>ML976768.1:85584-148933 GCA_010015655.1 Bimuria novae-zelandiae CBS 107.79
AACGCCCCAGTGACAAGCGCAAGCTATCACTACAACCTCTCCCGTCCTACCAGTATTCTTGCCCGAGAACCAACCTTTACCCCTATAGGGATTAGCTATCCTTCTAGGACTTAACACCTATTAAGGAAAGAGTAGGCTTAGTTAAATTAAAAACTATTATTAAGAACTAGGAGGTATATAAGTAGTCGTACTTAATTTTATTTTTAGTAAAAATAGTATTATAAACTTAAGTAAAAGTAAGGAGAATAGTAGCGTAACGTTTTAAAAAAAGTAAAAGGGCAAAACTAAAAAAGAGTAGTTTAGTTATTCTTTTTTCTCTTTAGTTATAGTAAGTAGGTTTAACAGTGGTTCCTTCTTTCTGTAACGGCCAGCAAGATATAGCCTTGCGGCTGATGGATTGGCGCTATGTACAAAGACTCAAAGCTAAAGAAGAGAAAGGGATCGAGGGGGCCGAGTAGGCGGCATATAGTCTGCCGCTATCTAGTAACTGCCATCTTAATGCTGCGACTGCCTTCCCAGTGTAGCAGCTGCCATCACAGCGTGGCAGCTACCATCCATCGCCCTTGTGACGATGCCCAGATCACAACAAGTCCCACGATCGTCACATTACCCCCACCCAAAACCGAGCATGCGATACCGAGCAGTAGTATCTTAGCTATTTATATTATAGCCTATTCCTTCTAGCATGCTTTCGTCCCTCTAAAACTGCCTTATTATCGTTGTTATAATCTAGGGTGAAGACTTCGTCTATAGTAGCCCTTATCCATTCTTATAGCCGGACTAGTGGTCCCGGAGCATCTGGCTAGCGGCGGTAAAAGTCCTCTAGCGCCCCAGGGGCGTTGCGTAAGTCTCGCGCGGGGTACCCAGTATCATCTGGGTCCTATCCGCGCCAGGCCACTTGGTATTATAACTCCTTCTATTAACTATATAATCGTAAGTCTTTAACTTATTCTACTTTATATTTAGGTTCTCTATTTATCTCTTTTACTTATAGTTTATCTTAATACTAGCTTAAAAGTAAGTCGTTTACTACCTTGCGTAAGCAATTAGCGGAAAAAAGGTTTACTATTTTATAAATAGGTAAAAAGTTAAAGATATAGCTATAGCCTCTTTCTTCTAATATTTTAAAAGGACTAACTAACTATAACTTAAGTTTTATTATTAGGGCGTCTATAGCAAAGCCCTTTTTACGTAAAAATATACTATTTTTAATTAAAAAGTTTATTAACTATTTTTTTAACCTAGATTACTTACTAAGTCCAAGTTATTTTAGCTACTTTTTTAGTAGTCTTATAAACCTTTTATATACGTTTTAGCAAGGCTCGTGCCCTTTAGGCTTAAGTAGTATTATTTACTATATCTTATAAATCTATTAATAGTAATAAGGGGTTCTAGACTTCCCTACCTATAATAAGCGTTAATAGGATTATACTAATTATAAAGTGCTATAAGGAGTTATGCGTAAATTTTAGTGCTAGTAAGTACGTACTCTAGTTATTCTAGTATTAGTTAATATAAAAATATAGTCTTTAATTTAGTTTTTAGTTTATAACTTTTATTACTTTTTACGTTTATAGATAATATAAGCTGCTATAACGGTGTTATATTTATATTAATTTATTAATTTTTACTATAAATCCTAAAATAAAGGGTCCTATATTATTAGTTAACTATAAGTTAGTATAGGTAATAATAGTACCACATGGCGAGAATCTCACTAGTGTTATTCTTACGGCCTGGTAGTGTGACGAGCAGGCGGCTAAACTTGTAGATAAAGGCCTATATATAGTTATAGCTAAATTAATCCTTTAGTATATCTTTCCTGTCTACCACAACCTATTACCAGACCTTAGAGGGTATTAGTAAAGGATAAAGTAGGCCTAGTAACTTGTCTCGGGCCACCTTGTTCCTTTAGTAGTTATAATAGTTTTTAATATATCTTTAGATGTCGCGCTTTATTTCTAGCTGTGTATAGTCTTTACAGAGCATATAGATAGCCTTATTCTATCTTAGGGATATAAAAACCTTTAGTTTATAAGCTTTATAAATAAATGTCGCATACAGGTGTATGCGGCTGTTAGTTATAGTATTTAAAATAAATAGCTAGCTATTATTTTAAGACCCTTATAAATAATAAGAGCTCTTTTCTTAGATTAGATTAACTAAATTAGCTTTTTAGAGTTTTTTTAGGGTTTCCTCTTTAGCCTCTATAGCTATAATAGCAAAATCTAATTTTTTAAGAAAAATTAAAGCTATAGTGCGCTCCTCCGCTTTATAGGCTTTTACTATTAGTAACTTAGCTATTTTTTATAATAAAATATTAGTTACTATATTTTTTTAGCCTAGTTAATAAGTAAAGGTTAGGTTAAAGTTAAAAAGAAACTCGGCCTAGCAAATTTATTATTATAATAATATTTTTTAATTCATAAAGTAGGCTAGCGCCTAGTAGTTAGTAATAACAAAAAACTATAATTTAACTAGCTTAGAATACTAGTACTTTAACGTTTAGACTATAGCTATTAAATTTTAGTCCTAGATAGGGTATGCTCTCTTAGCGAGAGACATAATCTTAAAGAAATAACCTATAGGCTTCCACACAGTATCTTCCTATTGCTGCTAGATAACTCCGCCTGTAGCGTTATAGGAGGCATTAGTTTCTACTTTAGTTAATTAATCTGGCTTAAAGAAGGCTAGGACGGATATAGAATAGGCTACTTTTTTTATTACTTTAAAAGCTTATTACCACTTCTTTCCTATCTCCTATTTTGCATCTTATTTTAGTAGTTAATTTAATAGCTTAGCTATATTACTAGCGTAATAATAGAACATCTAAATATAGTAATATAGGCTAGTAAAGAACGAAATTATAGATTTATTATTAAGGTTTTTAAACTTTTAGTTCTTAATAGCTTTAACTTTTTAAGGGTTAATATAGATACTAACGCTAGCTTCTATTACTATACCTAAGTAATTTACCTTAGCTACGCTAAATCGTGACTTCTTAATATTTTCTTAGAGATTTACTTAGTTAAGGTAGTAAATTACTTTTTCTACTTATAGCTAGTATTCTTTCTTAGTTTTTAAGTAAATTAATACGTTATCGACGTATGTGCTCGCGCAAAAATCTAATAATTTATTAATTTAGTAATTAATAAAGGCTTAAAACTATGTAAGGCCTACTTTTAGTCTAAAAGGGAGGACTTTCTACTAAAAGGTACTAAACCTAGTGCGGAAAGCCGTTAGATACTAAAAGCCTACTTCTAGTTATAGGTAATAAAAGGCTTAAATTATATTAATTTTAGTAAATAGTCGGGCGTTATAATAGTTAAAGATCGTGTCCACTATCCATATTACGGGAAAAATATAACTCTTAAGATAGATATTTATCTAGTAGTAATTAATATAGAATTATTAATCTTTTAAATATAGTTTTAGGGTAAATAGGACAGGAGCTGCGTGTAGTTTATAGTATAATTTAATAAAGTTAATTTTAAGAAGCTTATTAATAGTTTTCTTCTTTAATAAAAGATTGTTAAGATCCCAAAGAGGTAGCTATTCTCTAAGGGGCTAAGGTTGGTTCTCGGGCAGGAGTACTAGTAGGACGGGAAAGGGTTATAGTGATAGCTTGCGCCTGTCACTAAAGGCGTTAGTATTAAAGGTGTGTATAGTATAATCAAATTAACAAGGTTGCTTATTTAGATCTAAATAATAGATTAATAAACAGGTTAAACACGAATGCCTTAAGGGTATTCGTGTGGGTTTATATATAAGAGGGGTAAACCTTACCGTCTATCTCTCTTTCTATTGTCCCTAGATTCTGATAGATGGTCGCGCCGTCCGTGGATGGTGCACCTTCCACAATCTTGGCAGGATGGTATGTCTTGGCTAGATGGTACATCACGTGACCCCGGTTACGCGACCCCGCCGAGTGTCACTTCTACTAAGGCCCGTTGGTCCTCCGCGTTCCATACATGTTCAGATCCTAACAAAGATATTATACTAGCGTGCGATAGGTTAGCGGGCCTATAGCTAGTAAAGGCTTTTTAAGCTCTAGTACCACGTCCTCGCTAGGATAATGGGCTAGCAAAGTATTAGCTTCCTTTTTAAAGAAGAAACCCTTTAAATATATAATTAGCTTTAGGATCTTCCTTCTTATAGTGTTAATATATTTAGGGTTTTCTTATTTAGGAAACAGGATTACTTTGCCGTCGTAGGTCTTTTAGGCTTATTATATATTAGCAAGGCATATCTCTTTAGTATTATTTTCTTATCTATCTAGCTCTAGTAGGATAGCTTTTATAGGTATAAGGTAAATAGTTTATTTTTATCGTGCAAAACCCTTCTCCTCCTAGTAAATCTTATAGACTAAAGCCCGTTACTCCATTCTATTAGTTAGGGCTATTTAATTAGGTGGCTTAAGGACTATTACTAGGACTAATTTTAGTATCTTATTAATAGAGTCTTAGAGGTGCTATGCAAGGTTTTTTATCCTCTATTCTCTCTTTTCTTAATTTAATTTGCTAATTAGCCGTTTATATCGTTAAGGACGACTATTATTAATATTAAAAGCAATAATAAGAGGCTCTTTATTACTAGGTTTAAGTGTTATTATTACTAGCGTTTGTTGCTTAGCTAGTATCTCCTTAACAATAGGATCTTTCTACTATTAGCTTAGAATATAGTACTACTAATAAAAGCCATTTACTAGCTTGTCCCCTTAATAAGTATTAGTTTAGTAATTAGAGTTAATTTAGCTATAATGAAAAGTAAGGGGTAGTAGTTTAATTGCCTAGGCAAACCTAGCTAAGGCTAATTTATTATCTAGCTAGACTAGATTTATTCTTTTATAGCCTAGATAGAGGCGTTAGCTGCATAACTATCTTATCCTTATAAAGACCTCGTGTGTGGACTTAATAATATAGAACTCTGAATCTAGGAAGAGACGTCTATTAATCTTAAAAGATACTACTATTTTTATTTCTACTTAGTCCCTCTTAACTCCTTAATAGTTCTTAAGGACTAAAAATTTACTTATTTTTATAATATAAGCGCCTAATTATTTCTACGCTTAAGTAGTAGCTCACTTATTAATAATTAATACTACTATTACTTTTATATCTAATAGTACTATAATAGAAAAGCGGGTGCTATTTACTTTAATTTTAGCTAAATAGCTAAAAGTTTTATATTTATATTTCCTATTACTACGCCCTAAGGATCCTAGTTTAACTATTAAAAAGTTTTTTAATAGTTTTACTTATATTTTAAATTAGAAGTAGAATTAGTTTTTAGTCTTTTTACTACTACTATAGTGTTGTGGGTCGCCTTCTTTAAACATTTAGCTATAATGTGGCCCTATTCTCCGTACTAGAAGCGGGTACCTGTAAGTAAATAAGTTTTATGCTCTAATAAAGATAGTCGCGTTATTAATTTATTAGTAAGCGTATAGTCTATTCTAATAGAGTTACCTCTAGCCCTCTAGTCGGTTTATTTAGATATCTTAACAGGGTAACCACCCTTAGTCTTATTTAGTAGAAGGCTTGCATCGCGTTTAGCCACTTATTTCTCGTAGGCGCGTTGTTTAGCATAGGCCACATTTGTCACCTTATAATAGAATACTTTATAGCTAACGCCGGGGTCGCGCGTGAGACATATTAGACTTATATTTATATTAGACGGTAGGTGCTCTTATAAGATACCTTTTAGCGCTCTACGTGTCTTGCTAGCCTATTTTATAAGCTAGTTAAAGGTACTAATAAAGGTAGTAATATTAGAATTAGGTCCTAAGTTATACTCTAACCTTACTAAGGTAGCTTAAACTTTACTAATATAATATATATTTCTAAAGGCAGCGTTAAGGTATTAAATTATCTTAGTTAGGCTCTTAAATAGATTAGTCTTAAATACCTATTAAGCAGAAATTATTCTATATACTAAACTTTTTAAATAACTAACTAAATATATTATCTGGCTCTTTTTAGTGCGCTAAATATTTATATCTTTTTTATACTTATTCTTTATTCTAGTAATCTAGTCCTTAAATTAAAGATTACTCTAGATATCTAAGAACTTAGGAGGGTTAGCTTTATATTCTTTAGCTTTATTATTATATAGGTAGCTATACTACATAAAGTTAACATTAATAGGCTTAAAGGCCTTTACTATAAATATGCCTAATAGCTTAAAATTGCCTAGGCTAAAAGCGCTATCTACTAGTATAGGCTCTTACTATTACTACGTTATCTTATTATTTTAATTATTTTATATAGCTGTTTAACTAGCTTGCACTATTACTAACTTAGCCTATAATAATTAGACTAGGGCCTAAAGTTTATCTATTTTTAGCTAGTTTACTACTTTAGTAGCTTTAGGCAATGCTTTGTGTGCGTTTTTTTTAATTAACTTTAGCTAATATAAGAGTAAATAGTATTTCTACTTTATTATTTTCCTCTATTAGTGGCAGGTTTAATTATACTAACTAGTAGCTTATAAAATAGTCTATACTTGCACTCTTATAAGCGTGTACTTTTATAAGGGTAATTAAAAATTAAAATGCGTATTTATTAATTGCTTATTAGTAAGAGGAGTAAGAGTATTTATTAATTACTTTACAGCGAGAGAGGAGCTTTAAGTAGTGTAATAGCTAGCAAGATATAGCCTTGCGGCTAATAGATTGGCGCTATATACAAAGACTTAAAGCTAAAGAAGAGAAAGGGATCGAGGGGGCCGAGTAGGCGGCATATAGTCTGCCGCTATCTAGTAACTGCCATCTCAATGCTGTGACTGCCTTCCCAGTGTAGCTGCATGCCAAGAGAATCTCTGGAGATCTCCATGGAGAAATGGAACGGAGTAAATGGATATCCATATCTGTCCATGTACATCACTGCTTTGCTCAACCACTGGATGTAAGCTAGTTCAGCGACCCCATCGTGAGTCTCTTCAACCAACATGACGCTCCCTTTATGTTTTCAAACAGAAAGCGATGGTGGAATTCATAGTTTGGAGGTTGGGGTTCTGTATATGCGTCGTCATGAACATATTCTTACTCTGCTATTATTTCCTCGGCCTTCGTATCTGGACAGTTATCCACTTCGTCAGTCTCCTATTATGCTACGAGCTCAAGTGTATCCCTGCTTTCCCCGGCCTCATTCTTATCCGGACCGTAGCAACCGGTGAAACTTGGGGGGACCGATACCACATCCTCGTCTTCATGTTCGCTCGATTCCTCGCTATCTTATATGCTCTCATAATCGGTCTCATAGTTCTCTCATAATCGCTCTCATAGTTTCTCTCATAATCGCTCTTACACAGCCTCTTATACTCGCTCCCACGCTCCCTCTTATACTCGTTCTCACACTCCCTCCTATACTCGCTCTCACACGCCCTCTTATACTCGCTCCCACGCTCGCTTTCTTCCTCGTCTTCGTCCCCGTCCTCATAAATGTAGGATGCCAATTCGCTTGGCTCAAAGCTCGGAGTACGTCTCTCACCCCACCGATACATTATCAAGTAAGCATTAATCTCAGCTTGGTAGTTGTCTGACTCAATGTTGCACTGGGCAGCGGAAGTGGAAAGTCGCTGGCGGATGATATAGCTCCTCTTGTAAGAACTCCGACATACCAATCGTCGAAAGCCTTAATTGCCTTCTCGCGCCTTTCTCTGCGCGCCACGTAGGTGAGCAAGTCGTGAAATGGTAGTAGTCGACGTGTCGCGGACCTCGGAGGTGGCGAAGCGACATCGCGCATCTGTTTTGCTCGGAGCTTCGGGCAGTAAGCCTTCTTGTGCGTGACGTCGCGACAATAAAGGTAACCGCCGAGGGCATTCAAGCGATCGCGCTCTTCAAGGGTGAGAGTCTGACCAGGTCGTCCTGTGGAGCGCGTGGGATGATGGCGGGAACTAGACTGGGGGACGTTCTGGAGCTCGCTGGGACCAGCGCTAGGATCGGATTCTGTGTCGAGGCGCGGGCGTTTGTGGCGATGTGTCAGATAAGATGCTTGCGTGCGATAAGGTATGATAATTGGTGATAATTGTGTCTTTTTCTCTGTCAACTCTGTTGGGTTGGTTTTAACCCCTGGGCTAGTACGATAAGCGCTATAGTCCCTGCTCGATTGTGCAGATCCGACCTCAACGCACTCGTTCTATCTAACACACCCCCTTAGCTTAGAAATCCTTGCAGGCTAAATTATATTTTAGTTTTTTATTATACAAGCGCAAGGTCTTTAAGTTATTCCTAAATCTCCTTAAGAGGCGCTTTATTTGTTACCTTAGGTCTCTCTACTTCTACTAGTCTAAGTTAAGTTAGGAACCTTTCCTACTTGTTAACTAAGAGGACCTTTATAAAGCCGTTAGCGATTATATCTGCTAATTGCACGTACTCTACCTTTATCTTTCTAGTAGAGACTTCCTGTCTTAGCTAGTGATTGTAAATGTCAACGTATTATAGTTTAGTCTAGAGCTTGGATATCTCCTTAGTCACCAGTTAAATAGTTTACTTGTTATCGCATTAGATAGTAATTAACGATAAAAGTAGTTTAATCTACAGTTTGTCTAATAGTCGTGAAATAAAGATTACTTCCTTAGCCACTTATAATAAGGCGAGAAGCTCTGCTTTAGTTATTAAGGTTATAATAGTGTCTTGTTTATTTGCTCTCTAGGCAATAAGTCCGTTAAATAGCTTAATAGCGTATCCTTATAAGCTCTTTCTATCTAGTGTGTTATCAGCAAATAAAGCATCGCTAGCTACTTAAAGGTAGTTGCCCCCTCTAAGTTACAGTGCTCTCCATCTGGTGCTAGACAAGTATAGTAGTACTCGATCGGCAGCATTGTGATGTTTAGAGCCTAGATTTAACAGGAACCGAGCCAGCCTTAAGGTTACAAAGGCGATGTCCAGTTAGGTCGTTACTACTACTAATAGAAGTAATCTAATTTTGCGTTAGTATTTATTAATTTCTAAGGGTGTTGCCAAGCCTGTTCGAGGCTTTAACTTGGTAGTAGCTATTAGGGTATCGTGACGAATGTCTTTCTTATTAACTAGTTAACTAATCTTCTCTACGTATGCGGCTTAAGAGAGTTAGATCTTCTAGTAACTTTAGTCCCTAATAACCTCTACGCTAAGAAACTACTAAAGGTCGTTTCCTCTAGTAAAGATATATTTCTCCCGTAGGCGCTTAATTATTTACTAGGCTTCTTGCTCTTTCTGCTTGTGATATGCTACTATAATATTGTCAACGTAGAAGAAGACAACGATTTTGTCTTTAATAAGGCAGTATGGCTCGTGAGGCATAGTTTAGAAGTTAAGAGCTTTAAGTGTTGTGGTGAATTCTCTCTGCCAGAGGAGTGGTGAGATCCGTAGACTATACAGAGCCTTATTAACTTAGAGGATCGTTCCAGGTTTTCGATAGCTATAGGGCATTCTTATGTATACTTCTCAATCTATCGTTGCATAGACAAAGGCGTTCGTGACGTCGTATTGTTTAAGCTCTAAGTCGTAGTGGGCTGCAATTACCATTAGCATTTAGAATAACCAGCTAGCGAGCGTGGCTGCGTAAGTGTCCTATAAGGTAATATTCTATTATTAATTGCCATGGACGACTAGTCGCGCCTTACACTTTAGCAAGCGATAGTACTTATCAAGTTTATAGGTGTATACCTACATATAGTTAAGGATCTATTGTCCTGTCAACTTAATCTTCTTTATTAGTACCTTTAACTATAATTTTATTTATTAATAGCTTGCAAGATAGGCCTGTTTTACTTCTTTAAATAGTTCACCTATCGGGTGGTCCTTAAGCTTAGTACGGCACGTTAGCAGAGGTAGGAGTTGACTTTAATAGGGCTTTAAGCCTTTAGTAAGCATTCTTATTATCTTTGCCTTATCTATAATATCCCCTCTATATTTCCTAACGTGGCTGGCTTAGGTTCCCGCCATGAAGGCTGCTGCCCAGGGGGCAGTCTTAGGCGACCTATATTATATTACTTTAGATTTATTTCTAGCTATTAACTAAGCAAGCAATGCTACAGGTGGCGGTGTAGATAGAGGAGTTAGGTAACTGTCTTTAATTTTCCTCCCTTAATAGTAGCCTGGCGGGTCTACTTTGCCTTAATAGTCTAGAAAGTCCTCAGCGGCCTTATCCTCATAGAAGGACTCTATTTCTAGTTACTAAATAGGAGTTAGTAGTTTAATAGTCCTTATATGCGTGGCTATTTCTTCCAGCGTATTATGCATAAGGTTATCTATTAGATCTTTAGTCTTCCCGTTAAATATAGACTACTTGTTAAAGACAACGTCTTAGGTGCTGATTACCTTAGCGAGTGATAGTATCTAAATGCGATAGATATTTAAGGATTAGTATTTAACAAGATAGCTAATCTAAGCTTTTGGATCGAGGCGTTGTAAACGTGATTTGCCTTAGTAAGTGTCGTTGGTTATTGTAAAGGCTTTGCAGCCATACGCCTTTAGGTAGGCGAGATTAGGTTTTTATAGTAAAGTTATAATCCTATTACTAAACGCGACTTATGTAAAGAATATCTTATATAGCGTCTTTTAGTTATTCGCGTAATTTAGTGTTTAATTATAGAGGTATACTATAGCTCTTATAACTTTAGGCTATAGTTCCTAAAATAGGTTAGCGTCGAGTCGCATTGCGCGTGATTTCTCTTTATTTACACCCCCTAAGCGTTTGGCACCTCCGTTCTAAGCTTAGGTATCTAGGGCTAAAGGCTTAATAATAATTCCTTAGGTTGCTAACTAACGTTTTACTTCTAGTTTAACTATAGTAATTTTATTATCTGCCTTAATAGTCTTAACTATTATGTTGTAGTAGTTTTTAAGGAATAGGAGGAAGGTCAAAAGGATCTTAATAATTAATTTTGCCGTTCTATTATCTATAAAGTAAAAGTCCCATTATAGTCCTAAGAATTTATTAGTAATTAATATTTAGCTCTTTTCTTTAGTGACGCTTTACGTTTTGTATATATAGAAATTAATAGTTAGCCTCTCTCTAGGTTCTTTAGTGTTGATCCGTGGCGCGTGGCTAATCTGTCGTTTTAATTTCGCTCTACTATAGGAGTTATACTTAATTATTGTGATCCCTTTCACGCGCACCTCCTTAGCTTGCTACACTAGGTGCTTAATCGCTACTAGTCTAGAGTGTCCTAGTCTCTTGTGCTAGAGCATGGCTAACGCTTTTTATAGTACTCTTTTTATTTAGGAGGTGATCTTGCGTGCATAATATAAGGCAGGTAGTAGTAGGTCGTACTTAAGTACCTACTAGTCGTGGATCTTAGTAAGATTCTTAATAATTATATTATCTAGTCTTCTTAGAGTAGTTAGGTCTATTTGCGTATCCCACTAGATTCCTCTCTATCTTAGTAGTTAAAAAGAGACTAGATTATATAATAAGTTAGGGCAGATAGCCACGTTATACAGGACTAATTTAGTTATTCTAGACTAACTTTTTATGGTTAGATTAATAGAGCTATATCCTTTTATTTATATCTTCGTATTCCTAGCCTATATATAGTCTCCGGGCATAGGAGGACGAAAGTTATAAATATAATTAGGGTTATTTGTAATATAGCAGGTTAATCTTAAGTCGAGGATAAATAATTGCTTTAATAGGTGGTTATTAATTTCTATCCTAACAGGGGCCAAGGTAAACGCGGCGTTAACTTTTAATATTTTTTACCCCTCTAGTTACTTATTAGTGATCTTTAGCGTTAGAGTATGCGATTATTTAAGAATTAGCGTTTATAATTAGGTTCTACTCTATTCGCGAATTAGCCTTTAGAACGTTGCGTTGTTCTTACGCTTAAATTTAATAAGCTCGCTTATAGTCTTATTTAGTTTCTACCATTTAGGAGCTTAGTCTAGGTTAATATAATAGTAATTCCTAATACTATAGCGTTGTCTATAGGCAGGGCATTTTGCTCCCGCTATTATAGCTAGCTCTTAATCTAAAGGCCACTTAAGCTTAGCATTTTTGCTAGCTATACGTTAATTACGGGGTCTGCCCTAGTTTTTATTAGATAGCGCGCTTTTAGCATAGGAGGCGTCCTTACTATTACTCTAAGTAGTTACACTACATTTAGCAAGATATAATGCATTATTAAATATAAAGGCTACTTTGTGTTTTCCTAATCTAAGGGGATAGTTTATTATTATGTGTTCTTAAAAGCGTTTTATTATCTTCTTCCGGCTTATGCTAGCTGCAAATCGACCATTATCTTAAAAGTTTATAGACTATATAGGAGCAACTTTGTTTACGGCTACTAGAAAGTCTTTTGTAATTACATTTAATTATAATAGTTTAGTAACTTAATATATCTCTGCCTTAGTAGCTGCTTAGTTATACTTAGCTAGTTATATATCCTATTGCGACGCGCTTCTTATTAGTTTAAGTAAGATAAGGTATTAATCGCGGGCTCGTTCTTATTTAATTTATTTATTAACTCTAACTATTAACTTTAGGTTAATAATCTATTAGCGTAGTAACTTTTCTGGAAGGCAGCACGTGCGCAATAGGTGTGGCGATATAGTTAACTAGATAAAGGCTATAATGTGTTAGAGGCTTGCTTGTTCCTTCTCGTACTCGTGTCTATTGTTCTTGTATTATTTAACAAGGATCTTATAGTATTTAAGATCTTCCTTAAACGCCTTTTGTCCTGCTACTAACAGTTTAGTCTATTTTGTTAGGATTTTAATGTTCGCGGCTGTTGCGTATCTAGCGATTATTAGGGCTCTAATAGCTACTAGTTTTATTATTAACGGGACAGTTACCGTTAGATTAACTTTGTCCTAGATATTATAAATAACGTATCTAGCTTGTAGCTGCGTTATCTATCCCGTGTAGTCGGTGTAATCTCTTAGTGTTACTATAGGATCGCGGTAAGGTTGCTGCGCTATTTCGTATTAGTTAAGGCAGTAAGACTCTTAATTATTAAATAAGATGCTTACGTGCGATAAGATATAATAATTAGTAATAATTATGTCTTTTTCTCTATTAACTCTATTAGGTTGGTTTTAACCCCTAGGCTAGTACGATAAGCGCTGTGGTCCCTGCTCGATTATGCAGATCCGACCTCAACGCACTCGTTCTATCTAACACGATGACAAAGGTTAAATTTTAAAAGAAATAAGTAAACTCTATGATTTCATACTATAAGTTAAATTTTTCTAATACTAAACTTGCTTAAAACTATATATTTACTTATATAAAATTTCTTAATTTTTATTTTTAAGACCTATTTTTAGACTTTTTCTCCTCTTTTTAAAATACTTTAATATCTTAAAAATCTAAAATTATAAACTTATAGATTTCAACTTTTTATATAACTTTAATTAAGAAAGTATATTTTAATATTGCGTAGATAAAAAGTTATAAGGCTTTAAAAATACCTATTTTCTTTGGTTTTCCTAGTAAAAAGCTGCGCATCGAGTGACGGTGCGCACTGACTGCCAAACCACGGTAGTCGCTTTCTGCGTCGCCTTCTTGATTCGCTCCGGACAATGATAGGGGGTGGACGAACTCCGTACGCCAGGTTCGCGTATAAAGCGTTTGCGACAGTGCCAGAGAGGACGATAGTTGCTCAAACCTGGTACGGTCCCAGTAGCAATGCTTCTGAACGCCACGATATTCTGGAGCAGCTCTAGAGCCCAGTTGCCTCGGCAGCCCCACGGTGCTTCCGAATCATGGCTCCTCAAGAGTGCAGGCCAATGAAAGGATAAGCGACTGCAGCCAGGTGCCAGGCTGGACCCCAATTGCCATAGATTAGGTGATCCGACTCTCTTATCATCTGTTCCTTGAGATCTGGCTCTTCGAGTACGAGCGTCCGGCGCATCGTTTGGTCGAAACCGACCCTGGCTCCCGTGCGTGTGAATAAGTCGCTGAGCTCGACGTGCTCTAGCCGGAGCTCTGTAGCCATGTCGATCATCACCTGCCTCCATGCCCCATTCCTGAGAATACATTGGCTGAGGGTTAAAGATTTCAGCCATCCGTGTGCGGGTTTAAGGAATTGTAACAAATCATCCGTGTCAGGGACTTTGAAGAGATGCAATCTGCACGTTACCAGACGCGGGTATTTGCAATGCTGCGCCAATTCCGTGAGGATGTTCTCCTCCAAGCTGCTGAAACACGATAGATCCAAGGTTTCCAGGTTTCTCAATTTTGAGAGGAAGCGTACCAGGAAGGACGCCTTCCCAGTTGGCATTTCGAATCCATCGTCAGGAGATCTCCAATCACGAATGTTTATCTTCAAGACCTTCAGCCCCAGAAATATCTCGTCGAATCTGCCCAGCAAAGGCGCGAGACTTTCTAGACGACCAGTGCTCACTGCCCCGTATCTCCTTCGCGAATCGATGGTAATGGTTTGCACGATGAGTTTAGACATCGCAATCGCTGCCATAGTAGTGACAAAAGGTCGACTCATCTCGTTCTGACTACTCTCACAGTAGCGGCGGCCAAACAGAAGAAAATTCTTCTTCATGCCATCATAAGCGAAGACGATGGACTGCAGCCTTCCCAGGTGCTCGAAAACGGAAGTAAGAGCCTTGCGATCGTGTCGTGTCTCGTTCCAGAACCTTGTCGCCTGCTCAAATCTGGCCTCGACCTCGCTGTAAAGTCCTTGGGCGTCGTCCCGTCTACCCTGGTCCTGCTGCAGATCGGCCTCAATGATACCCTTCTCCAACTCCCACAGGCGAATCGCAAAACGTGGTGTCGCATCCACAACCAGGTCCTGGAGACTCCGCCCAAAGTAAGAGTCGGCGGTGATGCGCATCAGCCTGTCCAGGCTGTCGGATGTCCATGCAACAGTCCGCGTACGGAAGAAACGCTGTCGGAACTGGTACCGCGATTGCTCATTAAGCGAACGCGACGCTAACCGGAATGAGCGGAACGAATCGACATCGAGATGATTTGTAACGTGTTCTATGAGTTCAGTAGGCAGGTTCGACAGCATGGTTTGGGAAGAGACAGATGATTTTGAGACGGCGGAAACAGCGAGATCTGATGTGGGCATTTAAGTTGTAATGCTGACTACGATGTTGCCCAGGTTGCAAAAGGTGGAGAAGCGGTCACGGGTAACCGATGAGATCACGCTAATGTGAATATGGAAGAGTATTCCCCTCAGTGGCTTCCATGTTGGCGAGACGTGTGAGACGTCGCACTTCTTGATGAGAAATACTCGCGTTCTCAAAAAGCGAGAGTCCGAAGTCCGTAAGTCTAGCTACGTGAAGTTTAAAGTCAGTCAACTAACAAGAAAATCCAACTAAGGTGACGTCGTAAGTTTAGTCGCTATCAGCCTCGCTGGCGTTGTCACCGCTCTCAGCGGAACTGTCCGTATCAGATTCAGAATCTGAGGTGTTCTTGTCCTCCTCACTCTCGTCAGCATCGCTTGACATCGCAGAAGCGGAGTCGCCTTCACTGCTCTCATCAGAAGAGCTCTCCTCTTCGCTGCTGCTGCTACTATCAGAGCTCTCGTCGCTTGACACATCAGTCCTGCGCTTTGTGCGCTTGACCTTACGCGCGTTGTTTTGAGCAGAAGCTTCCTGCCTAGCGATTTGCCGAAGTCCGGACTGCGGGGTCGTAGCGGGCATGGGGACCTTGAGGGCAGCGCAAAGCGCTTCTGCACGACTTCGCTTTAGTCGCCGAATATATCCTTCTGAGTAGGGATGGTTCATCATGCCCTCCACGTCTCCGTCTAGACGTCTTCTCTTCCGTTCTTTCGAGAGTCGCTCCTGTAGCGCCGTCTCTTTCATTGCTTCGCGCTCGTCCATTGGGTTCTGACGCTCTGCCTCGTCAATCTCCTCGATGGCCTTGGTCCACCGCTCTTTCAGCCTCTCTATAACACCAGCGCCTTGGAGACCGCCCACGTATTCCAGCAATGCTTCTGAATAATCGTCGGGGATTCGGAAGATGTTCAAAGCGTTGTCGAGAACATCGTTTTGAATGGCTTTGTTGAATTTCCAGTTTGATCGTTCGTGCTGGTATTGAGACAGGTAGTTGAGATATCGCGATGGATCTTTCTTGCCCTTGGGAGCAGTCGTACCCTTCAAAGTCTAAACACCAAGTCAGCTGATGTTGAGTCATTGCATTGCACGGGAGAGATGTTGATGCACAGCCGCAACCACAATCTCCAGCTGCGCGGTTGACAAAGAAACATGATCACAACCACACGAGTATGCAGCTATTCTGCATGAGAGGCGTGATCCCGACCACGCATGGATTCGTGAGAGAAAAGGACCGACCTTGGAGATAGGGTTTGGATTGTCATTCGCAACATGGACTTTCGGTGGCTCCGTAAAATCTGCGACCTCGGCTGGAGTGAAGTCGGCGCTTGGGCCCTTCTGCTCCGCAACCCACTTCTTGAATAGATTCGATGCACTGTTTCCGTCGCCTGTCTTAGTATCTGGGGTAAAGGTTACCGATTTTCGTCTGTCTGTCTTTTGCGGCGTTAGGCTTGAACTGCTGTCCTTGGTTGAGACACGTTGTTGTCTCTCAGGTGTTGCGAGGGCCCTCAAAGGAGGAAAATCCATCTCAGTAGATGGGAGTAAAGTCGAGCCGTTTGGTGCGAGGTCCAAGTGACCAGGTGAGAGAGACGGTGTTCGAGTGATCCGTGGCACTGATAGATTCTGCCGTGACTCTCTCTGGTCGTCGGTATTTTCAATGCTAGGCCACGAGGTTTTTTGATCCGACTTAGCCTGCTTTGGCGCCTTTTTTCGATAATTTGAGTCGCCACTTTTCTTCCTGCGATAGTTGGCGTCACCTTTGAGAGGTGTTTGGTCAGGTGTAGGCGCTTGACTTGGTGCTAGTTTCGGTGAGTCAACCTCAACGTCTGGAACCGCCACGGCGTACGCGATCGGGAAACCATTCTCCCGGTCGTGCTTGCTCTTCTTCACAGATTCACCCTCGATATCGGCTGCTTCAGAGTGATGCTTGCGCTTGCCAAGCTTGGACTTGCTCTTGGTGTTGTGGCTAGCATTGCTGTCCTCTCGCACTGCGCTACCATTCTGGGCGGGGTGCTGGCCATTCTGTTGCTCCTCAGCCTGGTGATTGGAATCGGCGTCTGAGGAATTCTTGAGCTTCAGGCCGAGGCGCTTCCAGGCTGGGACGAATGCGCCGGGTTGTGCCATGTTGTAATAGGGAAATGGGAGGCCTTCACGACGTGTCTCGGCGACTGTTCCTCGCTCAAGCCCGAATCAGCTTGTCGTGCCCAGATGGGCAGTCTCGAAAAGCCAGACAAAAGGGTGTCGACGAATTTTTGGAGGTGCCAAGAAACAGCTCGGGGGGCGCGGGCCAATCACACCTGCCCCAGCGGCGATCGCCTTGACCGAGCGAGAGCAGCTCCAGGCTGCCCGCAACGCGTCACGGCACGACGACAAACACCACCAGCATCTCTCCGCTTACGCCCAATTTCCTCGAGAGCTCCGCAGCTGAACAACCCCACCGCACATAATAAACACAAACACCCCGAGCCTTCATCATGTCTGGTGCGTTGCGCGCTCCGACGGCAGCTCTGGCTGTATAGGCCCACTGCTAACAGCTGTCTGGGAATATAGGAAGCGCAGGCTACGATAGACACATTACCATCTTCTCCGACCAGGGCCGTCTGTACCAAGTCGGTAGGTTCTCCCCGCCCTATACCGCCTGCACCTCGGGCTTCACACAAGGGAGCTGTGCTAACAGCTCCAGAATATGCATTCAAGGCAATCACGGCAGCGAACATCACATCGGTGGGCGTGAGGGGCAAGAACTGCGCAGTGGTCATCTCGCAGAAGAAGGTGCCTGTATGTTGCCAGGCCTGAAGCCTTGTATCTGTGGCCTGCATCTAACGCTGTTTACAGGACAAGCTGATCGAGCCGTCCTCCGTCTCCCACATCTTCAAGCTGTCGCCGTCGGTTGGCTGCGTCATGACGGGGTCAATAGCTGATGCCAGGGCCTCTGTGAGTCGGGCGCGCGGCGAGGCTGCTGAGTTCCGCTACAAGTTTGGATACGAGATGCCCTGCGACGTGCTAGCCAAGCGGATAGCCAACATCAGCCAGGTCTACACCCAGCGGGTAAGCAAGGCTGCTGCAGCAGCGCTGAGATGCTGCGGGGATTTACGAGGGTTCTGACACGACGACAGGCTTACATGCGGCCTCTCGGCGTCGCCACCACGCTCATATCCCTGGACTCTGAATTCGGGCCCCAACTGTACAAGTGCGACCCCGCAGGTTACTACGTCGGCTACAAGGCCACCGCGTCCGGGCCGAAGACGCAAGAGGCGCTCAATTTCCTGGAGAAGAAGCTGAAGAACAGGGAACATGCAGAGGGCAGCTGGGATGAGGTCGTTGAGCTCGCCATCACGGCGCTGAGCACGGTGCTATCGGTGGACTTCAAGAAGGGCGAGCTCGAAGTGGGCATCGTGGGAGGTCCTAGGGCCGACGGCGAGGAAGGCACAGACCCGCAGTTCAGGTCTCTGACGGAGGAGGAAATCGACGAACGACTCCAGGCCATTGCCGACAAGGACTGAGACCCGCCGCCAGGGACTTGGATCAGTGGGCGCAAAAGAGGAGGCGGCGACCGGCCTCCACGTAGCGTGGAGAGCCGTTAATACGCCAGATGGGCGTCCCAAAATACGCAGTATCGAGCGTTAGACTGCTCACTCTGCATCGGTTGCGCGCCCTGCGATCTCGCGTGGGATGGGATGGGTCTCTCGCAAGCGGCCTCCGCAGCCTGTGGTTCTGTATGTACTAGCCTCACGTCAATGACAACGTTTCCTCTCGTTCCAGCTGCACCAACGCAGGAACACATGGCGCGACGTCATCTTACTGATCTCACTGGCCAGCAGCAACAAGCACAGCCGTCTGTGGCTGACACAATTGCGGTGGCTTGCGAGCGTTGTGGATATTCGCCAGCGCGCTTTTCAGTTCACATTCACTCGCCTAATTTAGGACTCAGACGAATCGCTGCTTGCATCGTGGCTTCCTCAGGTGCTGAACCTTGCCGGATGAGGCACCCGCTAAGCCCAAACGCTACTAGCATGGCGATGTGGCGTTCCCACGGTGTGCTGAACACCATTGGCAGGTCCAGCTTGCTCTGACGAGAGTGTGCATGGCAGCTGGAGTGAACGGGGTCGTTGACAATTACGATCGCGCTTAGATGCCGACTTTCTGCCAAACTCTATGTTCGATGCTACTCTTACACCTTATCGTAACCCCATCGAGAGCCTTGCAATGCTGAATGGTGCAGCGTATCCAGCTGGCATGCCTGCTCAGGGCCAAAATGTGGATCTCTCGGCAAGTTCTAGCAGCGGGAGCAGCCTTTGGCCTGACGACTACTACACTGACTACCATTGAGCTCCCATACTTCTTCAGTATAAAACGGTCGCCACGCCGCCATCGACTAGAACACCACCACAATCAAGCCATCGGATCCGTATCTTCGCTTTCAGCCTATTCCTCGATCGCATCCTTCCAAGTCTTCGTTATCAACGATCCACTCTACCACAATGTCTGACGGTCGTAAGACTACCCATTCTCTCATTACCCAACACAATCAGACATCCACAAATCATGCTCACGAGAACTTTGGGTGGAGTGTTTGCTAACTTCCTATCCGTCCAGTCAACAATGCTCGCGCCTTACGCATCACGGAGATTATGAGCGACTTCCGCAACCTGCAGCACTACCTCAGCCAAATTCGCGCCTCTCCCACAGCCGAAGAATACTATCTCGAGGGCTACTCACTGCTCCGTCAATGCACTAGCGAAGCTCAAGCTATCCTCGCAACTCCTTTCACCGCTACCAGCGGAGCAACCGGTGGTGATCCAGAGCGCGAGAAGCAGCAATTGAGGGGGTAAGTGCACTCATCTCACGCACTTTCTCCGTCATCCAAACTTCTTTTGCCAATTGGGTCAAATGTTCGATGGACTAGAGACGTGAGAAGACAATTAGGGCAAGGCTGACGTCAGAGACAGGATCATCGCTGATGCGGCGGTACGGCGATTCCAGTGCCAAAGGGCATACCTCCGAGCACACGCAGGCATGAGGTGGATAGATTCGCGGAGCAAGATCCTGCGAGGGCAGAAGCCGAACGCGAGCCACTTTGCTGCGCTGCAAGCGGCTGACAACAATCTACGGGTAGTAAGTCACATATCATCCTCACTCCTCACAACTCCATTGACCATATTCTGATACGATGCGCGGGACCAAAATGCTAACATGTTTTCCAGGAACTCCTCGCTATCACCGATGCATACGTCGACTACACCCTCCGCAGTGCCGACGCGCAGCAGGGGAAATGGCTCGCCGAAGACCCCTCCTCGACACAGATCCAGCAGATGCTGATGCGACGATGAATGCATCCTCCTCCACATCATCGGCGGCTTCCGGCGCTTGTCCACCGCCGATTTCAACTCCAGATTGAAAAAAACCTTTCCTCTCCGATACTTCGTACGATACCCTCCCCATGCGTCACGCGCCTTTCCGCATCATCGATCCCGCATATGAAATCTATGTTCCGCATGTCATTCAAGCAAAATTGGAGCTCTTCGCGCATACCCGATCCCTGCTCCTATCTGTCTCGCATCTCCTGTTCCATGGGCTTCACCGTTTTGGGGAAATGGTCTACGCTGTGCTGGTCACGCTAGAATCTTTACAGTGCGCCGTTCGGCTAGGGCACAGAAGTTTGGGTTTGGTCTTTTTCTTTGAGCATTTTCTTCGGTATACTTCTATGTCTAGCGTGGCGTTGGCGTTGGCGGCTAAGCGTAGCCGGGACTGTATTTATTTCAACCGAACGGTTGGGCGGTACCTAAGCGATGGGGCCTGCCTTGCATGCTTCTTCGTTTGGGATGGATACCGCCGGGTCACGCACCACTGCTGCGGTGTGAGGCTTCTTGTGTTTCTCGGGATTGATCTCTTCATTTCTTTTCATCTTTATATCTCAGTACTATTCCATTTTCACCTTCACATTCTTGTCTATACATAGCCTTAACGCATATAGATACATTCTTCTCTTCAGCACAGTCACCCTCGCTATCATCCACCACTATCACAATTGCATCACAATAGCCATCCCTCCCCCTTCCTCGCCAGACTTTCCCCCTACACCGCTCAACACGCATCTTCCCAAAAACCTCTCGTCCGCCGTTCACGGCAGTACCCATTTCTGCACTTGACCGACGTTAACGCATGCGCCTAGCGCCTCCTCTAGCCTTAATCTAAACTCAGCTTACACGCTTAAGCTAAGCACTGCACCCAGCTTGGCAGCCCTACCCGACTACCGAGGACCGTCGGCGTGTGCCGTGGATCTAGGTCTTCACCACGTGGAATGGTGTCATACAGCACTCGCAGCATGGTGCCCACACCTTCCCTTCTACCGACGATGCTAATCTGTGCTGAGCTTTAGCAAGAGCCGGGCTCTACAACGACATACCCTTCCGCAACAGACCGGTGATTTTGGCCAAAACCACATGATTACTCCTGGGGACTCAATGAGAAAAGGCAGGTTGGGTATGGCGGTGGCCTTGCGCTGCGGTGTGCATTGGTGAAGTGGCGCTCGTATAGCAAGGTGCGCACGGACGCCCACGTGGGCGCCCCGTCACAGCCCTACCAAAAGCGGCATGGTGGCAGATTGGAGCCACCGATTTGATCCATGGGGGGAGCGGGGTTGCCGATCTCGTCGTGAATATTGCCGTGTGTGGTTTAATTATCCTCAGGGAGCAGGAAAGGTCACGATTGCATAGATATCAAGTGGGGGGTGAGGCTGAGGAAGATAGATAGGTAGGGAGGTTGCTTAACGGAAGAGCTTTTCCTTTAAGCTCGGACCTATACTTTCCGCGCACATAGGGTTCCCGCGCACCCTACTATAACGCGTTACTCTATTTTTAATGCTTATACTATTAACGCTATATATTTAGTATAGATTTTAAGGAGTTTGCTATATAATACACTATCGTAGATTTTAATTCTAGTATTTTTATAAGCTACTATAAGGCTACTAAGTAGTATAGAGTTACTAAGTCTACGCTGCACGGTTAGTAATAAGATTAATAACTATATATAATAACTTATTAATATTAGTAATAATTAACTTAGGAATAAGAGGCCTTTCTTATAAAGTAAATACTTAATAAAGACTTATGCGTATAACCTCTATCTCACCCTCGCATACGAGAGATGGCCACCCGAATCCTACACATAAATAGCGACTACAAGCCTCTAGGGCAGCTATAGGTACCCTATTTTATCGCCCGTAACCCACGCGTCGTATCTATAGTTAGCCAAACAATTAAGAGCGCACGGACGATAGCAGCTAGCTATAAGACTATACAAGCCTTTCTTAAGCTGTTTAAGCGTACTCGAATAGAGCTAGGCATACAGTATAAGGATATATAGAATATAAATAAGACTAGAGTTATACTAAAGATATATACGAATATCCAGGTGCTCGCAAGCTCTTTAAAGAAAAAAGCTTATATTAAGTCTCTAAAGGATCGTAAGTAGGTATTAATTATTAAAACTATCTTAGCTATTAGCGCTAAGCTTTAATACTTAGTTATCTTTAAAAGTAAGCACCTATAATTAACCTAGTTCTTATTAGAAGATATACTAGATTAGCTTTTTATAATATTAAAGAATAAATAGACGTTAAACTTAATTAGCTATAATTAATTACAATAGATTTTTATACTAAATACTTTACTATGTAATAACGGCTATTAACTTCTCCTCCTAGACGGCCATGGCTCTTATATACCTATCGACTTTATGTAGCTTTGTAAGGTTAATAAGATACACCTCTTGTACCTTCTAGCTTACGCCTTATACTTACTACAGCCTCTAGATCTTGCTCTTTTCTCTATAGTTAAGTTAGGCTATTGTATTAAGATACGAGAGCTCTTAGCCCTTAATAATATAGCACTAATTAAGAAGGAGCGTTTTATAGCATTATATAATAAAGCTAAAGAACAAGGGCTCTTAAAGTAAGTTATTTAAGCTAGCTAAAGGGCTGCTAGCCTTTGCCTATATAACCTAAACGTTGTACTACTCTTATCTTAAGTAACTAGTTGGCTAGCTACTCCTCTACTTACTAGTTAGGCTTTAGCCGCCTTAAAGTTAATATTTAATACACCTTAGAGCTTACAGGCTCTATATAAGGCTTAGTAGTAGCTATTATTATTAGAGTCTCTTTTATAAAGTACCCGCGTAGTGCTTGGCAAGGCAGGTAAGGCTATTATAAAGGCTAATACTAGGGTAGCCTAGCTTAAGGCTAAAAATTAATAACTTAAATATTAACTAGATAGTGCTAGGATTACTCGTACTAAAAAGTATATTTAAGTAAACTTAAATAAGCGCTTTAGTAACGTTAAGACTATTAAGGCTATTATAGACTAAGTAGTAGCTTTAGAGGCTTAATAGGCAAGTACTTCGCCTAAAAAAGAAGCTAAAAAAGTAGTAAAAGTAGTAATAGCGCTTACTTTTAAGTCTATATATACTAAGTGGTAAATATAATTATTGTTGTTAACAAAAATCGCGACTCTATATTATGTGGCTACTTTTAATAGGGTGCGCGGGAACCCTATGTGCGCGGAAAGTATAGGTCCGAGCTTAGGTGGAGTGTGGGTAGGTGAGAGGGGCAAGTGCCGGTGCGTGGACGTTGGTTCACGATGAGGTGGAGTGATGCGTTGAGTTGTGAGTACAGCACGATAACTCAGGACAGGTGATACAGTGCCCGCAGTTGTGGTGAAGTAAGTCGAGTGGTTGTGGCACACGATCTGAAGCAGGGTCGAAAAGGAAAGAGTTATATAGAGGATATTGTGAATTGTAAAAGCCGTCGCCCATTGTACGGACATACCGCCTCTCGTCGAAGCCAAACGCGACTGGAAAGGCAGGTATCGAGACTTAGAAGCCGCCTCCGCGACTTCATGTCCATATCTAGCCACCAACGCGAGGCTGCAGCCATGAAAACCTAGGATTCTTGACCCAAGGGAACTTCGTTTACATTCTCGCTTCATTTCAGGAAGTCAGTCTCAGTGGAAAGGTGCAGAAGAAATGCAACCCAAAGAACCCAAAACCCGACTCTCAATATCCTCGGAGCGCGACCCATGAGACATCCGCCTTCCTCAATCGCGTCCTACAGCGAGGTCCTCATCTCCTCACGATGCCTAGCCAGCATGGCCTCCATCTCCTGGAACTGCCTTGTCCTGACTTGCGTCAATCGCGTATCAGTGCCCTCGCGCTGAGCAATGCGCTGCTCCCGCTGGAACAACGCCCGGTCCCGATCCTCCAACATACGCTCTCGCTCTTTGAGAGTCCGCTCTCGGTCGTTGATTCGGTCCTCCCGCTCTACGAGCTCCTTCTCACGATGGTCAAGGCGCTCCGTCTGTGACGGGAATGCTCCAACACTGGCCGCTTCGGCATCTGTCTCGGGGGTGGGTGACATGTCGAAAGGATTCGGAGGGAAGCCAGGGCGTTGGTTTGGACGCAGGCTGCTAGTGCGCACTGGAAGTGTGAATCCGGGCGTGCGCGCTGGAGGTGTGTTGGTTCCAGGCGTGCGCGCTGAAGGTAAAAATCCGGGAGTCCCGCGCGCACGCGAGGAGACTTCCCAGAAATCGTCTAGGGGACCCGGCGCCGTTGGGTGCGAATTGAGGGTTGGTTCGCTGTTCTGGTCGACCCCAGTCTCGACAGAGCCCATAACGACGTCTTCATTCGGATCGGCGTGCTGATTCGCGCTCTGGCTTGCATTGTTGGGAGCGGTTGGCATTAGCCAGTTGCTCTGAATGATATTCTCAAGCGCCGACAGGTTACGGTGCGGCGGATAGCCCATTCGATAAAACGCAAAGGGGGTTGGCTGCTCTTGCTGTGTTTGCGGTCCGGGCTGGCTAGGTTGGCCGTCCCCATGATTGCCACGGGTCTCACGCCTAATGGGACCGGCTCCACTGAAGAGAAGATTACCAGCCACAGTGGGCTTCTTGACTTCTTTACGCTGCTTGCGTGAACCTTGGGTGATGCGGGCGCGCTCTCGGACGCTGTTGATGTCACGAGTGATCGATCGGAAGCTCTCATAGGGCTGCGAAGCAAATTAGCAGTGAAACAAACGGATACTGGAAGGCTCCAAAAACTCACGTCCTCTTCGTCATCGCTATCCAGGTTGATCACCTCTGATGGAGGACCAGCGCTAGGCATCGTCATGCGATCACCTATAGTCCGATGGGTCGTCCCATGTGCGCCGTGAAGCCTAGGAGTAGGACGAGCACTGAAAGTACCGTACGGCATTCGAGCCAGAACCCGAGAATTGTTGCCGCCCGACTCTGACGGCGCTCCAGCTAGCGCGTCCATCCACTTGGTACGACAGAGCGGGCACGTCTTTTCGAGCCTCGGGTTGTTTGTAAGTATCGCCGTGAGGCAGTTGCGACCGAAGACATGTCCGCATCCACCGATTTTGATGCGTACAGGCTGCTCGACCTCGTATGCGTCGAGACAGATCGGACACTCGTCAGAGGGACATATTTCATTCGGGCAAACAGGCTCAATTTGGCCTTTGAGAAAGGCTGCGCAGCGATCTCGCGCGGCCTTGTGGTCGGTCATCCTAGAGATGTTTGAGCAGGTGCAGGTGCGGGCTCCAGAAATAAAAATGACTGCTATATTTCTTGTTCAAATAGTCCGCTGGCTAGGCCTGCCTGTTGTTCAAGGGCGGGAGTGGGTGTGGCAGCAGAGTCGGGGTCGAGAGGGGAAGGCGGGAGTTATATGTATGGGCAGGCGCGAGGTGAGAGGTCGAAGCGCGCACGTGCGGTAAGTGATACCTAGGTACCAGCTTTTACCGCGGGGGTGTTGACTGAATGTGAGAACTCCAAAGTTCTGAACGAAGGAAGCTGGCGACCCCGGTCAACTCGGGTGGCTGCGTTGATTGGCAGTCGTACAAACACGGCAAATTGCCCCATGCGGAAACAACATGCAAACGCACAGAGATTCTGACCGCCAAATGAGTTGATCCCGAATTTGGGCGGCGGCCATCTTTGAAAACTCTACTTTATCAACGACACTCCACGGCTGAGGGGGTAGATCTCTCAGAAGACGACGACGAAAGAGCCTACCATAGTTGCTCAGATTTGCATCGTCGGAATATACGCACCTACCCGTCAACAAATATTTATGGCCGGTTTCCAGAGCTGTCTCATACCATTACGTTGCCTTCCCTTGAACCTCTCTACTATCCATTGATGTTTTGATTCTTCTCCAGGTAACGCCTCCTCATCTAGTATTATCTCCTCTTCCCCTTCACCTCCCTGTTCCACGTCCACGACCAAAAACTGATACCTTTGCACCCCCTCCATTCCTTCCTCATCAGGATTAGCCACTTCTATCTGCTTCAGCAGCTCGATACCTTCCCACATGACGTGCAAGAAACATTCAGTCCACCACTCAGTAAAATCCACTGCAATCTGCTGCTGCTCCACCGCATATTGTTTCGCATCATTGTCCTCACATTCTTGCATCTCCGTTCGCAGCTCGCACATCCTGAGGCAGCAGTCATTCATCGCGTGGTCGACATCCCAGTGCAGTTTCTCGAAGAACATGAGCGTGGGGATCCTGCGGATGGCTTGAGTGTCTTGCTTGAAGAGGGTGTGCAGTGGCTTCATGAGGTCGTGGAGGTCCTCGAAGGCCTGGCTGAGCTTCATGGCCTTTTCGGCACGCTGTCTCCAGGTTCGGAAGAGGTAGCGGGTCCAGCAGAGCTCTCTGCGGGCTCTGCGGAATTTCGGCTTGGATGAGGAGATGTAGGTTGTCCATATGGTGACGTGGTTGTCCCCGGGGTGGTAATCTACTGCAGACATCGTGGGGAGTTGTTCAGGCTGGGCCGAGCGCTTTTATCAGCGTGCAGTATTAAGGTGTGTCAGTGTGGTTTTGTTGACTGAGGGATCTAGTGGTACAAAAGCTGAAAGGCCAGGCCGCTCTGTTACTGCCGATCCTTGAGACGGACTTGCAAGAGTTGGATTATTGATGGTACAGAAGTCGATGGTAAATGCAGTTGCCAGACCAATCTCCAACCACGTGCGCCTGCGCCTAGGCATTGACGCGTGGGACGAATGATGATAGTCTTTCAAGTCTGGTAGGCAACGTCTCATCAATATTTGATGTTGCTTGGGATCCGTGTGCGCGCATCCCGAAAATCTCTTACAACGGTAGCGAATATCGGAACCTCTCTTATCACGCTACAGGCCGGGTTCGATATCTCGCATTTTGAACTGGCGAGAAACCGTCAGTTTTCTGCTTGGGCATGAAATAGATTTTTCATGCCTAGGGAATTACGAAAACTGGCTTTGGAAGACGTGGATTCGGAGTATAACCTACGTGGAGTGGGTACGATGATGGTGGGCTGTGTGGTAGAGATGGTGAACAATGGTGACCACCATGCTCAACAAACACCATTCTTATATTTCCCCTATCTCGCGTATATTTCGCCTACTCCATCTCGAGCATTAACAATTCGTTTCGTTACCTCGACACATTTCTCCTTCCAACTAAGCCACGATAATGGCGCCACCAGCGCCAATTGTCTGTGAATATCTGGCACTTGCCGAAGTTAAATACGAAGAGGTCATAAGCGAAAACTGTCCCATCTGCTTGGAGTCCTACAACTATGCCGACCGCGCCGTTCGAACCATGTAAGTCACTCAGTTAGAATCCTCCGTGCTCGTGCACCACATACCCACTCGCCCGACATGGTGCTTTGTCAGAGGCTACAAAGCTGATTGTTGACCATCTTCAGGCCTTGTCTTCATATTATGGGCCTACCTGCCGCCAAAGATGGTGCGAAATCTCACTCACGTGTCCCATGTGCCGCACGCGTGTTCAAACCCGCGAATTCGACGACACCCAAGACGCCGTCGCCTGGGTCATACACGAAGCCCTTATTCACAAGCGTTCGCGCAAATATACGCCCGTCCACCGCGCGGTCGAACTGCTCTACCTCGACGACTTCATCCCTCTGTCGCCGTCCGTCGCTGCAGAGGCACACGAATGGCTGAATAACATGAATGCCGAGCGGAGGCACGAGTACGAGGCCCGAAGCGACGGATTGGATATTCAAATCTCTTACATGGAAGCACTTTCGGAGGCAGAGGGTATCCCTGAGCGGTGGACTGGGTCCGGACTTTTTCCGCCCGTGGAGCTAGCGAGATGGTATGTTCCGGAAGTGAATCTTGAGTCTGATATCTGGGTGGATTGGGTGCGCAGGGAGCCGCGGAGGAGATTTGCGGGAGTCGTTACTACTGTTCCTCAACGATCGACTTTGAGTATGGTAATTGAGCGGTTGAAGAGGAGGTTGCGCGACGTCTTAGGGTTTCGGCACGTATTAGAGCCATGGTTATATCTGTGCGGATGAGGTTGACTTGGGGGCGCAAAAGCGTTCGTGGGGTGATGGGGTGGGCGAAGGGTGTGTATGTACGCTCTCTGGTTGGTTATATGAGAGATATGAGAGGCCACAATTGGCGCGGCTCTACATGGCTAGAAGCATCCAAACGAACGTTTTATGTACTGAAATGACACCTGGATCAGTTTAGCACTTGGAATCATCCCCGTAGCTTGAGGCTTTGATTGACGAGTTCTCGCGCATTAACTTCCGGTCACGGTAAGGCACTGAGATAGCGTCACGAATGGCAACTCAATTGCAGAGAAGCTGGTATATTATACTCATTCCATGGTAGCACAACGTCCGAAGCGAAAAGATGCGAAGAGTATGATAATACCCATGAGAAATGTAATCAGTGATGTCTGCACGGCCCGCATCTGGATGCAAAGCCCCTTACAGCTCTCCCTTCCCTTCCCCCCATGTCTTCGCATATTTTGAAAACCTCTCAGCCGCGACCAAAAACAGCCGATCCAGCTCCGCCGCAGCCACCTCACTCCCAGCCCTCAATTTCAAATACCGCTGACCCCTCCTAACCCCATCATCCACCCACTCATTCGTCCCATCTTCCAAGATCCGATTAAACCCCTTGTCATTCGCTATCTCAAAAATCTCCCCTAGACCATTCGCGACGTACAAAATGGTCAGCGGATCCCAACTAGGCAGCGGCTTCCCGAACCCGTACCAAACATAACTTTGTCGAATAGGGTCGTCTTCGAATGTAGATGCCATGAGCGGTGCACCAACCAGGACGTGTTTTCCCACATCGTTTCCGACGAAGGTTATTTTACCTTCCCAGGTATTTATAACATGAGCCGCGCGAGAAGGGTTAGAGCCGTAGAAATTCCAGCTGCGGCCGGTGGGGTAGGTGCCGCCCATGACGGCGAGCTCGTGCACTTTGGCGCGGACGAGCGCTCTGCCGTTCATGGGGGAATATTTGTCTGGTTGGGAGTCTAGGAGGGCGGATATCTGTGGGGTTAGTAGATGTTCATATAAGGAAAGGGGGGGGGGGGTTTGCTACAGACGCAAACATACATTATCAAGAAATCCAATCGAAGCAATTGTAACACTCCCATCACCCGCTTCCGATAATAGCTTCCTATACAAAAACACTGGATCCCAAGCGTCTTCGGCTTTTCCCCAGGGTAAAGTGCCTCCAGACCAGTGATACGCGACTTTACTCGTATACTCCCCGACCTTGTAGTTTTTTTTGTCGAAGAAGGTGACACTGTTCATGGGCCGGGGAATGCTGATTGGGGTGTCAGCATGGCCGTAATGCGCGAGGATAGCAGATGCCGCGAGGGCGGAGTATTCGCTTGGATGATTGACGTTGACTCCGAGCAGGTTTAGATTGGGGAGGGTGGCTCCGAGCATTAGGGCACTCGCATCGCTGGTAGGCTTGAATTACTAGTCATTGGTATGTGAGGCTTGACTTACTCAACATCGCTGTGCAGGTCGGTGTCGATGATTAGGTTCTTTCGTGGTGCTAACGCGGTGTGATTCATCAGGGCGAGAAGAGATGCCGTGCTTTGTAGACGCATGCACAAAGTAACAAGGTTTGGGGCGAGCTGTGGGGGCGAGCTGTGGGGCGGTGGTGTTGTACTGAAGGTTGGGGGGTGGCTGCGAGGTGACCAAGCAAGCGGGGTCAAGATACCTAGTACCTGTGGCACTTCGTATCTCTAGGCATCGACCTCCGAGTCATCGACCCAAGCTGTTCCGCGTCAACAAGATTCGCTTAACTTATGCTTGCCAAAATTGACGGAAGTCATGAACGTTGCTGCTCTGCTTACTAGCAGATGCAGCACACCCGAAACTCTTTAATTCTATTATCTCCTTCCTAATGAAACATCTGATCCCCCAGTCTATGTATCATCTCAACCTCCAACTCCATCCTCACCCTGACCTAAACTCCAATCCCGCCTCCTCAATTTCTCGTCATCCTCAACAATCATCGTCCACACACCCACCATCTGCCACGCAATCATCATGGCACCCATCCAAAACTCGATATTGTCCTCAACTAAGCCTGGCCCCACAAAGTCCTCCGCAATATCGTACACAGACGCGATATCCCGTGGCTCTCTCAGCGTAGCTTTCCCGTCCTCGTTCCGCGCAATGTCTCCTGTGTCGTCAAGGACGTATATGGATGGACGCACATAGGTTTCGCACACGAAATGCCAGCACCACTCGAGGATAAACTTAACCCCGAACACCGTTATCTGTCCGTTAGTCTCAAAGATAATCGCACCATTTGGCGCCGTTTGTATCCACGTCATGCGGCTGAAGGTGAATTTCTTCTCGTGGGTGAGACGCCACCACTGCGCGCGCAGCGCTTGCCGCTCCTCCCGGGAAAAGTGGCTGGATAAGCGATGCGGATCGCGTAGGCCGTCGCGGATGTGTACGGTGCGGCATAGGGGGCAGGTGTTCGATGTGGAGAGCCAGGTTTCGATGCAGAGGCGGCCGAAGATGTGGTTTTTGCAGTGCGGGTGTGGAAGAAAGGAGGACGACGGGGGCGTGGGTGGTTGTGTCGAAGGGGTCGTAGCAGATGTGACAGCGATCTATTTCGAGGCGTTTGAGCTGTGCGGAAGCGACGAGTGCGAGACCGGTTTTGGGGGCGTTGGAGAAGAGGTATTTGGCACGTTGTGGAAGGAGCCAGGGTGCGATTCCGCTGACGCCGTGGAGGGAGCGGATCTGAGGTCCCATGTTGTAGATGGAACTTGTGCTGTTCCCGTTTCGCTGACCGAAATGTTCTGATGGAATTATTTCTCCTTCTCGGCCCATGTCGAAGGGTACGAAGGCGGAATGTGCACGATACATTTCATGTCCGGCGACGCGTTGTATATTAAGAATTTGGCAAATTCAGGTTGCCAAGGAGGCTCGTGTTCGACTTTTGAGTTTGCAGCGTGGTTGAGTTGTTCTTATGTGGCCCCCCTATGTCAACCAAAGTTACGACGTATTCGTACCGTGGTTTCCAAGCACATATAAAGCCGCATCATTCTCACTTCTTTTGCTTGCGACTTTGTGTGCCAAGTTGTCGCGGCGTACAGGTACCACTATGGGTGTACTGAATGGAGCGTGTAAAGACCCCTGAGGTAAGTTGCGATGCACAGTCGTATGTTTTAGGGCTGGACGGTCGCGACAACACGGCCATATAGACGACTTCTTCAGCGCAACGTCCGAGAGACATCTTCGTGACAAAGCCCATGCGTCAGACTCGTAGTCTCCCTTCTAATCTAGCTGAAGCCGACCGAATCGTGACCTCAGGTTTGACATGCTGCTATCGCTTGACGCAGAGATCGCTTCGAATGACCCATTTCTCGCCCTGCAGCACCTCGCGACCCTCATGCAACATGCACTGCGCACCATGTCGATGCAGCAACGCCATGCCGACCTCAAGGTCCACGACGACGGGCTCCGGTGGCGGTTCCTTACTCTTCTTCTTCCCTGCTTCAGGCTCAGGGTAAAACACCGTCTCGCCGCCAATGCAACCTGTCGCAGGGGAAGTGAGGTAGAGGAGAAGCGTCCATGTTGTTCGCGCAGGCACGGGCGGATCGCCCGGGAGAGTCACATTGTTCGCGTCATCGTAATGCTGGTCGAAAAACTGGCTTTTCGAATACCGATATATTCGGATATTCGGATTGAGACCCACGACTTCACCGCCCCAGAGCTCTCTGCGCTGGGTCTCGTCCATACCAAGTCCGTCGTTCTCGGTAGAGCCGAGCACGAGGTTCTTCAGGGCGGTGTCGCTCCATAGCCGTTCAGCGAACGCTGGGTCGTCTATCTGAAAGCGGTCATTCACCCGTACCGCGTCGCCTTTTTTTGGCTTTCCCGGCGTCGTGGTGAGTGGCAGAGAAGAAAGGAATGACACGTAGTTCTTGCAGAGGGTCGTAGTCCAGAAGTTGGGTGCTGTTACTATTTGTCCTGCGACGACTTCTTGCAGGGTAAGATCCGACTCTGGTCTGAGTGAAGCGAAGGCAGGCCAGCTGGGCGCGGGTGGCTTCCGACTCGATAGTGCTTTAGTGGTTGAAGAGTCAGCTTTACTCTTCTTCTTGGGCGGCATGACAATTCTGTGCGCGTGCTCAGGAGCGAAGTTGTGAGCGGCTTCAACAAGTCAACCGTGGAAAGACGGCCGCGACGCTCCCAACACCCAGGCTCTTCCCGCAAGCTCACAGTCTCAACGCCCTGGACAGGTAGCGCAGCAATGCGTCCGATAACACTGTGTTAGAAATTTGCAATCTCGAGTACTAGATTCGATCGATATGATGTTTCGAGACACGCCAGAGTCGTGGCGCGTAGGGCTGCCCGAGTCCGCTAATGCACGGGCGCTGAATGGCTACGCAGAGCTGCAAGAGTCTTCGGAGTGTCCAGGCGAACTGTTCCTGCCGGTGATCAATTATACGACTCCGTCTTCATCGCGCACGCTCCAAGACCCGCAGTTCGATCTGCCCTCCTCTCGTATGTCCTCCGAGGCATGCGCTGTCTGGCGAAGCTGTGGCAGCAGCGGTGGCTCATGACCTGGGACATTCCAGCTGACGGCGCGCAGACCTCCAACACCAAGCCAGCGGCGGCTACTACGAATACCTCAACTACCTCGACTCACTAGACAGCACCGACTTCGTAGGCTTCCCCAGCCATGGCGAAGGCAGCATGTTTGTGAATTCTGGCGACGCGCCCACTGCACATGCCTTTGCACCTCACCATGTCGCCCCGATCGCACCTTCCGCCTCCACCGCCGCCAGCATGGAAGTCGCAACCGCGCCCGCAAGCGCACCTGCCGCCGCCGATGCGCCGCCAAACGCGCCTGCCTCCACGGGCTCTCCGCTGCCACCAGACGTCGCAACCGGCACCGCGCCCGATGCAACCACGGCCGACTTGAACGGGCAAGATGTAATGGCGACGGTGGGCTTGCCCTTTCCTAGCCTCGGCGCGCCCATCTCCCTCTCCACCGGCATGTCCATGGACCCTCTGCCCATGGCCGCCGACTACCCTCTTCTGGACCCCGCCATGGCCTTCAACAACGGCTACGCAAATGCGGTGCCCGCGCAGGAGCGCATGACCGCCTATGCGCGGCTCAAGTTCGAAGACGGCGCGTACTACATGCACACGTACCAGATCATCCTGGGCCGCAACGTCGAGCTCGCCCAGAAGGACATGCGCCGACTCGCTAAGGTCGAGCAGCTCAGAGCCAAGGGCGAGCAGCAGCGCGCCCAAGCCTTGCTCAACGGCAGCCGGAAACGGAAGCGGCCAGGCACGCGAAGCGTCATTAGCGAGGTCGGAGGTATCGTCACCGCGCCCATAGAGAATATGCCCATGGACTACCAGCAGCGCCGCCAGAGCGCCGCATCCCAGTCGCTCAGCTCGGGCTCCCACGGCCAGCAAGCCGACTCCAACCACAACGTGGACCACGCCCCACAAGATATGCTCATGCAAGCTTTGCCTGAGATTCCCTACCAGATTGACAACCACGTGCCTGAAGACCCCGACGACTGTCCGCTGGTACCTATACATCCGCAGCACGTCACCGACCGCACCGGATTCAGAGGTCCCAAGGGCATCAGTCGCCAGCACGCCAAAATATATTACGATTTCGGCATTGGTACCTTCTGCCTTGCCGTGTTGGGTTCAAATGGCCTGTATCACGAAAATGATTTCCTTGCAAAGGGTGCTGTCGTGGAACTGAGCCATGGTGACAGGATCATTATTGGTATGGTGGAGATATTATTCTTTTTGCCCGACATCCCACTTCCAGAAGATCAACGCCACCGCCAAGAGTCCGACTCGCAGTCACGACCCATGAGCTTCAGTTTCGAGAACGGCCGTGGGGAGAGCGAGAACCTGGACGACTCCGGGAGCGAGGATCAGAGTGTCAATCCTCGCCACGTGTACCATTACCCCGTGGGCAGTGAATTTGAGTCTGAAGATGACCTGATCGGCGGAGATGATGATTTGGACGACGACGACCAGGAAGAGTACAGTCCAGTACCACCACCGAAGCCGAGCCTCAAGATCAAGTTGAAGAAGAAGCACCGACCGGAGAAGCCTTCTAAGGGACACAAGCGCAAAGCGGTCAGGCAACCGTCTCCGGAAGAGCCTCCCGTGAAGAAGAGTAAGATCAAGGAAGCGCAGGGAGAAGCGCACAGAGAGAAGGAAAGGGAGAAAGAGAAAGCGAAAGCCAAGGAGAGAGAAAAGGTAAAGGCGGCTAAGGTGCCCACGAAAGTACCCGCCAAGGCTCCCGCCAAAACGCCCGCAAAAGAACCCACGCAAGACGTTGTGAAAGAGGAACCAAAGGTTACTAGTCCACTCAAAGATTCACTCGAACCAACGGAGAAGCCCAAGTCGGAAAGTCCAGTCCTCATCCGCAGGCCACAACCAGGGGTCAACATTGAAGACCTCGATCCGGACGGGCTTATCACGCCTGAAATGTGTGCTCAGTACGGGCTTCCACAAAGTCTCATCGGTACCTATGTGGGCAAGAGGAAGGGTCCTGGACGACCCCCGAAGGACGGCGTCATGTCTAAACGACAGCGGTCTCAACTCATCAAGCAAGGAAAAGAGATTGAGAAGGCTAGGGCGGCAGGTATTGATCCTGCTGATCTTCCGCAACCGATCGTCAAGCCCAAGGTTGCACGCCGGAAAGAGTCGAATGCCGGCGAGGAAGACATTCGGGAGACGACCGAGAAAGGTGACAGCACTGGGATCCTGGGCGAGAAGAAGGCTACCAAGCCCGCCAAGCCTGCACGCACACCGTCACCTGAGATGCGCGAGGAGGACTACACGGAAGAGCAGCTTCAGCGTCCCACCTCGAATTATGTCGTGTTGATCCACGAAGCTATTTCTTCTGCTCCTAGCGGCCAGATGAACCTCCAGCAGATTTACAACTACATCGAGAGAAACTACCCTTGGTACAAGTTCAAGACCACGACAAGCGGCTGGCAGTCTAGTGTACGTCACAATCTAGGCCAACATGATGCATTTGTGAAAGGTGACAAGGAGGGCAAAGGATACATGTGGAAGATCAATCCAAATGTTTCCATCGAGAAAGAGCGAAGGAAGAGGCAGATTAGTCCACCGCACATCAGTAATACGCCTAGGCCAGCGTACTATCCACCACCGGCCGGGTACACACCCTATGGACAGCCAGGATACTACCCGGGTATGCCACCGCAAGGGATGCCGCCGAACGGTCTATCACGCCCGCCTCCAGTGGATGCTGCACAGCCCCGCCTACCCCCTAGCATGGCTCGCGCGGCTGCAGCTGCCCCTCCGACAGCCCCAGCACCATCACCTTATACGTCGCCATGGGCTGGAGGCAATACTGCGGGCAGCCCACCCGGTTCACATCCCCCGCAGTCCTATCCTCCAAGCGCCCACGCACCTCCTGCCAACCAAGGAGCGCCGAGCGGTCAATACGGTGTCCTTTTCCCTACGAGTGCGCCGCCGACTTCTGCTGCGCCTTATACTTCACCTTTTGCGACGGCAGGCCAGAGTCCGTATGCCACACCGAGTGGGGGCTCACCTTACACACCCTATCCTCCTGCTGGCAAACAGCCGCCAAAGACCAGCCCTATCCCAGCACCTCATTCGACAGCGCAGCAGGCGACAGGATCGCAAGCTCAACAGCCGAACGTGCCTCACCCTTCGGGTCGCTATCCGGCGTCGACGAATCCTGATCTCATTCGCCAATTGGAGGCGTTCAGGGCGGCATATCTAGGAAGTCGCCAAGACGATGCGGAAAAGGTGGACAATGTTATTCGTGCTTTTGTGACGCCTGAGTTGGCAGGAAACTTGACTCCGGTTGAAAGCGCTGTTCTCCGCTCGATATATAGCATTCCCAATATCGTGAGCCTTCGCGATGGCCCCAACCCGCCTGTTAAGCACGAAGAAAGAGCGCCACCAGATCTGGCCACAGCACAAACAAATACGGCAACGAAAGATGTACCCGTGTCGACGGCAACTGCTGCTGCTATTGCCGCCGACGTCGCTGCCAACAGCGAATCGAGCAAGCCTCCAGCGGTCGCAACCAGCCAACCACAGAATTTCACACCAACGATGACAGCGACGACCCAGTCGACTGCGAGTCCTGCCTCTGCTCCCGTACCTGCAATTGCCAATGTCCAGATGCAGCGTCCAAGTGTTGAGCCGATAACGCCGATACCTGGGTCGCCCGCGGTGCAGAATGGCCCGCCTGTCACGCAACCTGCCACAGAGGCAGCGCCTTCAAACACCGCTCCGGCTCCTGCAGACACAGCCAGCGGCGCGGAAAATAACGCCAAAGTGGAAGCACCACCGCCGTCCACGAATACGTCGACATAGCACCCGGCGTTGTTCTCACGGTACCGCGGATCTCCGCGCCCCTTGCACACGGCATGGCGCTGAAGCTAACCACCACTTCTGATCGGCGTTCATTAACCTTGGTTGACATTCTTCTGCGAGCATTCTTTAAGAGTATGATTGGGCATGGCTGGTACAGTGGCGTTTTAAGGTGTGGGCATCCATCGCGAATATATATACCCAGCTTCTCGAGGGCGCGATGATGAAAAGTGTTTTAGGGTCAGAAGTAGAGACGGTGAGTGATGAGGGTTACATAGCATACCATGGCTGCAATGTGGCGGGATGAATAGGAATATTGGTATTATGTTGGTTTCGGCGTGCGTGTGATGTCTGATATGTGAAGCGTGAGGCTAAATTTTGCGAGTAGCTTTACACATACTATTACGCACCGCCCCCACAGCGTGGGTGGGATCTCACGTTGGTAGAATATTCGAATTGATCGCGAGGTATATCCGGCTCCCTATACGCAGCCACCATCAAGAAAAGGTCTAAGATTACCACAACTCTCAGGAGAGCCACTCGATGCAAAGAAGTAGGAACAAGTTTAAAACAGAAGATTGCTCGCCCAAACGCCATATCCCCATCCGATGCCATGCCAGATCACTCGCTCTATCGTCCACCCCATGAGGGCAGAGCTCACATGGCCATCTCCGCCTGCAGCTTCCTTAGCTCCTCTTCCTCGTCGTCCTCCTCGACCCGGGCGGGCGTCTTGCCCTTGACTTCCGCCTGGGGCGCCGAGGGCAAGCGACCGACTTTATCGCCAACGGGCACGGGGCCCGTGTTGAGCATCTGCTCGTCGAGCGCTTCTTGCTGGAGCTCTGCGAGTTCGTCTTCGAGGTCGTCTTCGTCGATGGCGGAGGTGGTGACGCCTGAGGTTATGGCTTCGGAGATTTCGTCGCCGATGGCGTGTTGTTCGCGGAGGCCTTCCCTGTTCGGATGGTTAGCAAGCAAATTGCGGGATGGGGGTCTAAGCATGAGGAGGAGTGAATGGACGTACATGACGTCGTCCACTTTGTCGATGGTGAGGCCGGCGTGGATGTGCTTCATAGCCGCGCCGGCGTTCTTCATTGCGTCGAGCGTCTCCTTGTTGATGTTCGCGGTTTCGATGCTGTAGACCTCGCGCTCCAGCGTCATTATCTGTGACTGCGTTTGCTCGAGCGAGTGCTCAAACGCCTTCTTCCGCCGCAGTGCTGCCTTTGCCGCTGCCTAATTGTTAGCCATGCTCACTGGTTTGTCGAGTTGCTCAGGTGCGGAGTCACCAGTCTTGTTGGTGTTTACGTATTTCCTTGCGAGCCCGTCCTGCTCGTCCATCTGGTTCTGCAAGTGCTTCTCGCGCTTGTTCAGCATCTCAAGCTGCTCGCGCAACTGCAAGATAGCCTTCTTGGGCGCCTCCTTCTTCTGCTGACCCCCGCCGAACCAGCCCAAGCCCCAGCCAGACATTTTGATGTAAACAGGACGCTACGCAGGACTTCCGGGTGTGTAGAGGTGTGTATGTGGGGGTGTGAACGGAATGGTTGGGCTGCGCGGTGGCAGCTTTCTATCGCTCGCGGCGGGGTTCGATAAGGCCTAGCGTGGAAGGTAAGGCAGGGATTCAAGGCGGGTTGAGGCTTCGAGGGTATTCTGAGCGAGTGTTATATAGAAGATGCCGGGTGCAGGTGGACAAAAGGTGTAAGCAGTGCTTGCGTCGTTGCCTCGTGAGCGTCCTGGCTTGAGGCCTAGATGCAGCCGATGATGTCGTCGCGCTAGTGCGGGCGGGTGCACGTGCAAGCTTGGCGGTCGGTAAATTCATCCACCGATGCCCCACGCCTTGGGCATGACTTCGCATCATGAACGGTCCTGTCGCTTCAACCCTGGTTCTGCTGGAAGAGCTCGACAAGTGCGAACCAGGAAAGAAGGTGCGGTTCTTGGGTTGGTAAGTCGATCTTGGAGAGGTTTGTTTTCGTACAGGTGGGTAATGAATGGCAGCGTCGACGAATATGTTGTCAAGAAGGCAACATTACGGTTGAAGCACACCTACCCTGTTACCGATACGCCAAAGATCGCACAAGTAAACATCGAACATGTACTGGAGTCTGTCAAGCGCCACGAGATCGATGTCGGCTCTTGGATCAATGTGATTGGTTATGTTGAGCTACGCAATCGGAAGGGCATCCACGTCCAGGCTGTCGCCGTATGGGGCGCTGGGGACGTGAACTTGGAAGTTTATCATCGAGCCGTTGAGGGTAGAAAAGAGGCTGCGCGAATGGGAGAAGAGAAATGATCACAATGTTCAACCATGCACCACTCGAAGAAATGAGCTGGACGCTCAAGCAAAACCACCTGGACAGCTTCTATCCGATCGGAAGTCATCGGGATCAAATCAGCCTCAAAGCAGTCACTGAATGTGACACAAGGTCCTATGGTATTTAGGGGGCGCATCAAAGGTGATGCCTTCGGCTAGGTGAAGGCGACTCCATCGACCCGCCAACAGTGAGAGCGGCACCTGAGTCTCGAGCCAAGTGTACGATTACACGGAAGGAACTCGGGCGGGCGATAATAGAGCATATACGCAATAAAGCGAGGTACGATACACTACCGATAATATACTCGGTGTATCTAACACTCCTTACCTTGTAGGAATATATGCATTCCTGCATATTTACCATCTCTCCAAAAATTTGATTATGTTGTATCTAGGGCGTTGCTTGTCCGTGTTGGCATGCATATACAAATATTTACCAAAAAAGCGAGCCGTGATGTAACAGGTCAAATTGCCCGATGCGTTTGCTGACATTGTTCGCCGCGCCCTAAGCCGACTTGACTTACCACGTCTGTATCGATATCAGCTTCAAAGAAATGAGCTGTCAGTCCTTATACATAGCACAACGGTCTGTTTATGGGCGAGTGTGCTGACATAATGACGCCTCGCCAATCGAACCCTGCCTCCTGGCCATCGTTCCTGCCCAACTATTCCCTTTTCGCCTCATCAATGTTCCACGTCAGAGTAGCTTTGACGAATACCAGACCTCCTAATGCATTCCATATGACTCCCTCTACGTGGCTCCATCGAAGCTCACCACGCTGACCGGTCAGTACATATCAAAGTACCGCCCTTCTTGATGCAAGCGAGATAACTACAAACTCTTTCGCCTCAGCTTTCATGCAAAATATGGTGCTACACCAGACATTGCCTCGGTAGCTCATATCTGAGGCGAGCACCGCTCGAGGCGATGACTGCGGACTATCGTTAGTCGAGGGCCACGCAGTAGCCTGACGTGGTGTTGACCGGCAGCAGAGTTTCGGACCTCAGCAGGTACGTACCAGCTTGGAAGGAGCTATTCCCAGCGGCTGAATGTCTCTATCTGACCTTGCTAACACGATTCCTGAGCGATGAGTGTCCTACCATGCGCGTGAATGACTGTCTGCCAATGCCTTAACTCGACTAGGCACCAGAGGTGTCAAGCTCCTGCCCTTGGCCGCCTGAGATTAATATTTGTCTTCACATGAGATCGGTCGATGCAAATATGGTGCCCTCATTATCTCGATCTGAGTACGAATCCTAACCCAGCCCGTTGGCTCGTACACTTATCGTTGTTTCAAGAGAGTCTGTTTACTTGGAGGAGCAACCCGAGCACTGCTGCAACTAACTAGCTCGTTTGAACTACTTCCGACCAGATTTTGGGATGCAGAGCTCACGCTATGGATTGATGTTGGAGGCGCGCATGAAGACACGACAGAGTGTACATTGAACGTATAATAATCACAACTACCAGTCGGCCTATACTCCAGACCTTTTCCACCACTCTCCAACTCCGGTCGTATTGATGCTTCTTCATAGCCCTTGAGATGGGACATCAGAACAACTCCGAGAGGGAAAGCATCCCACCCGTCCAAAGCTTCAATTTTCGCCCGCGAGTGGTTCGCGGCAGCGGGAAAAAGAATGGTATCAAAACACAAAACGTATATCGCCAGTGAACGCCGCACACCCTGAGAAACAATCACAAGGAGAGACCGATGAACGAATATGCCATTGGACTCGTGGTCACACGCTTCTTCGATATCTCTGATGAACGACAATAGGCTTGTTTACGAAAACGTTCGCTTCGTCGGCTATTCGCGACTGCTTCTCCTCGTACTCTCGGGAAGCGATCTTCAGATCTTCGATTTGCGCCTAGTTTCGTCAGCCATGGCATCTAACCTTGATGATGAACAGTTACCTGTGTCAAGGGCGGACCAGATGTCGTCACTAGAAACCCGTCGCGTCCCTGTCAATCAATCAGCCTCGTGCACAAGAGAAGATCTCTTCGATCGACACCGAGCTCTCTTACCTGGAGTGTGTATGGTCGGACGATCGCATTTGGACCGCAATAGTAATGGATCTCATTCTGGATTACCGTCCGTGAGATGCCATACCCTGGGACAAAATACGAATTCGGGCTCGCCATATTGCTGTTATGTGGTCTGAGACGCCTTCAGTCGATGGTCGGGACTGGGATACTCGTTGTTCTCTTTGCGATTCAATCGACAGATGTGCAGCTTTTTTGTTTAAGTCTTACTCGCCCCGGAAAGAAGTCCCAATTCTCAGTATAAGGCATCAAGGCACTGCGGTCCTATGCTTATAGGAATTATGTGGACCCTTTTGCTTATGTAGGGTGATGTGCTCCTCGGGCTTTGCGGCAGATTGGAGTTGGGCACCGGACGATGCATGGCAGCCTCACTTGCCGCCTCACCGCACCAGCGTCGGGCTGCGACAAGTCACAGCTGACAAGCAACACGACCTTGGAACGACGCCCTACAATTTCCTTGTCATTCCTTTGCCCGCTTTAGCCAAGGTTACGGATGCTACTATCTCCTTCATAATTTACATGCACCGCTCGTGCCACCGAACGCATTTGCTCGCACATCGCGACGGCCAGCTCATCGGCCACGTCTGCTGATTAGAGCACCAGGGAGCTTGATAAAAAGTATAAATCGATGCAGTCGCCACTCATTTGCATGAACCGCCTGCGGAGCCGGCATACTTTCTGCCAAATGCTCAGGGCACCGCGAACTTTGGGCTCTGGTGGTGTAGCAAGTTCTAACCGGATTGGGCCTTGGACATGGACCGCAACCGTCTCACAACGACGATCTTTCCAAATCGAACAGCGCATCTCGAACCTCACTTGAATCGCCCCCATACCAGAATGAGATTGACATTCAGACGGTGGCTTTGATGTGTTGGACATCACGCCGGCTGGTGTCAAGCACACATCCCGCGCGTCCCGCAGGGACCATCCCATCTCGCATACCCGCAATCACTCCACCCCCGTGAATGGGCATGAATGCCTTTGGAAACAAGGAACACGGTGTCCTTAAATGGGATCTGGAAGAGTACCAACCCGGATTATGGCGTTTTATGCTAGGATATGAACCTGTTTGCAAGCTTTCTTAGATACTCTGGCATGGGACACCCGGGATGTACTCAGCATTCTTGGGCAGCTTCCAAGCCGCGATTCGATGCTTTCTACGACAACTGGAAACCGCCCCGCATCAGCTTCTGGACACGTTTCAGCTGACGCAATTCACCGCTGATCAACATTGCGGGAAGACTGGAGTAAGATAGTATCGCCGAAGAACGTGGACCAAAGCTCGTGGGTGTGGTATTGGGAGCTTTAGTGAGGCTACAATCGCTCGCAGGCCAAGTGCGGCGATATCGCTGCGGATCGGCATCACGACCATACCGAATAGTCGCCATCAATACACGCCTACACCTCGAATGGAGCTACTAGCGAGGGCTCTTATCGGTCCACAGGAACAATCGATTTCTGCACCAAGGACCGACTATGTGCCGGTCAGAGTGACGCGACAAGACAGTAGTATTAGGATGCATGGGTTCGCCGCTCACGACAAATTCGCGTGCATGCAGGCGAAATCATGCCCAAGCCATCTGCACCTGACATCTGGTATTCACGACTGGGATAAGCGATGAGCAGGATTATAATGATACTTAGTTGCATCAATATTACCCCGCACGCTCCGGAGTAGGTGGGCTATCAGCTCTCCGAGGCGAACTCATCAGCAAGGAAGCATCAGCCGGTCGCGGGTCAAGGATGTTGGGGCTTTGCTGTATGATGTTTGGCGAAGCGTCCTCGCATCAAACCAGGCCAGGAACCGTCCCTCCGATGGCGTCAAGATCCCCATATGCCGTCGCGATCGAACCCATCCCAGGAACAAGGACATCAACACCAAGACCCCACTCTGTGCGGCAAAAGGCGCCTACCGAGCCTGAAATCACTGGTAGCGAGACGTTATCGTAAGCTGATCGCTGGGTCCGCGCTCACGAACCGTTAGATGACTTTCCAAGGTACCCAGAGGTCTGGTCAACCTGCAAGCCTAACCCAGTGAGTGTCGGACAGTGGTGCAAACAATGCGACCCATGTTCACCGCCTTTTGCCACGCTTCGGGTCGATTCCTAAGAATCTCACCACCGTCTTGGTCTTCCGCAGGCAATGAAGTGATACATGCATCTCTCACCGGAAGGTTTGGGCAGAATATCCTTCCGGCAGCCGGCTTATGCCTCTACCATCAGACTAACTCGAGTTCCCTCAGACGCGTGGCCTTCTCGCGTTTAAAACAATCACACTATTTTGCGGTTCCGCTCCGGTGGCCAAAGATTCTGCTGGCCTCGATTTCAATTTATGTTTACTAAGGGCCTGTTGCGCTGCCCGCCTTGGCTTCGGCATTTACAGAGACCTTTAAGTGAAACTGGTATATGCGCTGTCTGATACAACATGTGCCTAGTTATTGCCACGATGTCACGAGGGCATTCTAAGGCAAGGTCCGATACTGGAGCCCCACGAATCTCAAACTGGATCAGATGAATTCACGTTGAGTCCCTTATTGCTTACTACACAAAACTGGAAATCTAGAACTGATTGGATGCAGAATCACAGATTCATTGCTTCGCTTGCGGTCGCTGCTACTTCGTTTTCTGCCGATCAATTAATACGAGGCGAGCCCTATTTTGAATAACTGTGAGACATCCAACAAGCATCACATTGCTTCTCTCCTATTCAGGGAGACTCACACAGAAAAAAGCACCCAGTAGCAGGGCTGGGGTGTGATCCGTACTTTGTGGCGTGATGGCGGCACTTGTTTGTGCTTAGTATACACTATACAGATATTGTCTCCTCGCCCGCAATGAAGCTGAGACGTCTCAAACGCAGTCGGACCGGCAAATCCAGGGCTGCTAGAGGGTTTCACAGTCACTATCTCCCCCGCATCACGCGGAGAGCTGCCAACTGTACGATGCATTTTCAGTAATACTCTATATTGGCCGAGAGGTTTCTGGAAACATCCCACCGGGAAATCTTCGTTGGCACCGACGAAGTTCTCGTCTCCGCTATAGAAAGGAAAAACAAATTTGATTGCAAGACAATCTCCGACGGAGACTACGTCGGTCGAACTGTCTGAGAATGGCACGATACTGTCTCCGCACTTGCCGTGCCGCCTGTGTGTATCGTATGGTAGCCATTGGCTTTCTGCAGTGGACCCGGCGCTGTCGTTCTTTCTTCTTCACTCTTCTGTTAAAAAGATTCTGCAGCTGCTTGGAAAACACTCGTTCATTGGACCGTTGAATTACGATCAGATACGTTTCCTATACACCAAGCTGTCCACCCACTCTCCCTTGCACTCGAAGGCCTTTGCAGTCAGCTCGAACTTCTCAAAGCCCAGCCTCTCTGCCAACTTCCAGCTTCCTGTGTTCCTCGGATCGCATTCAATCTCCAACTCCAGCGCGCTCCCCAGCAACGGGATAAATGCGCTCATTGCTTCCGCCGCAAGCCCCTTACCCTGATACGCAGGCAAGAAGGAAAACCACAGATCCACATGCGCGACGCCTTCTCGCCTCACATTTGCGCCCACGCGCCCAATGAACTTGCCCTCGTGCTCGACCGCAAGCTCAACATGGGTCCGCGGGACGGCCCACGAGTTTCGCACCGTCTTTGTGACTTCGTCGTGTGCTTGAGCTCGGGTGCGTGGTGGCCACATCTGGTACCGCACGACTCCCTCTTGGCTTTCAAGCTCGAAAAAGGGGTCCTCGTCTGCCTCCACGAATTCTCTCAATAGTAGGCGTTCTGTCTTGATAGCGCTGACGCGCTCACTCTTCCTACTGCCCTCGAGAGGGCCCATGCTATTCGTCCCCTTAGCCGTGAGTTCGAGTTCGACAGCGGCATACCCCCCCCGTAGCGCATCGTCCTGGGTTTGGGTATCACGCGAGCCTGGTTGATACCGCGTTGGCAACGAGCCGTCCACGCAGACGTACACATTCTTTTCCGGCTGCAGCTCTGGATCTTTCAAATACCAGCGACCTCTCGCGCCGAGCTCGCCCATGTTCACAAAGTTGCCCTTGGACACCAAAGCGTCGATGGCGTGACGCACATTTTCCGGCGCGACGACTATGGTGACATCGATGATGGGCTTCGCGGCGAGACCGGGGACAGAGGTGTCGCGGATTTGCTCGATGGACTTGTACGCAACATCAGAGAGTAGGGCTTCTAAACGTAGCTTTATACCAAGGAATTGGGCTGGCAACGACTGGTCGTACGGATATGCGTTACTAGACATGGTGGTTGTAGGGGCGGGTGCGGCTTCTTGTTTGGGATCACAGTGAGGCCGGAGGAGTGTAAGTTGTTTGCAGTTTTTCCGCGGCACAGTAATGAGGCAGACGACAACGGATTTCTTTTCGAAGGGAGTTAATTGTGGTTACACAAACGCTAAATGAGTCATGCAGCTGGCTCACGTTGCGCGTTGGTTCAGCTTGCCCTATTTGGTAGCTACATGCAGTTATACCACCCTTTTTCGGGCAGACTTCACGGCCAAGAAACTACCTCTCCACGTGAATTTTATGCGTGTGGAATGAATGTATGGCAGATCAGGGCCATTCGACTCTGCAAAGGGCGCGATGCTTGACTTGATCGCGCATCCCTAGGCCAATCGAGACAGAGCGATGAGAAGTGCTTGCGCTCGAGGGCACATGACTTTTAAGGTTGTTCATGATACCTGGATATTGCAAACATGGCAAGGCTTGGACGTTTTCTGCGATTTGACTTCAAGAGCGCTGTCCGGTTCCTCGACCATATTGTTCCGACTGTAGCATTACAGCGTGCAGCTGCATATTTAGACAGTCCGCAACCTACATTTGTTTCATGAACAAGTCATGCGCAATCGCTCTGCTGCTACTCACGGTAGGGTCCGCTTCATAGCGGTTCTTTGCTACATCTCAGACAGGAATTATGATGCCTGTGACCTGGAATCGAATCAGGGCGTTGCTGGATCAGTGCATGCCTGCGACGCTGCAGTCCTACTCAAGCTCGAAAGCGCCATAGTTTTTTTGGCTACGCGCCAACTGGTATCCCGTAACGTCCCAGCCCTAATCATACGAGTTTGAAGAGGTTCGCAGCTACTAGCACGACGTGGATGGATGAGAGCCGCGCTGTGGCGGCAGCCGTTGAGGGAAATTGCGAAGAGGAGGCTTCGATGGTGAAATCGAGCTACTATGAATTTCATCAGCATCGAAGCCCTATTCATCGAAGTAGCCTTTATCCTTCAAACCCTATACATCGGAACCTCGTCCTCAGTGGGTTCTTGCCAGTATTTCGGCTCCAAGTGCGACTTTCGCACACCGAATTAGTTCGCACTCCGCAGAGACCGTCGCGATGCTCGGAAGACGATCGCAATCACCACAGGGCCTCTCCTCAGCTTCGTGTTACTAACAGCAACTGCAGACCCTCAGTGACGCAACAACAAGTGATCGCATAGTCTCTACACACGGCGAGTGACGACAGAAATGACGATGTTTAGGACTCCCGCAGTCCGCGCTGAGTGATGGACCGGCTTACCTCCACTGGCGCTACTGTGTCCGTGCGCGTGATGCGCGGATTCGCGTGATGCGCGGGGAACACCAAAACACCCTACTTTCAACACGCGACAACTCCATCAATATGGATCCAATTCAAGCTGCGATTGATGATATTGAATCACTAAAGCCAGGCGAAACTTTCTCCTATTCAAAAACTGCGGCTAAATATGGTGTTGTACGGTCTACATTGATCCGAAGGCATCGAGGGATAACGCGCCCTACACAAGTCAAGAACTCCAGCCAGCAAAAGCTCACCCCACAACAAGAGCAGGAGCTTGTACGATATATCAAAAGACTTACAGAGAGACACACACCTCCTACTAGAGAGATGATACGGAACTTTGCCTCTGTAATAGCGAAAGAGCCAGTCAGCGAGAGCTGGGTTACGCGCTTCATCAGCCAACACAGCATTCATCTTATCTCACAATGGACCGTCGGGATGGACAGCAATCGCCACAAAGCTGATTTAGTGGATAAATATCGCTACTACTTCAACATCCTACACAGCAAGATGGATCAATATCACATAGATCCTCGTCATATCTACAATATGGATGAGAAAGGCTGCCTGATCGGTATCGTCGGTAGATCAAAGAGGATATTCAGCAGACGAATGTGGGAGAAGAGGGAGGTTAGGGCATCACTCCAGGATGGCAATCGTGCGTGGATCACGATCCTGGCATGTATCTGCGCTGATGGATCAGCTCTGCCACTAAGCCTCATCTATGAGGCTGCCAACAAGGGCATCCAATCAAGTTGGGTAGAAGATATTAAGGCAGGATATCATGAAGTCTTTATCACCTCATCACCCTCTGGCTGGACGAACAACGATATCGGGCTTGCCTGGCTTAAGCAGGTGTTCGATCGCTGTATAAAAGAGAAGGCTCGACGATTATATCGACTTTTAATTATAGACGGCCACGGATCTCATGTTACCATAGACTTTATTAACTATTATAATTAGAATAGGATCCTGCTTGCTGTCCTGCCTCCTTATTTAACTTATACGCTTTAGCCCCTTGACGTTGCAATGTTCAAGCCTCTATTAACAGCCTACTTAGTAGAGCTATCACGATACCTTAATAGAAGCTAGGGCCTAGCTTCTATCACCAAAGGCGACTTCTTCCCCTTATTCTGGAATGCGTGGAAGGCCTCCTTTAAGGAATCAACTATCCTTAGCTCTTTTAGAGCAACGGGTATATCACTACCTGATCCCAATCCTATCCTTAATAGGTTCACCCACAATCAAGAATTAGGCGATAGCTCTTCATCAGGGCTTAGCGATAATAACTAGAGAAAGATGGATAGGCTCGTACGCTCTGCAGTCAAGGATTAGAGTAGTCAAGATATAAAGAAGCTTTGTCAATCGCTCCACCACCTATCTGTCCAAAATAAGCTACTCAAGCATGAGATAGATGGGGTTAGGCAGGCACTATCTATCAAGAAGAAGCGCAAAAAGAAAGGCAAGACTCTTAATCTCTAACAGCGTCAAGAGTATTATAGCGGATTAGTCTTATAATTACTAGTAAAGGTGAGGGAGGCACGCGTACGTCAATCTATTAAGGAGCAGGAGGATAAGCAGCAGCAGCTTTAAAAAGCAGAGATAGTAGAGCTAAAGAAGGCAGCTAAGCTATACAAGGAGAAAATGCAGCAGGAAAAGCGTGCTGCGCAAGAGGCAGCTAAGAAGGAGAAGGAGAAGGAGAGGGCTAAGAAGGTAGCTCAGCGCGCTGGCCAGAAGTCTGCCCGCGATGCAGAAAAAGCTCTACAATTATCCCAAAAGGGTAAAAGAAAGGCCTCTCAGCCATCTCTACAGAGCAGAAAGCGTCAGAAACGTGTGGTTGATGCTGCAGATGTTGGGGAGGCCTCAAAGGGCGCATCCGCTGCCTCAACCAAATCTACACGCAGCGGCCGCAACATCAAGCTTCCAGATAGATTTAAATAGTGCAAATAAATCGCAGCTACCAACTTACTATCCGACCAGAAAATCTCGTGATAATATTGATCGTGGGTGGTTCTATAGCCTCGTTTTCAATAAAGCGATTATGGTGTTCCCCGCGCATCACGCGAATCCGCGCATCACGCGCACGGACACAGTAACGCAGGCACAGCTTCGGAGTTCTATTTTTGGGCGCAGAAAGGCAGTGCCAGCCCCGCAAAATCGAGTCGCCAGTCTGTCACCAAAACCGACACGTTGCTTGGACGGCTGCACTAGGGAGCAATTTGAGACCAGCTCGCTAAGAAGCTTAGCACAGGAATCACATATGGTGCCGCCCCGCCGTTGCTGCACGCGGTTTCGTGCGAGTTGTTGGTCATTCGTTGCATACGCGAATGCACGTCGCTCGAAAACCACAACTTTGTTTCATATGCAGTTCCTTTTATAATCTTACTGGTATAGGAGGACCATCACCGGGGTTATCAACACGGATGTTTATTGTCGGAGTACGAACGGTTGTTGGGGCTATCTGTTTCTAACTCTCGCTTCAGCCCCCACATCCTTCTGCGGTCGCTGGCGGCACCGTCATAAACTTAATACATGGTCCGGCGCCGTAGGGCTAAGATACGAAATTGCCAGTGGCCATGCACAACCGTTAATTGGGTCAGATACTGAATCCGTCTGCGTGTTCCCGTCAGCTGTGGCGGCGTCGCAACAACAAGCCCGTAATCTATGCCGCAATCCCTGCCAGAAATCAGAAAGGAATATGGAGTAGGAGGCACGTTCATCTCTCAGCGAGACACCTTTTAGGAATCGCTCGGATCCCCTGCTTGTTGTCTTTGCTATTTGGGTAGCGCTATGCCGCAATTGTGCGGTGGGCTTTGTCCTCAGCCTCAGCCGTGCCCTATGTTTCCAATTCCGAAGGGGAGGATGCCTTGCGCCTCGTAGATCAACAACACCCTCATTTATAAAGACAGCATTGTGACACTTGCGACTGCTAATCCTCATACGTTGTACCTATTTTATACTGTCGCTTGCTATCAACTGTTCTTCAAGCAGGTCACAGCACATTGTTCCGGCATTCTGAGTCGCATTGACACTGCTTACACCCTACCCCTGCAGCATCCTACAAGCGACCTCCAGCTCCGAGCGCCAGCGGACTTCCGGTGAGACTACCTGTGATATATAGTCTGAGCCTGAGCCCTGAATCAATTTCCTCTTTGCGACTTTTCGACACAGAATCACACATCCACCGCAAACATGACGACCATTCAGAAGCAAGACTGGCACCACTCTGGCTCAGGATGCTGCTCCCCGATTGGCACCTGTGAGTCCTCTATCTAGACACAGCAGATCCAGAACAGAGTATTGACACAAATCAGGCTGTCTCTCATGGTGGTGCCCCTGCATCATATACGGCAAGACACGCTACCGGTCCAAGAACGACGGTAACATGCAAGGCTACTCCTGCTGCAACACTTCAGTACGGCATCCCAATCTCCACAGCCATCCGTCTACTAACACTCGCCCAGTGTTTTGCCTTCTCCGGTCTCGCGTGTCTGGGAATCTCCTTCATCCTCCCGATGATGAACCGCGGCGACATCCGCGCAAAGTACCACCTCAAGGGCAACGGCTGTAGCGACTGCTTGTGTGCATGCTGCTGCACGCCGTGCGACTTGACGCAGCAGGACAAGGAAGTCACATACCGTGAGGAGTCAAAGCACTTGCTACAAGCACAGCCTGGGAAGAATGAGGGCATGTACTATGCTCAGCAGCCACAGCAGCAGCAGCCGCACTTCCACCACTAGGAGTGTCGAGGTCGCGTTGCTTGTATGATACTTTTCAATCTGGGTTGGGTTTCTTATGTGCAACAATGGATGGGCTTTGGCTGGGGTTTGCAAATTGGCACGGATTATTGAGATACCAAATTATGATTTCTGAGACAGTGGCTTGTTATGCGATACTGTTGTGCATGGAATCGTTGTGATACATGCATTGTGCTTACCGTCGTGCGGTTTCGCGGCTCGCCAGAGATTCGTACCTTCTGTAACCCAACTGCCAGGTGTGAATCTCCTCACCCTGATCTGAAGACAGTTCACTTTTCTGAAGGCATGATGTCACCAACCGAGTGTAGTACAAAATTCGATAATTCATTGGAGAATGTGAAGTATACCGTGTCCGTGCGCGTGATGCGCGGGGAACACCAAAACACCCTACTTTTAATACCCGACAACTCTATTAGTAGAAATCTAATTTAGGCTATAATTAATAATACTAAATTATTAAAATTAAGCGAAAATTTCTTATATATAAAAACTACTACTAAATATAGTGTTATATAGTCTATATTAATCTAAAAGCATTAGGGGATAACGCGTCCTATATAAGTTAAAAATTTAAGCTAGTAAAAGCTTACGTTATAGTAAAAGTAGGTACTTATACGATATATTAAAGGACTTATAAAGCGATAATATACTTTATAAGCGAGCTAATTACTCTGCCAAGGCCCTACTAAAACGCACAGTTAATAATTGCGGAACGCGATATATTAACTTCTTTATTAATTATTATAATTAAAAAAAGCTTATATATAGCTTATACCTTAGGCTATTAAATGTTAAATCCCAAAGGGGTAGCTGATCCTAAAGGGGCTAGGGTTGGTTCTCGGACAAGATTGTCGGTGATATAGGTAAGGGGTGTAGTAATAGCTTGTGCTTGTCACTAGGACGTTAGTATTAAAGGTGTGTATAGCATAATTAAATTAACAAGGTTGCTTCTTAGATCCAAACGATAGATTAATAAACAGGTTAAATATAATAGTGAAAGATCACTATCGCGTTCCTATATACATGACTAGTCCCATGGATCCCATAAGTCCCAGGTGTCCGATTACATGGTCCCTTTGTTTTGGCAAGGTGGCTGGCGCACCTGTACCCTTACCGGAGACGCATTTCGCCCTTGCCTAAAGCAGCTTCCACCCTTGCTGTATCGGCGCAGGTCACTCAAAGGATCGATGTTGGCGTATCTCCTAGCAGAGGCATGTGGGAGTGCGTGTATAAGAATGTAGCCTCGAATGAATTAAGTGCCTATAGGCCTGGTACGAAAGGATACGGAAAAGGTACTGAACTACAAAGGCCACAAGCTCCTCTAAATACACCTCTTCCCAGATGGCTAGCTAGCACATAACTGCCATAGGTTGACCGTCGGTCTGATGGATCCGAAATAGGTCCGAATCGGATTCGTAGTTCCCCATCGGTCTGATAGATCCGAAATTGGTCCGATACGGATGAGTGTCGGTTTTCGGATGATCTCGAATCCTGTCTTGACTAGCCAAGGGTTCTCGTGTCGACGAGCGATTGTTCCTGTTACACTTGCATTCTATAATAAAGCAAGGGATATAGAGGCATCTTACCTTTTAAATACTTAGATAAGAGAGAATAACCTTAGATTAATTAATAATTATTCTATCTTATTAAGATTACCCTTTAATTTAATAATTAAGAGTCTCACTGCCTCAACCGATACTACCTTAATTAAGCTAATTACAATGGCCCTATCAACTCTTAGAGATCCTACAGTGATCCTAACTAACTACACGAACTATACGCCATGGCTAAATTAACTCAAAACAAGATGCTAATTCCTAAAGGTCTGGAACATCATTGACCCAGCGCTAACAGACGAACTAAAGCAGAAACCTGCGATACCGGTGCCTCCGTTGATAGGCAACTACCAGCCGAACGCTATTTACGCGACTGCGAACCTAAATAGTGTACTAATATTGCTATCGCATCTATTACTAGCAGGTGCGAAAGCATACAAGGACGATACTAACTACTATAAAGGATAGCTTAAGACCTACAAAATTATAGATTAAGCCTACTAAAAAGAAAAGGCAGACCTTGACAAGGTAGTTACTTTTCTCTAATTAATAATCTTCGCACACCTATAGAATAATTACTATATCCCTAGAGTAATAATAAGGTAATAGATTAACAACCTCACGATTATAGTTAGGGTTAACTATTAAGACAAACATCGACGAGCAAGGGCACGATACTAAAAAGCCCTTAAGCTAATAAGAATGGCTAGATTATAGGCTATATAGCTATCTAAGTACGATTATGTAGCTATAGAAGTAGAGACTAATCGCGTTGTAGAGCTTTAAAGGCTAGACTTAGTTAAAGAAGACTTTATAAAGGCAGTTATCTAAGTCGCACCCATGTAGGTAATAACCTTCCAGCAACATGGAAGTAAGGATGCAGCTGTCTTACGGAAGCACATAATAAAACTCTTTTAAGACTATATAATCCTGCAGCACCTAATTAAGGGCAAATAAAAGGACGCTTTTGCTACTACAGGTTTATCTCTCGCTGATAGTGGTGAATCCATCTAGGCCACAGACAGGGACGCCTCTCTTATAGATAAAGCAGCATTATTTAAAAGTTAGGGAAATTTTTAGAATTATAAATAACAAAATAATAGTTAACGTACCAGAGCTAAGCGGTCCGCGATTACAGATAATAAGCTAGTGGCAGCTAGTGGCCTTAAGTGCCCTACTTATAAATAACGCTACGTATTATAAGACTACTTCTACGCTTTCCTAGATAAGTAGCTAGAATAGTTTAGGCCAAAACCTAGAATAGCTGCTCTGATAAGATATAGGCTAGAAAATAACTCGGAGCTTTAAGAGAGCCTAAGGGCAGTCAAAAGATCTAGATTACAGGATTTTAGGGCTAGATTACAGGACCCTAGATTAAAACAATCACACACTCCCACTCTAACTCGAATTACTAAGGCTAATAATGAGTAACTAGATAGACGCTAGATTACTAAAATCCTAGCGAGCTTTAATGCCGCATCCTTCCACACCGACCTAAACATGTATCCATTGCGATACTCAGCTATACTTAATTCAGGCACTACTTACCACATCTTTAACAATATCGATTGCTTCGTCTCTCTTAGGCCACCGTTACCAGGAGATTTTATATGGGCGGGCAACGCATAAGTATGGATAAAAGGATATAGGAGCGTCTATCTCAGACTATAAAGTAGAAGAGGCAACTAAATAATTAGGCTAGATAATGTCGCCTATTACCTAGATCTACTCTGCAATCTAGTGTTGTTCTAATTACTCTAAAGGCAAGGCCTTTGGTAGGATATACGAAAAGATCTAATAACTCTAAAGAAAAGAGATAATACTATACTAGTAGAACTTTAAGAGCTGCATAGACAGTAGGTGTTAGAATACAGGATAAGGCTAGCAGGTAGTACTTATACTAAAGCTGCGCATGCTACCCACAAGACTAACACACGCACTAAATAAAGACCGTAGAAGGCAGACGCATTAACCTAGTACTAATAATTAGGCTATCTAGGCCCTTAGGCTCTTAAACACCTTATGCAGCAATCTAAGGGGGTAAGAATTAAAGACCTCCCTACTATTAAGTGTAACGCCTGTGGTAAAGTAAAACTAAAATAGTAAATACGCCGGCAAGCTAGGGAGCTAACTAAAGGCCTTAGTAAACGAATCGCAATTAATTTTCACGACTACGGAGTAGATAGCTTAATAAGAGAAAAGAGCTAAATGCTAATTACTAATTAATTCTCTAGCTTTATATAGGACTTTTACTTTAAGGATAACTAACTAGCACGCTTAATTATTAAACTACGAAGCACTTTCGTATAATTTATAAAAGTATAATTTAACGTCACGGTAAAGGTTATTAAATCTAACAACGAGATCTTCTCTATTAAGGCAGACGTTAAGAAGTGGTGCTTAACGCAAGGTATTAAGATCGAGCCTTTAGCACCTAATACCTAAGTATAAAATAGAGGAGCTAAACGCTTAGGGGGTGTAATTAAAAAGAAAGCTCGTGCAATGCGTCTTAATTCGAATTTACCCTAGCAAATATGGCCCGAAATTGTTTAAGTAGCTATATACCTCTATAACTAAACGCCAAACTACGCTAATTAATAGCGATTACTATACAAAGTGCTCTTTACGATAGTAGCCTTTTAAAATAGTGTTGTCACTTAACTAAAGAAGCCTAATTAAGCTAACTTAAAGGCGTATGGCTGCAAAGCGTTCGCGATAATAAACGATACAAAACGCGGTAAGAGCAAACTATAAAGGCTAGATCTAAAAGCCTAGATCGGATACCTCGTTAGTTACTAATTAACTAATATATAGAGGATCTAGATTCTATCCCTCGCGAAGACGATAAGCACTCGCGACGTTATCTTTAATAAAAATATAGTGTTCTTAGGTAAAACAAAAGACCTAATAGACAACCTTATGCATAATATACTAGAAGAGATAGTAGCCTAAGTACGATCAATAGAGCTACCTCCCTTACTTTAATAGGATTAAGTCACGGAGTCCTTCTATAAAGATAAGATAATTACCGAGACGCTAGAGGGAGAGGTTAAAGGAGCCCTAGAGTATAGGTAAGACTAGAAGGCTAACTATAATTACCTAACGCCTCTATTAACGCTACTACTAGTCACACTCCTCGCATAATTAATAGCAGGAGATAATTAGCTCCTATCCCTAGTAGTGCAAACAGGGCAATTACGAATAAGCCCGTGGGCCGCAGCCTTTATGGCAGGCACCGAAGCCGGCAGTAGCGGCAAATACAATAGCAAGGCTCTTAACAAGGCGCAACTTCGACGAATAATTATAGTAGGCAAGAAGCCACATCGGAGCGTGCTTCTAGAGCCACCCACATGCTGAGGAAAGCTCGAGGATCACCCTCTCTACGATATGTGGAAGGAGGCCAAGCAATCCCATTTACAGAGCCACAAGGAAATAAAGTCCTGGAGTGAAGTTGCTACCGCTCCAGTAAAAGTAGCAGGTCATCAAATCCTTAATTGTATATAGGTGTATACCTACAAGTTTAACAAGCACTATTAATTACAAAAGTGTAAGGCGAGGTTAGTAGTGCAAGGTGATTAATAGCGGCACCTTACCTTATAAGATACCTACGCAGTAACGCTGGCAGGCTAATTATTTCGTATGCTTATAGCAATTGTAGCTTGGTTCGATCTAGAGCTTATCTAACACGACGTTACCAATGCTTTTGTCCACGCAAAGCTGGACAGAGAAATCTACATAAGGATGCCCCGCGGTTACTCGCGAGCAGGCACAGTCCTCCAACTACACAAAGCACTCTACGGACTGCGCATATCTCCACTGCTCTGGCAGAGAGAGTTTACATCAACGCTCCGTGATATGGGTTTCCAAAAAGTGCCCCACGAGCCATACTGTCTTATTAAGGATGGTATTATCATCTTCTTTTATGTAGATAACCTTATTGTTGCGTATAACAAGTCACAAAAGCAAGCCGCTAAAGTTACTCTAGTAAAGATAAGTACCAAATTCACACTCACTAGTGGTAATAAACTACACTGGTTTCTAGGGGTCGAAATCATTAGAGACCGCCCAAACAGAAAGATCTGGCTTTCACAGGCTTTATACATTGACAAGATCTCGCGCCTTATTGAGAAAAATAAGATACGGCACGAAACACCTATAGCAGCAGTTAAACTACTTCCCTAAACCAGACTCGCTAGTAAGGCTAAAGTTAACTAATATTAGTAGAAAATAGGATTAATCCTCTACGCTATAGTAACTATGTAACTAGATATCGCCTTCGCAAGCTTTTAACTATTATAATTCTTAATAAACCTAAGCAAAGAGCACTAAGCAGCTACTAACTAAGTTCTCCTCTACCTTACTAATACTAGATTACTAGGTCTTTAGCTCGAGGGTGCAGATACTTTAGAAGTAGCAAGCGACGTATCTTTTGCTAATAATACGCTTAACTACAAGAGCTCGCAAGAATACATTATTAAGCTATTTAGTAGGCTAATTGCCTGGAAAGCAAATAAGCAAGATACAGTCACTACATTAACTATAGAGGCTAAATTACTAGCTCTCTTACAGGTTGCTAAGGAGGCTTTATTCACCTCACAATTACTAAAGGAGCTAGAGATTAACCTTAGCAATTCCCTTATTATAATTAATTGCAATAATTAGTAAATAATCTAACTTATTACTAAAAAGATCGCTAAACTACAGACCAAGCTCCGCTATGTGGATATCTAAAATTATTAGCTAAGACAAGAGGTCGCATTAGGGACGATTAAGATAGACTATTAACGCTTAGAGGACATGGTTGTAGATAGACTTATAAAGGCCCTGCTAGCTAACAAGTGGAGCAAGTTTCTAGATAAATTAGGACTTACAGAGATTAAGGACAAGATTATAAATAAAGAGGTTAACCTACTTAAGCTAGAGTAGAGGATAGAAGCTTTTAAAAATAAACTATAAAGGATAATGTTGTTAGATCAACGACAGATAGTCTTTAGCTTAAGGATAAGCCCAAGCTAAGGGGGTGTGTCTAATTACATAGTCCCTTTATTTTAGCAAGGTGGCTAGCGCACCTATACCCTTACCAGAGACGCATTTCGCCCTTGCCTAAAGCGGCTTCCACCCTTACATTCTACAACAAAGCAAGGGATATAGAGGCGTCTCACCTCTTAGATACTTAGACAAGAGAGAACAACCTTAGATCAATTAATAATTATTCTATCTCATCAAGATTACCCTTTAATCTAACACTAGGAGTCCCAAAGTCCCATGTGCCAAGATACTTCTAGGACGCCCGATAATTCTGGGACGCGTGACTAAGTCACGTGATTCGTGGCTGAGTCAGGAATCTTGGCTGGACGCACGGATAAGTGTTCCTGCCCCGCCCCGCGTCATGTTGGGTTTCAACGTGTTATGAGGCTCTCACACCTTAGTCTGGTCTGGGTTAGGGCGGTAAGGTATCGTGGTGCTTTACAGATTATTTAGTGGTACAAGTTAATGCGACACTTAGCGCGGCTAGACAATCCAATCTTATAACAAAGTAAGATAACTATTAGTCTATATAGGAGAACGTACTCGCACAGAAGATATGTAAGTTGACTATAAGGAGCATAATAAAGGAAACTATCCTATATATATATCCGCGTGCTTAGTTACTTAGTACCACTAATTAACTAAGTAGTTACGTGCCTTGCTTCGTTACTTAGTACCACTAATTAACTAAGTAGTCACGTAACCTTAAGGTTAGCTTCTTAGCGCACTTGTTAACCTGTTCCTTAGTTACCTGTCCTTATAAGCGCCCATCCCCCTATTATCCTGTTCTAGTTCGTAACACTATCCCTCCCTTCCTAGTCTTCGTCCGCGAAGAACCATGCCTACTGACTAAATAACTAGCACCTATCGTTATTGCAAACTTGTCTCCGCCATCGAGGCGTACGGAAGCATTATAGTATTAAAGTATTTTAACTATAAGACCTATTCGCGAGCCTGCAAGGTGTTAATTTATTTAGGGAAATATAGTAAGTGCCTAAAGAGGGGCGTAAAGTGCAACGTAGCTATTACTTATAATAAGTTCTCTTGCTTAGTTGCTAAAAAGCAAAAATTAGATGCGCAAATTCTAGAGGCGCGAAAAGAGTAAGACGCAGTATTTAAAATAATACGCGTAGCGCGTGTAAAAGAAGAGCGTTTAGCTAAATAGCTAGCTTTAAACGCGAAGCGTGCTAAAGAGGTAATCGCTATTAAGAGCGCTGCTTTAGAGGAACTAGAGGAGGACCCTCCTTAGCCTGCTTGGCCGAATGGCCCGATCGAGCTAACTCCCCGTGTCTGGTTGGCTGCGGAAGAACTTCCCCTCGATTTCTGGGACAACCCGGCGCCTTTGTCGTCCTAGGTCCGCCTAGGACGTGGGGCCTCAGGATGCCCTTTGTGGAACTTCTCCAAGGCCTCTTTGCAGTTGGTAAGGTTCCTCGCTGGTTCCTACGTGTTGTGGCTTTCCGGCCATCCTTCCCACTTCACCAGGTACTTGTACTGACGCCCGATCTTTTATAGATCCCTAATCGCTTCGACCTCGTATTCCTCGTCCTCGAGTTCGAGTTATGTTTCTAGTTCGGCGTTTGGTGGTGCTGGTTCCAATAATAACTTGTGAAAGACTAGGTAGATCTGTGTATCTATAGGTAACTATAGTTTGAAATTAACTAGTCCTCTGACCTCTTAAATTTCGAATAGTCCTTTTTAAAGGTTATCTAGTTTTTTACTTAGCCTTATTATCTTAAAATTTCTTTGCAAGAGGAGGACTCTATCCCCCTTCTTAAAGGTTAGTCCTATAATCCTTTTCTTATTTGCCTATTACGCTGTTTATTTATTACGCCGCGCGATGTTCTCGTGTAGTATTTTATACAGATTCTGTATAAGTTTGGCTTTATTGGCTGCGTCCTTCGCAATGCTCTAGATGTCCAATGGATCCCGGTGAGTCGTTGGCTCACATCCATGGTTGGCGTAATATGGCGAGTATCCTATAGTCGCCGATCTTGTGCTATTGTATGCCAGCTAAGCTATTGGCAATAGCTCAACCCAATTATCTTAAAGCTTATTTACATATATCTAGAGATATTGTTCCAACGTTTAGTTTATTCGCTTAGTTTAGCTATCTATTTTAGGGTGGAAGCTTGTTATAAGCTTGTGCTTAATCCCTAATTTAGCTATAAACGTGGTCTAGTATAATAATATAAATATCTTAGCCCTATCTGTAATAAACTCGTTAGGTTGTTTAACCTATAATATTAGTTCTCGTTCCACTATATAGGCTAGTTCCTTTGCTAACATAGCTTCTCTAATTGGCACAAACCTTAACTCCTTAGTAAGTTAGTAGATTATAACTAAGATTAAGTTATAGGGATCCTTGTTCCCTAGTGCCAGTAATACTAGTAACTTCACGATAAAGTCTATGGTCACGCTTAACCATAGTCTTAGGGGCGGCTTTAGTGGCTATAAGAGGCCATAGGGCTTATGTCTCTTAGGCTTGTTTTTATAACAGACTAAATAGTTACCTAAAATTTTCTATACTACCTAGCGTAGCCTAGGGATGGCATATTCGTTCGCGATTTAACGCGTTATTTTAGCAATTCTTAGGTGTCCCTAATCCTTATCTTCGTGTAACTTTTTAATTAGCAGCGGAGCTATCTACTTACTAATCTAAATATAATTTTAATAGTCTCGTGCCGTTAATTTCGTAGCTTAGTAAAAATTATACGCTTAGCGATCCTCGTTCGTAAGCCTACTATAATCCTGTATCCTATCCACGGCTAGCCCGTGATAAGTAAGATCTATACGCCGTATTTCCAGTGCTAGCGCGAGCTATATCTTATTATAGTAAAGAGTTCCGTCCTTCGCGTAGGTTAGGATTATAACATAGTTACCTCTATTGTCTTCTTCCACAAGGTCTAATCATCTACTAAGTGCATCTACCGCAGCGTTTACGTTTCCTAGCAGATACGTAATGCGAAAGTTAAATTCCGCTATCTATTTAGACTATCTAGCCTATCGTCGATTAAGCTTCTTAGTCGTTGTAAAGCAGGTTAAATTAAGGTAATTAGAGAATACCTTTATCTAATGCTTAGCTCCTTTAAGCTGTGCTTCCTATTACTTAAAATAGTTAACGATAGCTAGTAATTCCTTATCGTAGATTTCGTAGTTAAGCTTTACTCCTAAGAGCTTTCTTGCGTGGTAAAAGACTGGTCTCCACTTCTAGTTATCGCATTCTTGTAGTAGTACAGCCCCTAACGCATAATCCAATGCGTCTGTGTAGATACGGTGTTGCTACTCCGGGTCGTATATCTATAGTAGGGGTGCCATTAGGAATAGGCGCTTTAGTTATTTAAAAGCTTCCTTCTCTGTTTCCTGCAGAGGACGCCATTTCCCTGTCTTTATAAGTTCTATTAGTAGAGCGGTGACCTTTAAGTAGTTCCTAATAAATTTGCGATAGAAGTTAGTAAAGCCTAAGAAGGATTAGATATCCTTTACTAATTTTAGTAGTAGCTATTCTTCTATTATCGCGATCTTCTTCGGGTCCATTTTAACACCTTCTCGGGATATCACAAATCCCAAATATTCCGTCTTAGTGACATGAAACTTGTATTTCTTAGGGTGTAGGAGTAATTAATGCTCTTATAACTTTTATAGTACTTTCCGCACATGCTCCTTGTGTTCTTCCAGGGTCCCATGTAAATATATTAGGATATCGTCAAGATACGCCGTGCAAAATACGTCTAAGTATTTATATAGTACTTAATTTATTAACTCCTAGAAGGTTACTAGTGCGTTAGTTAGCCCTATAGGCATGACTGTATACTTAAAAAGGCCGTATTGCGTGCGAAAAGCTGTTTTCCACTCGTGCCCTTTCGCAATTCGAATTCTATAGAATCCATTCTAGACATCGAATTTCGTGAAGTATTTAGCTCCTCGGAGTCTATTTATAAGCTCCGTTATTAGTAGTAATAGGTAACGATTCTTAATCGTCACGGCGTTTAGCTATCTATAATCTATATAAAGTCGCAGCCTGCCATCCTTCTTGCGAATAAAGAGTATAGGGAAGGCTATAGGGCTCTAACTAGGCCGCTATTTCCTAAAGCGCAGGTTTTTCTAAATAAGCTCCTTTAACTCTTTTTCTTATTTATATGTAAGGGGCCTTAGGCGCTCTAGCCGTAGCTTAGCTCTTTCTATTAATAGTATCTTATAATCCTATTCCTTATATTTAGGTAAGATAGTCTCGTCGTATTCCTTAAATAGGTCTGCGAATTCCTTGTATTCTTCTAACAGACCAGGGTTGTCTAGGACTATCTTAGTCTCCCGGACCTATATGCAGTGCACCCGTCCTAGGTATTACTTTAAGATCCTATCTATCTTGCATACTAATATTTCTTATATCTTAGATAATCGGCTCTTCTTCCTCGCCTAAGGTTTTCATAGAGTTTCCCTTCTACCAGGACTCTCCTAAGCCATCGCTGGTGGCCTTTAGGGAAGGATTATTTATTTAATCTAGTCTATTCGTAGATTATGTTGCTCTAGCTATTCGTATCCTATAATAGCTTTAATGTCTCCCATCTCTGCGATGGTGAAAACATGTTAGCTCTCTAGGCCTACTATATTAACTTATACTAGCGCCGTCTTAAGGCGCAGCTAACTATTACCGTATCCTTATAATCAGGTCCCGTCCGCGAGTCCTATTTATAGCGGTATCCTTTTGTTACGATATAGCATATCGTATTTCTTAACCACTCGTAGGGCGATTAGACACGCGTCTGCCCCTAGGTCGATTAGTGCTGTAACACGATGTCCATGCACCGTAATATCTTTAATTAAGCGCTTTTTGACTCTGCGAGTGTCTACTTAATAAGCTATAATAATTATACTATTACTAGTGTGGCTCGTTACCTAGTAATAATTTAGTTTTTTAAGTCTTTAGACTTGTTTTAGACCCCCTATAAGGCCTCTGCCTCTTAGATCTAACTTTTAAGTCGTGCTAGCTTTAAGACTTCCTTAATTTAGTACTACTTATATCGCTATTGATATAGTGCATAGGTTTCTCTAATCCTATCAGGTTTGTATACTCCCAGTATCTTATGTTGCGGGCAGTTTAGAGTAAGGCACTCGTTCTAGGCTAATGCTTTATGCCCTGGGTAGCTATCTAAAGAAGCTGCTTCTTCCTGCAGGCTTAGGTGTGCGAAGCACTATAGGTTATATTACTCCCACCTAATTAATAAGTAGTCCGCGTCTCTTCTTAGCTACGTACTCCCTATTATCGTGCTAGTATCGCGGGGGTCTAAGCCCTAAAGGAACTAGCCTATTTTAAACTTTTATTACCTATGTACCTTACAAGTAATGTTAAAACATTAATACTAACTATTCTATTTATGGTGCTTAGCCTAATAGGCTAGAAAGTGCTTATAGTAATTATTAGGCACGCTGCACTAGCTCTGCTTTAGCCTATAGTATTCTAAACCTCCTAGAAAATAGGAGGCCTTAACTCTAGCCTTAAAGTGTTGTTGGCATCCTTTGCGCGTGCATTGCCACCACTTGGCGTATTTATGTTATTCCTGTATCGTGATCTGGCGTAGGTATTGCTTTGGGCGCCCTTATAGTTTTTCCGCTAACTAGTAGGCGTCCCATGCGTGTGCCCCTTGGACAATCACTTTTGCCTTACACTAAGATAATTAATATAGCGCACTGCTGCACATCTAGCAAGTGTCGTTGGCTAGTCTTTAAAAGATCTAGTACTTAGAAAGGGTCTTTCGTTCCTCTTCCTCTTTTATTGGCTCTAGGATCTCCTGCGTAAGATCCACTTCGTCAGCTTCTATCGGCATGAGGGTGGCCATGGCTACTCGTAGGAGATTGGTTGTATTAACCTTAGTTTCCTAACCGTCGCAGTCTTTAGCAAAGTGGCCTTATTTACTATATTAAAGGTAGGCTTTATCTTTAAACCTCCATTCTCGTTCTTCCTATAAGATGCTATTCTTGCCCTAGTAACTCTTCTTTAGTCTATACAGCTGTTTTCCCTTGCCATTTTTCTTTTTATACCATCGGGCTTTATTAGTTATAATAATATCTCCGTCCTAGTCTCTTCCTGCGGGCCTAGATTAATTCTCTTTTCTAATAAGTAGCCTAGTACCATGCTGCTTTTCCAGCTTGCGTTTATACAGGCGATTGTCTGCTTTAATTACATTATTAATAAGTTCTTCTAGGTCGTCTGCTTTTCCTTAGTGGACTAATTTGTCTTTAACCGATTCTTTTAGTCTATTATAGTAGGTAATTATGAGTAGGGCTTCCCCCCATCTATTAAGTTCTGCCACGATCTATTTAAACTGTCACAGTGGATGAGGGCCTAGTTTCAGCCCTGTTTCAGGACCCCTGCCTACCCCTGTGTCTAGTACTATATAGGCCCCTCCGGGACCCCTAAT
>ML976768.1:155508-200960 GCA_010015655.1 Bimuria novae-zelandiae CBS 107.79
TAATAATAATAATAATAATAATAATAATAATAATAATAATAATAATAATAATAATAATAATAATAATAATAATAATAATAATAATAATAATAATAGCCTAGTCGTGTAAGATATCTTCTTCGTACTAGGTAGATAAATAGTGGGATAGCCTAGCTAGTAGCGTTAATATTTTAAATTACTATTACTTACTTATAATTACTTAACTAAATAGCCTTTAGCTAGCCTCTCCTTTTTAATCCTATTATAATAAGCTAAGTTATAACCTTGTCTATTATAAAGCTAACCTTATTAAAGTTATAAACGCCCTTATTATAGATATTATACTTAGCCTTTATCTACTTTATAAGCTTAAACTAGCTCCTAATTAATAAAAAATTTTTATATAAAGCCCTTTACTAGTCGTACACCTAATTAAATTATATTATAAAACTATCTATATGCTTAATAAAGTTACGTGGCTAGTAAACGCTAACCTAGCCTCCGCCGCACATAGCTAGTAGCTTATCCGCTATATTACGTATAGCTACGTACGTAGACGCAAATCCGCATTAATCTAGGTTAAGAATATATTTAATAATTACCTCCTCTTTTAGCTTAATAGGCTTTTTTAAGTTAGGCTAATAATTATATTAGGCAGACTTGCTAGCGCGTTAGCATTATAAAGTAGTTTAAAAAAATTTAAATAGTTAGGTAGTATTTTTCTTAGTTAGTATTTAAGCTTAATTAAGAGCTAATATTATAAAATATATTTTAGCCTCGTAAGAGGCTTGCTAGGCTTATTTTAAGATTATTACAGTTATTAAGAGTTAACGCATTAATAAAAGTCGGTAGAGCGGCCCGCTTGCTTATTAAACACGTTAAGTAAGATATCTTTCTTCTTTATATTATAATTATTTTAAGCCTTAATCTAATACTACTTTGTCTTCTACGATAAGAAATTAAAGTAAAGCTTATATTTAGCTAAAAAATTAGCTTTATAATAATTATTACTAATACTAATTATTTATGATAATATTAGAGATTTGACGCAACGCTAAATAAAATAATTCACTTATAATAAGCTAATATTCTTTTTAGCTACTATAAAGGTAGAGCTCTATATTATTTACTATATAAACGAAAGGCTACGTTTAGTAAGGCGCTTAATATATTATAAAAGCTTCTCTTCTTACTATTAGGTAATATTTTAGCTATATTATATAAGAACTTACTACTAGCTAATAAAGCGCTTGTACTAGCACGTTAGTATAAATTATATAATACTAAATTCTTTTATAATTTTTTAATATAAAAAAATTCTTTTAGTTTTTATAATTTAATTACTTATATCGCGGCCGTAATCAGGTCTATATTGGTGGAGATGCAGCGCGTTGAAGTTGGGGTATTGCATGGTGGGGTGGCGCGTTCGGTGACGCGGCGCGCCAACTGCCAAGCTACGGTACCTACAGATATCGGTGCTTTGCAGAAGACCTACCGACCCACCCGCACAGCAAATCAGAGATAAGAATATTATTTTCTCTTTTATCTCCTTATTCACTGTATCAATATCTCTAAAAAATTTATATAGTATTGAAGTAACTTAACTCTATATTCTACTAAGGTTTTAAAATTGCACACCTCCTGCCATGATCATGACTTGAAAGGTCGTGAACCTATGACATCGGTCAGCTTCGTCGAGAAAGGTTTTTTCATTGGATAACTTACACTGCGACCAGCAAGAAGACCTCCGTCGTGTTGGCTCTCGTAAAGATTCCCAGACACAGCGCAGCGAGCGCATTGAATGCCGCAACGCTCTTGAGCTGGTCCATATTCGACTCCGCGGCTGCAAGCACGAACGTGGCGGCGACAGGCAGGAGTGCAGCCATGAGCGACGAAACCCAGTACATGTACTTGACGAAATCGCTCTCATAATAACCCACTACTGTTTGTGTCTTGAAAAACCTACCGATCATATTGTAGAACGCTGTATAGAGGCCTAATCCGTTCTCTGGAACAAAGCTTGCGGCAGCGTCCTTGTCCGGAGGTGATCGAAGAGCCATAGTGTCGGGATGTGCACAACTATCATGTGCTAGGCAAAAGCCCCACGTTGAGAAATCAATTTCGTCCAAGACATCTGTCATATCGGAGTGGGCTCCACGGATGAATTCCCAGACGTAATCGCCTTCGTATTTTCGGGGCTTGGAAAGCTTTTGGACTTCGGCCATCTGGAGAAGTGTCGTGTCTAGAAAGCATTTGGGATCAATTTCTTGTGTGCGTCAACATGGCGCAGGAATTCACTCACTGTAACGGACCAACTTCTCCCTAATAGTCTCGAATAGTTCTCGTTGCTTGTCGCTGCGCAGGTCTCTCCGTTCCCTGCCCCTGAAAGGGCTTTCCTTTTCGTCGGCTCTGAACCTCAGGCTCTCGCGAAAGTCAAGTCTCTCTTGCTCTTCTAGTTCCTTTTCGAGACGGATAAGCTCGTCTTGTTGATAAAGGATGTCACGCCCGTTGAGATTGTCGAATCGACGGAAGATGGCCCTCTCTGGACATTGCATCATGTATGCGGCGAGGCGGGGATATCCAGGAACAAAGAGACTCCAATCCGGAGGTCGAGGACGCTTAGCTTTCTCTTGCAGAGAAATGAGGACGGGTCGGTCGGCTTCGTCCATTACTGACCTGTCGGACTGGGTGTCGCTGTCGCTCGAAGTTTCGACGAGGTTTGAGGGTTCGCGTTCGGGAATCTGTTCAGCCATTTTGGTACTGTTTATTATAAAGGATTTGATAGAGGCAAGCTTGGTAGTTCAGGAATGTGTCTAAGCATGCTTTCGGGCTATGGAGGAGCCTTTATGTAGGTACGACGGGCGAGCCAAGGCTGTCCGCGTTGTCAACTGTGAATCCTCACGAGGGCCTTGAATGAACGGTTAATGTCGAAATCATAGGCAGGATGTGAATCTGTCAACACCAAAACTGCATAGCTGTTATACGTGGTGTTATTAGAGTCGCAGGAAAATGTGAAGGACGACAAATAAAGTACGTAGACGAGTCACACATGTGGAGCAGTACGTCACTTGACCGTTAAATAACAGAAAACTTCTACATTGAAGGATATAGTTAAGAATCAAGGAGGAGTATATACAAGAAGAGCTGGAGAACTCAAGTCATGACTTCACGTCTGCACGAGTCATCTGATTATGCGTTGATGCACTGTGAGTACCAGTTGTTCACCTTCACGCAAGTACCCGCGGCACACTCTGTCGGGCCTGTGTAGCTCTGTCCACCACACTGTCCATACAGCTGTACGGTGGTGCCACTGGACGAACCGCTGCCAGATGTAGGCGATGACGCGGGCGCAGATCCGGGTGCTGAGGCTCCGCTGCCAGATGTGGGACCGGCTGCAGGTGGGGAAACAACGCCGGTACCAATGGGCACAGGAATGGATGCTCCATTGCTTGCCTCAGGTACGCCAGTTGAGGGAGCAGTCACATTGGCTGCTACAATAGACGTTGGCGCAGGAGAAGGAGCGTTCGATAGAACAGTTCCATTAGCGGGGGCACCGTTAGAAGCGAGGATCATTGACACAGCTTGTTCGGCAACAATCATGACAGCGACTTGTGTGTTGCCCGTTGGAAGGTCGGGATGGATGGAAGCATCGACGACAAAGAGGTTATCAGTGCCGTATACCTTGGTGTCTGTGTCCACGACAACACCGGCATCACCCTTGATGCCCATCTTAGCGGATCCAACGTAGTGGGAAGCGGTTACGTGTTCTTTGATCAGATCAGCGCCGGTGACATTGGTACCGTTGATACCAGTGGAGCTGCCGGCAGAAAGGAAGGTAAGTGTGGAGTTAGGCGCCTTGGTCATGTCGAGTAGACGGTCCATGAATTTGGTGATGGCCTCAATGTCCTCGTCAGTCTGGAGCCAAGGCTCCTTGGTGAGCTCAGTAGCACCGCCAGCAGTGATACCCAAGCTACCAGCGGAGGTCAGACCATGAGTGAGGTAGATTTTCATCTGGACGGTGTTGTTGGCAGGACCGTTGCAGGTGCCCTGGATGAACATCTCAGAGCCACTCGTGGTGTTGACAGAAGTCCAGAAGTTCAGTCGCTGGCCAGACTGCGCGAGGACACCGGATGCCTTGGCGAACTGGTCGATGGCGGTCTGATTAGGCGAAGTGAAATCAGTTGTTGGCAGAGCGGCCAGGGGTTCGGAAGTCTTGAATTTGAGCGTGAAAATCACGTGGTCTTTGATCTCAGCACCAACTGGAAGATCAATCCAGTCAGATTCGGCTGGGAGCTTCACCCCGTTGGAACCGGATGCAACGGTCTGTAGCTGCTCAACCGGGCCAATACCGCTGTTGAACAAGATGCGAGGAGTCGACATAGAGCCTGCTGATAGAATGACCTTGCCGCCGGCGTTGACGTTGTAGATGACACGCTCACCCGCCGCGGTTTCGGTCTCAACACCGCTGATAGCAGATCCCTCGCGGACCGCGCGAATGACCTTGGTGTTAAGCTTCAATTCAAAGTTGTCGAGCTTCTGAGCCTCGGGGAGATAGGTACGCACGGGTCCGGATCGCAGACCGTCGACGAGGTTCCACGACGGATGTCCGTACACATCTGTCCTGGCGTTGTGGTCACCGTCAATCAGATCGGTTTCCGTCCACCCGTTCGCTCCGAGGAACTTGGAAAGAACACCATATGCTTCATCGTTGTAGCGAAGGCCATCCTCAGAACCATAGTTCTGGCCGGGGTTGCGTTCGTAGAGGCGGTCTGCAGCTTCGGAAACATCGCTCCACTTCCAGCCGGTTGGCCAATTGTCGTCGAAATCGCGAGACTGGGGCTTGACGAACATCATAGCGTTGACCATAGTGCCACCTCCTAGAAGGCATCCGGCTTGATCAGCTGTGTCGGTGCAAAGAGCATTCTCGCCGACTTGGTTAAGGTAGTAAGAAAGTCCAGGAACATCATACATGGTCACGGAGCTGTTCCAAGGCAGTGTGTCGTTGTTCCCAGTGAATGCGAGCGAAGGGCCACCGCGTTCCAAAAGCAGAACAGAGGCGCCGCTCTCGGCAATTCTTTCAGCAGCAATGATACCTGCTGGTCCGCCACCACACACAATGTAGTCGTATGTCGAGTCGGAAACTGTAGCCGTCGTGTTCTGAGGAGTCGTGGTTCCATTTGTCAAGCTTCCGCCAGTGGTTGGGGCTGTGGAGTTGCCGGAGTTGCCGGAGGTTCCTGTGGCCATCGCAGCCCAGGTCTCGAATTCAGCACTTTGGGCATCGGCGACGGTCATACCAAACGATCCGTAACCGCCGTTGTGCATGTTCAAAGTGGCGTCCGCGGACGAAGGGTCCGTGAGGGCAGTGTTGGAGTATGCCCAGCTGAGAACATTCGTAGTCTCGGAGAGTACGATTCCAGCTGCAGCAGTGTCGCCAATGCAGTTCTTGCAGAGGAAAGTGTACGAGAAAGCAGTATCGTTAACCCACGTACCTTCCGGAATGGCAGTCATAGAGAAGTCTCCGGTGGCAACGGGTGGGTTTGTGTATCCAGTGGCCTTGCGGAAGGAAGAGATGATTTCGCCTTCATGGGGCCATGCAACAACAAGCACGCTGCCGACCATAGTTTGGCCCAAAGGAAATCCGGCCCAACCTCCATCGTTTGTGATCGGTGCAACTAGTTGCGCAATGAGGTCGGTCGTCGGGTTCTTAGGTAGGGCATAACCTAATTTATAACCTGATTTGTGAGAGAATCCGTTGAATGTGATCCCGGTTTTCTCGTCGGTGTAGACTGCTGCCGAGAGCTGAGCAACGGCGCGGGACGCCAGCAGGGCGGTGAAAAGAAAGAGTGAACGGGTCATCGTGCCTTAAATGTAAATGAATGTGCGGCACGGCCAAAAAACGAATGAAACTGCCTTCAAGGCAAAAAAAGAATGAAGTTGTAAAGAACGAAGGTAAGCTACGGGCTGATGCAGAGGGCTTTCGTGGCATTGGCTATCTTATGTAGTCTTGCTCCAGACATTAGTGGTGTGGGTCTCTACAATCTCGAAATCGGCAGAAAGGCAGCCAAACACGGCTCCCTGGATGCCGCTGACGTTTGATGGGTGCTGTTATCCATGCGACCCATCATCCTGGCGCAAAACGGTCCAGCATCTTGGTTCGGTTCAACTTCGGAAACGTTGACAGAGATGAGGTCCGCCATAGTGGACCCGTCCCATGTTAAATGGCGACGCCAAGTTTGAGGGCGCGAAAAACTGGTGTACATTAGTCCGCATTCAGGTGGTTGTTGTTGTTTCAAGATGCTCGGAGTGTCTGGAACCGCTCGGGCGTTTCGAAACCTCAACAGCAGGAATAGAATTTTTGCCTTTCTGCGCCGAACGTGTCGGATGGCGCTGGGATTAAGGTGCTGGCAGATCGAGATACCGTTGGTGAAGGAAATCGGTGTGTTCAAATGTACGCAGATACCATGACGGCGATGCTGATAAAGGCACGTGTAGACTGCCACCTGCGGTGATCTCTCCAAATGAAGCTCCGAGGTCGATGGTGGCTCGCGTTTTTATTCGATATCAGTACGCCGTAGACGCGCGATAGCATGAATTCGATAGCAAAAGTTGTGGAGAGAAATGGTAGAGGTCGGAAATATAGGGTCAAAAAGTGGGTTGGCGTCTGAGGTGGAGCTGACCTCGGCTCGAGGCAGTTCACGCCTCCTTGCCCCAACAGTTGCTACTATCCCTTTACTCATCAACAGCATCAGTTTATGAGGAAGCAATGGCATCGCCCATTCTATTTGCCCTTAGACACATAGAACACCCATGGTCCGTCTTCCAGCAAGCTGGATTCGCCGTAAGCAGGAACCAGGAACGCGCGGTTTAGAGTACACCCAAGTCGCCTATACATTCTTCCACATACCTGGGTATTGTTCCTAGGAGCTGAGGAACCAAGATCGTTCCTCGCACCATCCGCAATGCCCTTAATAGGATACTTGTAGATGCGACTTTGGAACTTTGGGATGTTGAAATTTTGTCGCTTTTGCGCAGACATCGGGGGGCCACTTGCTACTATAAGTAGGCATTGGTTTTGGCCGGGGTCTCTATCGCAGCAGTGGAAGGTAAAGCGATTGTGGTTGTCTGTCCATAATGATTGGACTCCAAGCTGACCCACAGGATTCGATCAAGTTCTTCCTCCGCTTCGACATCATTGGCGTAGAGACGTGCGGTCGGACCCATCCAGCCACCAGACGCGATTGTGAGCGCGGTGGTTGAAATCATCATATGCTCCGGTGAAGAGTTCAACTTTGGAGCTTCGCGAGCTTCGTGAAGCCGCCCGGTGAGGAGTTCATTGTGGCGAGAGCTTTCAGTGTCGGTCTCGCGAGAAAGTACACTGCAGTTTGAAAAGTACGGCGAACACTCAACAAATGCATGAAGAAGACCAGAATAGCCGCTGAGAACCAGGATAGCCTGTTGGTGCCAGATGTCTCTTACAAAGTAAGTTTGATGTATCCGGGCCTTACCATAAGATTCGTTCAGTTCATATGCTACCTTTTTCTACTGACATTAGATATTGGCACAAGCTGGATGGGGTCGGGATAGGGAGGTTTATTATCATTGACGAGTGCTTCCTGTTCACCTCAATCTTCTTCATCTTCCTGTTATGGATTACTACAGCCTGATCACTGTTGCTGTGTTACGGTTGCCCGAGCACCGAGTGTATCCTAAATCTTCCGGCGACTCAGAGTGCAACGCGATAGCAGTGTTTCTGTTTAAGGCAGCGACTCAACCTTTCATATTTTGTCCCAAGAGAGACATTTGCTTTCAACATTCACTTTCGCTCAGGCCTTGCTCGTCTGACTTTTTCCCGGCAAAGCTTGCCGCAGCGCTTCATCAGCCACCTATCAAGAACACCGCCAAACAAGCTCGTGTTGATAAACACCTTGCCTCTCGCACCCTCTTCCTCGGTTCACACTACGGAACTCAGCTTCACTTATCACTCGAATAAGGCGTTGCGGCGGCAACGTCACTATTCAGTCGTTCCTTCCCTTCCAAGGTTCGATACTGCGTACTATCAAACCTCATACGCCACAAATTCTTTCTATTTTCGCACGCTCGCTGCTCTTGGGTGAAGGTCGTTAGACGCCATGGACTCAAACCTTACGGAGTTCTTGTTTCTATCAGCTCTAGTTCTTCTACTGACTCTCCTACTTTACATTAAGCCGGATAATCCCCTATTTCCGATAGTTCTACTTACTCTGATGGCTCTCCTCTCGCTTTACGTGGCAATAATTTACCTAGTAATGCTCCGTTCTGAGTTGGATGTACTGGTCAATAAAGCGCGTCTGGTTCTTGGAAAATTTCGGTTGCCCGGCAGTGGAGCTATTGCTACCGAAAACTCAGTCAGCAAAGCACCTTGGGCACCATTCAGATTTATGGATCTATCACCTGGTAAGCTACTTCTATTCTAAACAAATACTTGTCGAAGCTGATGCTAATCCATCTATAGAACTCCGCAACCGTGTCTACCACTTCGCAAGCCACCATGACGACCGTCGGACCTACAAGCGCTGCACTTTCGTCAAACACATAAGCAAGGACGAACCCGGCTTGGGAGAAGTGAGCTGCACCGAGAAAACTTATTATGTAGGTGACTTCTGGAACCACTCGCACGTGTGCCGTACAATTCGAAACGAATTCCGGCCTCTGTACCTGAAGAACACACCGATCCGACTCGCATATTGGCAGGTCGACGATTACCTCGATAAGGTTATCCTGGATGGTTTGGACGATCACACGAAGGCCGTGGGCAATATTGTCATCGAGCTTGGAGCCCAGGCAATATATGCACGTGCGGAGCGGCGGTTCGACTCCGAGCGGCTCGACCAGCTCGACATCGAGCTTGACCCGGAGGAAATACTTGCATGTGGGGTGCGGCGGTTCGACTTCACTCGCCTTCTTTCCCTCTACAGGATCGCACCAGAGCTGGCTGTCAGTGGTGAGGTGACGATTAGCGGTAGAGACCCGTGGACCTCTGCTTTCAATATGGTCTTCGACACTGAGCGCGGCAGCTTTCCGAGGTGAATACAATTCATCGACACAGAGGTCGAACGTGTCGAGTACGATGTGTTCGGGGCGACCGTCGTGTTCACTCTTCGGACTGCGCATGATCGATGTTACAAGAGTTGCATTCTGTGCAACAATAAAACAGTGGATGCTGGCTTGGAGGAGATGGAATGGGCGGGTGCAGACTTTTGGTTGGGCCCGTGGATGATGAAAATCGATCCGTGTCCGGAGTGGATGAAGAAGTTCGGCTACTGTGGTTAACGTCGCGACAACCCTCCGCGTCATCATTGGTCTGTAATGAAAGGGCCTTGGCTATCACGCGTTTTTGTAGGAAAAATGAAGTCAATATAACCCTTTGGGAGGAACACTGATAGACGTGTACCTAAAAACTACAATCTCGTCAAAAGAATCAGACGGCGAGGTGGTCACAACATTTTTCTACGGCTCCTTTGCGAGCCCTATAGATGTATCCCACACGCTACATAAATACCTTAATACTAGATCTTATTGAATTAATAACTACTACTGCACAGGTGCCTACAGACCCGTGCGATAACTACCTAGAGAACAGATCTCGTCAAAACCAAAACCAACCCTCTCTATCCAGCTAATCCTCAGTTATGAACACCCTTACGTACCTTACCAACCATATCATGTCTATGCCCAGATGCCCTCCCATCAAAAAGCGCACGATTTTAGCCTAATAACCTAAATTATCTATACTAAGCACTTCTTCTCGTTACAACACCTTTATCGGTGACGGGAAGGCGAACCCCTACATGGCCAATCGATCACGTTTATAATCCCTGTGTATCATATAGAATTTATTATGCACGAGCGGCAGCCAGCTTACCTTCACATACCCAACCTCGCCTCCCCATCGACACTTGATTTTAATATAGCTGCACTAAAAGATTTTCGTCAGTAACATAGTTATGATGGCTACTAATCCTGTTAGCTGGAGCTTTATATCCTGACATCTACTCCACCTCAACAACACCGTACCACTCAGCCGCCATCTCATCGCATCTCCCTCGCCAAATTCCCTCACCCCCAATTCAGGTACAACCCACAGCACGGATTCGAAAGTAACCCTAAATATGCAACCTCGTACTCCACCGACTCTACATTATGGTTATAAATACTACTTCCTCGGTACGCCGCCACCCAACGGGGCTTCACAACGCCGCGCCCACGTCAGTAACCCAACGCGACGATTAGCATCTCAACTTCGACTCAGCAACTCTGGTAGCGAGAAAAATAAACCGCTAGGTACAAATGCGGGAGGGGTTGTACACCAGAAATTCCAGAGTTACCTACCCAACACGTAACCCAATGCTCTGCATGCGGTTGGGAATGTCTCATCCCACGCTGCAAAGAGCGTTGTTATCGCTACCAGCAATACAACATCGACCCAATTCCACATGTCAAAATTCCTATACGCGAGAGTTAGCCATCCATGGACCTAGAGCGTTGTCTTCAAAACGGCTTGATAAATCTTTGCCTCAACAGCTTTTGTTCAACGCCATCACTGTATCAACACTCCTAGAAGGCAATCCAGACGTGGTTCTTATTACTGAAAGATCTCTGCCTCGGGGAGAGCATGATTATGAGGGAAATGGGTGATTGTGTATCAAGCTAGCAGCCCTAATTGCGCCCCGAAATGCAGCACGATGAAAGCAAATAGCTCTTTCCGACAGATACAACAGCCTTCAAAATCCACCAAAGCCACCATCGCTGACCCTAGCCGTCACCCGTACGCAAAAGGCAAGCCGGGGAAAAGGTATCGTATCTACTGAAGCAAGACCGCCGCAATTTCCGTTAACAAAGCACGCCAATTTTCTGTTAGAACAAGATAGGCGAATATCTACATCTCGCTGTTCCACCGCTCGGCGCCCGGCCTCTTTGGGCCTGCAGGTAAACCCAGGGCACCGTTGGGCGGCCCTCGCATCTGCTGCTGGGAGCTCCTGTCGCTGGCTGGGGGTGCGGGTCGAATGGGTAGCGACAACTGCGGACCCGACGCGCTCGATGTGCGAGAGAGGTTTGCGGGGCGTGCGGAGCCATTCGAGTCGGAGCGGGTGTGAGGCGGTGAGCGTTCGCGGAGACGCTCACGCACGGCGGCCGAAGAGGACGCTGAGGGGGCGAGATGTGACCGGCGCTTGTTGCGCTCAATCATGCTGACTGCCCATGCCTCGAGATCCACTGGTGTTCGTTTCGCGGCTTGTAGGAACGCATCGTGCTCCTGAAAGGGGTTAGATGGCGAAAGACAACTTAGGAGAGGGACTTACGTAGAGCTCCTTGGGCGTCGGCCGCTCTGCTGGATCCTTCATCAGACACTTCTCGATCATATCATCCAGGATCTTGGGGAATGCGTCGCTTCGGGGAAGCTTTGGGGCGGGCTCCAAGACAATCTGCTGCAGAAGGTCAAGGATGCCCTGCGGTCCACCAGGCGCGTCACCGTCCTCATCGCTGCCACCGAAGGGAAATTTTCCGATCGCCAACTCCATCAATGTGAGACCAACACTCCAAACGTCGGATTTGACAGTGTACGGCGAGCCCTGTATCCGCTCCGGCGCCATGTACGTGCCCGTTCCGACGAAAGTTTCTGCGATGGAACCTTCCAACTCGCTGGAGACGCCAAAGTCGCATAGCTTGATCTGTCCACGCGAGTTAACGAGGATATTCGACGGTTTCAAGTCGCGGTGCATGATCTTGTGAGCGGAGTAGAGATAGGCGAGACCGCCCAACACGGCTTCCGATATCTTGCCCAGGACATCGACTCGTACAGGGCCGAAAGTCTTGGACACCCAGTCAAGGGATCTGTTTGTTCATGTCAGCCTGGGCAAAGGACGTTCATTGTTGCCTGACGCACCCCACGTCCATGTACTCCATGCACATTATCACATCTCCGGTCTCGTTCTGGAAGGCGCCATAGAAAGCCACGATGTATTCTGAGTTACAATCGTGCATGATGCGCAGCTCGCGGACGATCCGTTTCCGCACCTCGTTCTTCGCCTCGACGTGTATGATCTGGCAGCCTGTCAGTCGCGCGTCAACCGCGGAGACACTACCAGCATGTCACCTCACCTTCCTTGCCATGACCACCTTCGTAGCAGCATGCTGCACCTTGCTCACTGTCCCGCCATTGCCGGATCCGAGCTCGCGGAGCACTATCAGGTCTTCTGCCTTCAGGTCCAACCGGAACTCAACACCGATCTCGAGCGTGTCCTGGCGGTTCTCATCGTTTCCGAGGCCGCCGGGAGCTTGAGCGTCGCCGGCGGAAGGAGTGGGCTTTGCCGGCGGTGCACTGAGCGCGAGCCCCTTCACATTCTTCCTCTTCATCGTCTTGGTCTTGAACGCGGAGTCGGCCATGGTGACGGCGGTGGCAGTTGCCACTTGGGCTCGTAGCTAGCAGGAGCGACTGACTGCTCGAGGTGAGGCAGCGGCGAGCAGTGTTTCGCAGTGTGTGTCGAGTTCTCGGGTAGCTCTTTCCTCGATTTCGAATTTGGCGCCCGAATGCGACCGTGAGTCTACCAATCACGGTAAGAAAATGGAAAAAAAGGAGGGCCGCAGCGTTTATTGGATTAGCGCTTTCGGGAAGCTTGCTGTAGCAGGCCCGAGGAGGGAGTTTGACGACGTGACCAAAAGAGGTGGCCAATATCACTGCAAGAACAGCGAGTCCGAAGCGTGATGGATTGGCAGGACGGGTGGTGGATGGTGGAAAGCGAGGGTTGGCGGGGCGCTTGTTTGGCGGGGAAGGAGTGATGGACGCGCAGCAGGGGCGCATGGGGAGGCACGAATGAGCTCGCAGAGGCGGTAGGGACGAACAAAGACTCTCACGGCGAGCAAAGGAGGACGCAGGAAATATATAGATGATAGCGCTTGTGTCGTGTCCTCAGGAGGGTTTCACGTTCGCATGGCCTCAGGGCAGCGCTGCACCTTTGTTCCTTAATGCATCTGCACGGCTGCTCCTGTCGTCATGGGCTAGGTCAGTCGGTACACTGGCATCGGCTCGGATGCGAGCACCAGCAGTTAACCATGGGCTATTTTCTACTCCGCTGCACTCGTGTTCAAAAGTTGTCTGTGGTTGCAGATCACCCCCTCTGACATGCTGCTGCACAGGGACCCCACGCATGGTAGCTGCCGAAGCGAGAGGTGAGGGAGGTGTGGCTAGTGGCGCTAGGCCCGAAGCTGCGCTAGCCGTTGGGGCTTGACACAATTTCAGCGACTGCGACCGACCGAAGCTCCTCATCAAGGCGACCACGCGCCTTTTTGAACAGCTATAAGAAGGCATTCGCCCGCCCTGGTCGCGCCTGCCATCACCTGCATCCCTTCCCTCGACTCTCCCCAACGCGTCTCCCGCTCGAACACCAACAGCCTCCGCTTTCTCCTTTGTTCGCACGACTGCGTCCACCATGGCCGACTACGTCGACAACATCGCCGAGCTAGGCAGCGAGGAGGACGACGAGGACTTCGGTGATGAGGCCGGCGAGGGCCGCTCTAAGCCCAATGGAGAGAACGGCATCGACGATTCTAGTGAAGAAGAGGACGACGATGATGAGGAGCGCATACGTCAGGTGCGTCGCTGCTGCCTCGGGCCGCTGTGCTGGTGCTGACAACTGTACAGGAAGGCGCTGGCTTCATTGCTGACGAGGACGAGGACGAAGAGGAGGAGGTCAGCCGCAAGGAGCGGCGGCGGCGCAAGAAGCGCAAGAACCGCGAAGAAGATGAAGCCCTCGATGAGGAGGATCTGGATCTCATCGGCGTAGACGTAGAGCCACGCGAGGCGTCACAGGTACCGTCGTCCGAGCATCGTTGTGCGACTGCACTAACCATCACTCACAGAGCAAGTTCAAGCGTCTGAAACGCGGACACAAGGAACGCCCGCGCGGACCCCGCGGTGTCGACGAGATCTTCTCCGACGATGAAGACGCTGAGGAGGTGGAAAACCAGCGGAGAAACAACATGGACGAATTCGCCGATTTCATCGAAGAAGACCAGTTCGAAGACGAGATCGAGGACGACGCTCACGAAGTTGGGCAACCTGGCGTCGCCAATATCAGCAGGACGCTTCAGTTCACTGGTCTTGATGAGGGTGCTGAAGAGGACTATCGCGCTGCTTTCGGTGACGGGACGGAGTACGATTGGGCTATCGAGGAGCAGGAAAGGGCCGACATGGAAGACGAAGGCGGAGGCGATCTCAAGCTCGAGAACGTTATCGAACCATCCGAACTCAAAGAGCGCATGCTCACGGATAGGGACAATGTCATCCGCGAAAAGGACGTTCCGGAACGTCTGCAACTGGCCCGTGAACCATTCCCCGATTACGAGGATATGCCCGAGGATGTTAGGAATAAGCGGCTGGACGAGGAGGCTAAGTGGATCTCCGATCTCATATTTCCGAAGAAGGGCTTGGTATGCACATCGCACTTTGAATCTGTAGAGTTGCAAACTAACTACGCCTAGGATCGCTACTTCAGGAACCCGTTCGTCAAAGCCGTGCGCAAGGTTCTAGATTTCATGAATGTCAGCAACTTCGAGGTTCCCTTCATTTTCAACCATCGGAAAGACTACCTGATCCACGCGCCCGGTGATGAAGATGCCGATGCCGACGAGCCTGCTCCAAGGGATATGCGCCCGGAACGTCTTCTTGCTCAACACGAACTCTGGGAAATTTTCGATTTGGATCTCAAGTTTCGCGCTTTTCTCGAGAAGCGGGATGCACTGGAGAAACATTACAACAACTTAAAGGGCCTTCACGACGACATCAAAGACGATGTCATTGAAGATTTGGAATCCCAGGTCGTGACGATCGAGGAAGTCCAGGAGTTGCAAGACTATTTACATTTCCGTTATGCAGGCGAGATGAACGAAGTCCGCCAGGAAACCGGCAATGGCGTCCAGAAGCGCGCGAACACCTCTCGCAACTTCTACGAACGGCTGCGTACCGGCAAAACGATGAGCTTCGTTTATGCGATTGGTATAACTCCTGATGATTTCGCAAAGAAGGCAGAAGGCACGATCCCGAGCAGCCATCTTATCGAGGACCAGCAAGTTAGCCCAGAGGAGTTCGCAGAGCAATTATCCGTCGGCGAATACGAATCCGGAGCTGGTCTCTTAAAGGGCGCAAAGTTACTGTACACACAGGAACTGCTGATGAACCCACGGTTAAGGCGGCACGTCAGGCGCTATTTTTACATGGATGCATCTATCGATTGCATTCGAACCGAGAAGGGCATGCGCAAGATCACCGAGGATCATCCTTACTACGAATTCAAGTATCTTCGAAGACAGACATTCCAAGACCTCGCCGGGCGACCAGACCTGTTCCTAAAAATGCTGAAAGCTGAAGAAGAGGGTCTGATCAATGTTAAGATACGGATGGGTAGCTGGGACAATTTCAAGCTGAAGCTGCACAATCACATTGTTTCGGACAACGTCAGCGAAGTATCCGAGCAATGGAACACCCTACGAAAGGAAATGCTCGATGCAGCTTTAGACAAGATGCAGTCGATTATCGCGGGTGGGGTGCGAGAGTCCCTCCGGGCCCGTTGTGAGGATGAGCTTGCAGGCCGTGCGCGCGACAATTACTACAACAAGCTCGACCAGGCTCCGTTTAAACCTCGAGGCGCCCATCCTGGCGCGGTGCCCAACGTTCTCACCATCTCCAATGGAAAGGGCCAGCGAGGGGACGCAATCATGTGGGCCTATGTTGAATCCGACGGTAGAGTCCTGGAAAACGGCAAATTCAGGGACTTCAGGCTTGGCAACCGTGATAGAGGAACTGCAGACGGCAAGGATATTGACGTCTTTGTCGAGGTATGCAACCGACGCAAGCCCGATGTCATTGGTATCAGTGGCTTCTCCACGGAAACCCAAAAGCTCAAGCAAGACTTAGAGGAGATCATCAACCTGAACGATTTGAAAGGACCCCAGTACGAAGATGACGACAACACCGAACGGACCGACCCGTTAGAAGTCATCTACGTCAACGATGAAGTTGCTCGCCTCTACTACAACAGTGCTCGGGCATCCAACGAGTTCCCAAAATACCCGCCTCTCACACGTTACTGCATTGCACTTGCGCGATATTTGCAGAATCCGTTGGCCGAATATGCCTCGCTTGGTCGGGATATCGTGTCGCTCCCATTTGTGCAGAACCAAACACTTATCCCACAAGAGAAGCTCTTCGATCGCCTGGAAAATGCCATGGTAGACATGGTCAACTTGGTTGGGTTCAACTTGATAGAGGGCTACGACGACGCGTATTTGGCGAAGCTGCTGCCTTACGTTTGTGGCTTGGGTCCACGCAAGGCCGATAGGCTGATCAAGGCTATCCAAAAGAATAACGACGAAATAATCACACGGTACGACTTGATTGGTGTTTCGGAGCAAAATAATCGAGACATCAAAAAGGCCATGGACACTACTGTCTTCGCAAACTGCTCCAGTTTCTTGTTCTTGAACTACGATTCTAGCGAAGAATCAGCCGACTATCTCGACAGCACTCGCATTCATCCGGAAGACTACGAGCTCGCCCGCAAGATGGTTGCCGATGCGATGAATCTGGATGAAGAAGACATCAAGGCAGAACAAGAAGAAGCTGGTGAAAGTGCAGTCATCCGGAGGATGGTCCGCGAAGAGTCATTCGATCTCATTCACGAACTCGATCTTGAGGGCTATGCGAAGGACATTGAGAAGATTACCGGTATCCGCAAGCGCGCTACCCTCGAAACCATTCGCGCGGAAATTTCTGACCCTTATGAGGAAATTCGCCAGGCGTTCGCCCTCATGACGTCGGACGAGGTTTTCACCATGTTGACCGGTGAGACCAAAGAGTCTTTGAATGAGGGTATGGTCATTCCTGTTCAGATCAAGAAGATCTTCCCCGATCACATTGAGGTCAGGCTCGAGTGTGGCGTTGAAGGCGGCATTGGAGAACCTGAATTCCCAGAAGGCGTTGGCGGTGGCCGACAGGCACCCAAGGATGTATTTCAACCGCATCAGACTGTGCAAGCAAAGGTTGTATACGTCAACCGCAAAGCAATGACTGCACAGCTTTCATTGCGCACGGATCTCATTCGACAGCCTGTGGTTCGGAGGGAGCGCATCCCGGGGGATTGGGACGAGCAGCAGGAAGCAGAGGATAAGAAGGCAGCGGAGCGAGAAAAGGAAGTGGCTTCCGGCCGCCCCAACCGTGTCGTGAACCATCCTCTGTTCTTCTCCTTCAACTCGGCTCAAGCGGAGGAGTACCTTGGCAGTAAAGAGATGGGCGACGCTGTCATTCGTCCGTCTTCCAAAGGTTTCGACCATCTCGCTGTCACGTGGAAGGTGGGCGAGAACTCGTTCCAGCACATCGATGTGCTGGAGATGAACAAGGCTAGCGAGTACTCGGTCGGAAAGCAACTGCGTGTTGGCAAGCAAGTCTACTCCGATCTCGACGAGTTGATCGTCAACCACGTCCAGGCCATGGCCCGCAAGGTCGCGGAGCTGACCCGTGACGAGCGATTCCAGAAGGGCACGAAAGAGGAAACAGGTAAGTTCCCCTGACACGCACCTTTGAAGTGTATCACAAGCTAACATAGCACAGATCAATGGCTAGCAACGTACGTCCAGGCCAACCCCACGCGCTCCATGTACGCCTTCTGCAGCATCCCCAAGCATCCTGGCTACTTCTGGCTCTGCTTCCAGGCCGGCCTCAACGGTAAGAAGGGCGAGTGGCCTGTCAAGGTCATCCCCAACGCCTTTGAGATGCAAAAGAATGTGTATCCGGATATGGTGGCGTTGAAGAACGGGTTCAAGATGCTGTTCCAGTCGCGGTCGAAGATGACCGGGCCGCCGCCGGGACAGCGTCCACCGGCGCAGGCGATTCCCATTCGGCGTTGAAGCAGGACGTGACTGGAGCACGTTGGACGTCTTTTTCTCCCCCTTGTACTTTATCATAATTGATTCTTCGGTCTTGCGTATCCCGCGGGTGGTGTCAAAATTGGGCCGAGGCGGTTTGGTCGCATTTGAGGCGTTTTCTTCCACCCGCAAGAGGGTATGGCGAGGTACAATCTAGTCTGGATACAGTGCAATGATAATAGTATGAAAGCGAGATCGTCCTTATATAACTGTGTCGATAACCTCTCTATTTGCGCTGCTACTCGCGGGCTGCACACCGCCATATGAATGTGGAGCAACAACAAATGTGACCCCGTTTCTCTGTGGCTTCTGCAGTAAGATGATGGGCAAGGTGTTAGGTCGAGAGAGCATTTTGTGTTTGCACCCAATAATGGGCTCATCATAGGAAGGGGAACCTGAGCATGGTGGGGTGTCGAACGCCAAGCCAGGGAACCCTTGTTTGAGAGCTCCACCCAAGCTCCCTCGATACGTCCAGCACTTAACACAACGCGACTCCCTCACTGCGCCGTCCACGACCTCTCCCGCCCAACGGCAAATTTTCCGCCGAACATACACCCCAACCACCATGGCGCAACCACCCCCAATCGAAGAAGACGACGTCCTCACCTCGTACTTTCCCAATCCGCCGCCCTTCTACAAGCACTTCACACCCAAGAACCTCGACGCCTTCGCGCAATTCAAAGACCAGCACAACATCACCGACAATGCCTCCCTCACCCCCACGCAGCTTCTCGAGCTCCCCACCGAACTACGCTACCTCGTGCCTCCGGCCCCGCCCTCGCCCTCCGCTGAATACACCGTCTTCGGGCGCCCCACCAAACTCACGCGCCTCGACGACTTCCCCGAAGTAATGGGCCAGATCCGCCAGCGCCTCCTGCGCCACCCGCTCGCAGGCCCCGAAGTCGCCGAAGCCATCGTGCTGGACTGGGAGTACGAGCAGCTCTACCCCTCCTCTTCCTCCTCCTTCTCCTTCGCCGACCGCCAGAACTACCTCTTCCGCTTCCTTCGCTCGATTATATTGAGTTATATAGAGCTGCTGGGTATCGTGGCGCAGGAACCGACGGCCGCGGCGAGGGATCAGAAGTTGAAGGATATCCTAACCTTGGCACTGAATATGCATGCGCTGGTCAATGAGTATCGGCCGCATCAGGCGAGGGAGACGTTGATTGGGGAGACGGAGAGGCAGGTGGAGCGGAAGAGGAAGGAGGTGGAGGGGGTGCGGGAGATGAGTGTGCGCGTGAGGGAGGTGCTGGAGGGGTTTGAGCGTGGGGGTGGGGGAATAAGGGAGGAGAAGGCGGCCGTGGTGCGGGAGGTGGGTGAGGAGGAGCGGAGGGTGCAGAGGCAGAGGGAGATGTGGGGGGTGTTGGATGAGGTGCTGGGGCGGTGAGAGCCGCTTGGAAACATGTGTTGGTAGGCATGAAGAGATTCAGGTGGGATTTGACAATATAGCACGACTTAAGATGGGCATGCAGTGCAACTAGGTTGAGACGATGTCGATTCAACGAAATTACCATCCAAACACTCCCCCCCTCGCTAAAAATGGCTCGTACGTCCGACTCGCGTATGCCCCTTCCTCTCGCTGCAGTGCGGCGCCCTCGCTCAGCGTAAAGTTCCTCTCCTGACCCAAATCGTCGATCAAGATCTCCTCTTCTAGGTATGCATACACATTCTCCTAGTTTGTCGCTCGCGGAATCCTGCGATCTGTTGTAGCATTCACAAAACCTAAGATGGCGCTGACGCCCAACCAGTCGGAAGGACTAGCAAACCGCGGGAGCAGATAGTCTAAGAGGCTGAGCGGTGCCGAGAAAATACGTCTCAGGGCATCAAGAATAAATCTAGTGGGCGAGGTCGTCGCAGGTGTCACAGTACCAGAGACTGAGGAAGCGTCGCCCGTGCCGAGGGTACACGGATCCGGCGATGAGATACGATGGCTTAATCTGCGTCTCTCCTGCTCGATGCCCGGAAACGCCAGATTCGGATCATTAGAAGTTTTGACTTTCTTTGACACCTTGGAGGAGCTAGCGGGCTACGACATCCGCGCATAATTCGGTCTTGGTCAGCGAACTGGGTACTACACCGAGCAACCGCTTGACCGTGTTTTATAGTCGCTAACGGAGGAAGCGGAACGTATTATGACTAAGGTCGTGGTGAACATTGGCTTGCTGAGGTCAGTCAAAAACATGACCTGGAAGCTGGATGCAATTTCTAACGGATCGTTATCACAAGTTGTGCCATTTTTTACGTCTTCCGGTACAACTTATATCACAATGCCAATAGAGCATGATGCGTTTTAAGCTGGCAGGACACAGCTTGGAGACCGTCCCACCAAAACCTGCAAGACTTTCACCAGTAGTTCGGGCCGCTATAACGTGGTCGGTTCAGCGTTGTTCCATTGCGTACAGAAAAATGCGTCCCCTCAATGCGTAGCCAGCCCTTCAAAGTTCCAGAGCAGTTCTTATTCAGGGACAACGTGGTCAGTTCCTAGTCCTATGAATGTTCAAGCTACAATACGTAATGCAACAAATGTGTGGATAAATATTGATAAGTCGAGTCAAACTCGCAGACCTCTCATAAGGCCAAGGCCGCGCGCTCCACCAACCCGACACGATGCTCGCTCGCTATGCCTCAAGTGCCGCACGAAACCAAACGCTTTGTGAAAGAACAACCCATCGACCGTGCTTCTCTCATTCCGGTTTCCGCCCATACACCACATTCCTGTACCCGTCAGCACTCACACACACCAAGAGGTGGAAGGGGAAAAACTCACACGGGCCAATAAGCATGACACTCCTTACTCTTCAACTCGGTCCTCACCTTCGCAAGTAGCACATCCAACTCCTGCCTCGTCCACCCCTCATAAAACCTGCTCAACTTGAGCGTCAAGCCCTCCAGCCCATCCAACACCGCGCTCAACTGCAGAATCCCCGCATCCCTCATCTTCTTCTCAGCCGCCCACGGCCCAATCGGACACCGAAACTCATGCACCGTTACATCTACGAATCCCGCTCGTCTCAACTGCTCCACCATCACGTTTGGAATCATTCTCAAATTAATCCCGACCTTGGCAGCAGCTTTACCCTGCTCGGTGCACCATTGGATAAACGCGGTGCCGGGATTACGGGAGGTCGATTGAATGACGCCCATGTAGTCCATTTCCTGGAGCTCGATGTAGCCACCGGGGCGCGTGTGGCGGTATGCTTGGGCGAAGAGGCGGTCCCAGTTGCGGATTGCGGCGGCCATGGTGCGCAGGTGGACGTAGTCGAAGTGGGCGATGGGCCAGGTCCAGTCTTGTTCGCAGTCGTCGATTTCGAATTTTACGTTGGGGGGGACCCTGGTTTCACCTCTCAGTCAGGATCTTCTCGGAGGGGCTAAAGAGGGTGGAAGGGGGAGGGGTACCAGGTAGGTTGTATGGGACTTAGGTCTATGGCGCTGACTTTGGGGTGTTAGCATAGGGTGGAGGAATAGGGAGGTGGAAGGTACCGGTGCATTGGGGATGCTCTTCTGCAAAGTCGATGGCCCAGATGCCGGTGCCAGTGCCGACGTCGAGGGCGTGCTGGGGGTTGTTGAGGGGCGCGAAGGCGAGTTTGTTGCCGTAGGTGAGGTGGATTGCTGCGTATTTGACGTCGAGTCTGTTCTTCATCAGCCCTGTTTCATCTTGATAAGTACGAGTAGACCGACCGATCTTGTTCTTGTTCGTCATCTGGAAACAGATATTCTGGTACGTGTATCAGTGCACGGCGGTCGGAAGAGGGTGTTTCTGGCTACTGACGCCCGCTTTGGTACTACGGGATTTTGTGTTAGTCACTTGCTCGTTGTACTAATGAACGAGTCGAGACTTACGGCATGATATCGTCGTCCATTTTCCCAGTGACCGGCCATGATACTAGAAGTTACTGATGCGGTTTGTGATTGTCTATAAACTCATCAGTCTCTGCAATACTGTCATACCCGTGCTACCTCCGCGATTCCCAAAAGTCACACAACGCTCGCCTACCCCAAGACATTTATCACAAACTTACAATTCTTCATACGCCGAATCCCCCCCATCGCTCTGCGAATCCCAAGTCGCCTAACACACCCATCAGCACACGCTCTACCTCACCCACATAAAGCGGAAGCCATCGCTCACCACATCCAAATCCTCGTCCCCAGCAGGCGATCCCTCACTGACACTCGTCTGCACGCGCTCGTCCTCGTTCTCATTGCCACTGTCCACGATGGGTGGCGCCTCCGCGGAGCTAGCTCCAACCTCAGGTACAGACGCAGCTGCACGTTGTGTGTCGGCGCTAGGACCCTGCTGCACTCCTGTGGTACGGCCGGCGCCTGCATGCGGACTTTCCGATTCCGTCTCTTGCGCGCCCATTTCTCTTTCTACGTTCGCGATCAATCCTGGGTGGGCGCTGCGGTGATGATTGATTTTCTGGACCTCTTCCCGCACAAAGGCAATCTGCGACCCGAACTGGCTGGCTGGCGCCAATTGTCCACGCGCTCGCGGTCGCGATTTTCGCTTGTTCGTCTTAATCTTCCGGATCGCACTACGCTCTTACTTACACAACAAGCACGCGGCTCAGGGTCGGTCTCAAGGGTAATTGATGTCGTAAGTTTTCACAGCATGGATGTGGGCACGCCCGCGGACTAAAGAGTCCGTGTTGCGTGCGAAGGGTGGGTGCGGGGCGCATCGTAAGCCGACAGCCGCGGGCGTCTGATCCTGCCGCGATTGGTGCGGATAGGGATGGGCATGTAACTTACGGATTACTGGATATCCCGTATCTGATACGGTACATCCAGGGATAGCGATTTAGTTACCGTATGCCAAGCCCTATATATACTATATTCAGTATATTATTCTTAGTAACACCTTTACTATTCTAAAAAGTCTAGTTTATACTAGTAAAACTAGGCTTTTTCAGAATTTTAGCGAACTTCCAAGGACATTACTAATATATGGGACATCCCGTATTATACGAGATACGGTATATACGCGTATCAGTCACCAAATCCGTATCGGTTGGTGCGGGTGTTATGTGGCCACGTGGGTTTTGCGCCGAGCACGGGAGCAGGACTTCAAGGGTGCGGTGCGTGCGTGTGTGGATACGCGGACGGATGCGAGTGCTGAGTTTCCCCCTCCGCGGGGTAGGGTATTGTATATAGGATACTCATGGTGGTGGTGTGTGTGGGAGTCTTGCGCATCCACCATGGCATTGACATTTGGACTTCTGGTATTGGACCGGGACGGGAGTATCTCATCCACGTAGTCGCGGTAAGCCCCGCGCGTCTCCCAAGCAAAGTACGTACGTGCAGAAATGGATGTACTGTATGCATGCGCAACCCAATCCAGCAGTTAGCCACCCCTCCCGATAAGTAGCACTCACAGCGTCGACTAACCATGTCGCACGGAGTATTCACCGAAGCCTGTCAGGATTTTCTGAGGTGAAAGGAGGATGCATTCTACTCGTGTCTTGCTCGCTCGTACTCATATTGCTAGGGAAAGAATTACCGTTGGGGGTATGTGTAGCGGTTGGTTTTACTGTGGCCTACTCGCGCGCTTATTTGTGTAGCCACGTGACTTGACGTCAGAGGTGGTATACATGGAAGGTGCTACTTAGGTGCACGGGACTAGGGACTCAACAAAAGCTCTCCTCGCGCTCTCTCTCCTCTCAGCAGACTCCTCACCCCACACACTCTTTTCTGCAGATAGCAATACAGCTTGTTGTCCCTATATGCCTGCTTACAATTTGTGTAGATAGGGATAAGGATGATACTAGGCTAGAAAGCATTACAGATGGTGTTAATTATAAACGTATCTTAGAAGATAGACAGAAAGCATGTGCACCGGCGTTTGATGACAAGAACTACGCCTGGATTTCCTTCCAGGAGTATTAACGCAGTGAGGGAACTCAGTTGTGCACAGACGTATACGAATTATTGAGGTCCTACCAGGCAGAACGGCTTGATTTTTATGCTCTGTGGACAGCGCACGACACACTCACGCATGTCGATGAAGCAGTAGACGACTAACACGCCAAAACATCAGCGAGAAGGGAGCATCATGCCGGCATCTACCAACGCGGCGCAAACACATAAGACTTCCCACAAGAGTAGAAGCGTCGTAGTGGTAGTGAGCATATATATATAGGGTTCGGTGTTCTCGGCAATGCTTTAGTGCGAGATAGTTAAGCTCTGCGAACATGTCAACCCATGGAGGTGTACTATCGCTTCGACTGCAGGACATGAGGAAGCTGTGAAATGAGGAGTGGAGTAGTCAAGGGAATGGGTGGAGAGGGAAAATAAAGGCGAACTACATGCTGATGAGAGAGTTTTTGACGCGCGCAGAGGTTGCAAATGAACAAGGGGTATTGAGTGAATGAGTGCTTCGTACCCACGTCTCTTGTACGAAATTGTATAGACGAGGCTTAGGGTTTGGGGTGTATAGCACCAGGGAGCGAAGGGCGGAGAGCTCATGCGGGGGCTGGTTAGATGCAGGTTAGAGGGAGGTACTGCGACGGAGATAGGCAATGGATAAGGAAGAATGCACGACGAATAAGCCGGAATATTAGTGGAGAGAAGGGAGTATCGTTTCCATCTATCCAAGTATCCAACCCTCAGAAATGGGCCATATGCTTCATTCCAATCTCCACCCTACCTCCTTTCACATGTGTCTAAATCATTCCCCCACATCATCCCATCATCTACTTAAACTCCTCCAAAAACTCCTTGTGGAACTTGACAATCCTCCCTGTCCACTCTGTGCCCGGTGCCAAAAACGTAGTTCGGAAGTGCAGGGTATTTTCCTTCTGGCCGAAGCCCGACCCCGCGACAACGCAGATGCCCGTCGCGTCGAGCATGCGGAAGCAGTAGAACTCGTCGGGGGAGCGGCCTTCTTTTTTGGCCTGCTCGACGGCCTTGGGCGGGAGCGTGATGGTCGGGAAGAGATACATTGAGCCCTAAAATCTCCCCTTAGCTTCACTTCATATACACTGGAGGATTATAGGGAGGGAAGATACTCACCTGCGGCTCATCACACTGCACGCCCTCCATCTGCTTAAACGCCTCATACAGCGCATACGCCCTCTCCTTCAACCCGTTGAAAATCCCATCATACTCCTTCCTATACAACTCATAGCTCGGCTCGCCCTCCTTCGGCGGATTAACCATCAGTTCCATAATGCACTGCCCGATAACAGGCGGACACAGCTGAATGCTGATGAACTTGTAAATCTGCTGCGCGACCTCCTCATCGAAACCCACGAGCTCGAAATACCCACCGCGGTGGCCGCACTCGCCGACCATGCCCTTGGAAATACTGTGCAGGCTCGCGAGCTCGAGGGAGTCGTATTTTCCGGGGTGGGCGGCTTGCAGTTCGCGCAGGGCTTTTTTGAAGGAGATGAAGGAGCCGATGAAGACATTGGTTTGGTAGACTTCGTCGGCGATGACGACGAGTGACTTGGACGCGGCGAATTCGAGGACCGCTTTGATGTCTTCGGCGGGGAGGGAGGCGCCGGTCGGGTTGCCCGGGTTGATGATGGCAATGGCTTTGACGTCGGTGCCTTCGGAGATTGCTTTGTCGTAGGCGGTGCGGATGGCGTCGAGGCTGGTGCCCCAGGCCTGGCTTTCGTCGAGGTAGTAGGGGACGCAGCGGGCGTTGAGGACGGAGAGGGTCGCCGTGTAGAGGGGGTATTGCGGGATGGGCACCATGATGCCCGTCTTCTCCGAGGCGCAGATGACGTGCAGAAGAGTGTTTACGCCAGAGGAGGCGCCGTTGCTGAGGTAGATGTCCTTGAAGCTCGCGGGGTAGTCATCTCGTCCTACATGGGATTAGCGAAGAGCATCCCCGTGAAGAAATGGTGTACGCACGCTCAATGTACTTTGCAACGCTCTCCCGGATGCCTGGAGCACCCTGGCTCTGGCTGTATGCTCCCACGCTCTTGATCTCCTTGAGCAACCACCGTGCCCGCTCGAACACATCTGACTTATATCCAAGATTCTTGACAAACGTCTCCTCGTGTTCCAACAGCAACGGGTTCTCCAGCAGACTAGCAACCTGGCGGAAGAAGGTTATAGGCTTCTGGTCCAGCTGTTGCGGGTTGCCAATGTTCGCAGCAATGACTGTGTCAAAGGGCAGGTCCCTGCCGTCTCCCTTTGCCAGCTTCGCGCGGTATTCCTCCGAGCGGACAGCCAGCTCGCCACGCACCGCATACTGGGCCTCCTTTACATGAGGGTTGATGTTCGAGATGTTAAGCGCACGGCGGGGTGCGGAGGACGACATGGTACGATACGGCGGCGTACTTCTATACAAAACTGTAATTCAAAAAATACGTGAGCGAAGCGTCCAAGGATGCAAAACCAGAAGAGATCAAAAGGCACAAAGCACAGCTAAGTGTATTAGAAGAATGACGCTTGCTTTTTTGAAGGCGACAAAACAAAAGGCGTAGCAGCGTGATTTTTTTTTTCTGCTGCACGCATGCCCCACTAGGTAATGCAGTGCAGCGCAGGGCGCGTCTGTCTGGGGCGTACTTCCAGTCAAGCGTGCCATGGGCTCAGAAAAGCGGTGGAAGGATCGTGGAGAGCGGTACCTTTGGCGCCCACGCCGCCAGGCCATTGTGCCCGTCTCCAGCCATTGGTGTTGACAGTTTGCCTCGCAGCGACCACAGATGAATGATACCAGCGAGCCGATGACGGCGACATCGTGTGCGGAGGGACCCTGGCCCTTATCTGCGGGGATTGGAGATCAGCCTGCCCGCTCGCCCCGCGGCCCGTGTGCGCGCTCGGCTCAGCTTTCACGTAACAAGATGCGGTCAGGTAAGTCTAGAGAGGAGAGAAGAAGAAGTTCGTGGGATCTCAGGCGGAAAACCAACGTGTGTAGCACTCGCTCAACAACTTATCAGTGTGCGTTTGTCCAATGGGTGCTTACGGTACTCCCGGGATTGGGGAGGAGAGCTTGGGCCAGACGCAGGGACAGTGTTAGAGGCTGTCACACCGCATCGCCGGCGGCCGTCGCCATGTTCACACTTGTCTACGGACTTAGTCGGACACGTGCTGTTGCATGGGAGAAGGTGAGAAGTTCGAATGGTTTTGTGCTTGGTGGTCGTGCGAGCAATCGCCGAGCAGCTCTAGCTATGTTGTACTTTGAACTCCACCACCCTCCATCTGATCATACACTCGCTGACCCGCTCAACCGCGTTCACTACCCCGTAACCTGACAGCCTGCCCGTACTTCTGCAGCTTGGTGATCAGCTGGTCGCCCTGCTTTACCACATCCGCGTACTGCTTGTTCTTGTCGTCGGGTCGGTTCGTCTCGATGATGCCTTTGACGCGGTCGATGGTGCACGGTATGCGGTCAGCAGCAATGAACTTGGCAAGGTCCCTGTACATGTTAGAACCACTACCAGCAACGTGAATGTGCAGACTTACTTGTCCAGGAAGTCCACGCTGACACCAAAGTCGTTCGCCATGCTCTGCAGACCGACAACACGGTAGGATTGGAGCAACTGCTGGTAGCCACGCAGGCGCATCTCTCGCACATACCAACTCCTGTGCTCGAAGAGATATCGGTCCTGGGTCAGGAAGTTGACCTCCACCTCTGCCAAAGCTGCGAAGAAATTCTTGTAATCACCCTCATACAAGCTCTTGACGAGCTTTGCGAGGGGGTTGAAATCTATGGACGACTCTTGGGTATCTTGCTGTCCTCCAAGCGTCGTGAGGTTCACCGCAGTGGGCACTGGAGTCGCCGTCGAACCCGAAGCATCTGCCATCTCTTCATCGCCAGCCGAAGGCCCAGCAGATGTCTGTCCGGTGATTGCGGAGATCTTGTCTTCTGAGCTGCCGCCCACGATGGCCTTGATCTCAGGCGCATCGACGACCTTTGACTTGAAGTCGACGCGCTTGAGTGATACCGAACCGGCAAGGATAGCGTAGATGACCAAGGAAGAATAGTTGCACAACTCGTAGCTGGTGAAGGTAGACAGACTGTCGAGTAGCAGAGGGGCGGCCTGCGCGTGTGACCGAACGGTGAGGAGGTGCAGCCCGTGGTATGCCTTGAGGCGATTTCGCCGGTCCCAGTCGCCGCCGTTCTCGACGAGCGCACTTGCGCGCTCGACTGTCTTCTTGACCAGCACCTTGTCGCCGAAGAAGAGACCAATACGAATTATAGCGAGGACAAGGTCAATCTTGGTGCCTAGGATACCGGTCTTCTCGAAGATGGCCTCGTAGCTAGCAATGGCTTTCTCCTGCGCAATATTAACGTTTTGTTCTCGTTTCCAAATAACAAATGCCCACCTTGTCGCCGATGCGGTTGTACAGCTCGGCGCGCTTTCCCCGCGCAGCCTGCACTTCGGTCTCGCCAGCCTTTTCTGCCGCCTCGTCCTCTTCCTTTTGGATGGCCTCGAGCTCTTTCTCGTTCTCCACCTTCAATGACTCGTACAGCTTCTCGTCCCAGGCCAGCGGCACCTCTACGTTGGGGTTCTTGGTGGCGAGCAGGGTTGCCGCGCTCGACGACGGTCTCCGGTGGCCGGCTGGCTGTTGTGCGCTTCCCTCGCCTGGTGCGTTGAGCACGCCCTCGACCGGATGTGCAAGATGCCAGTAGAGCGGCGCCATCTTTTTGTCTTGAATGGCATCTTGCAGTGATTTGAGCGAGGACTGTTTGGTGGATTTGGACGACGAGGGATTGGTGAGCTGGAAGATGTGCTGGGCCAACTGCAGGTCCGGGTATTTTGCAAACTGCGGATCACCCATGTTGACGTATTTCCCGCGCGTGTAGGAGTATATGAGGTGGTCGAGAGCGATGGAGGCGGGGTTAGGTTTGTGTTTTGGCGGGCGTGAAGCTCCGGTGGGAAGCTGCAATGATGCTCCGGATTAACTTCGGGAAGCAATGATCGGCCACTTCACTTCATGGCCCCGGGCTCCAGCCGCCTCAAAGCGCCCATCGTCTCTCACTTCTTCGAACCTAGGCAACAATTAATTTCCTTTGACTCTGGACTTATAGACTTGTGATTCAAACTGCTTTGCTATTCTCAGCCACTTGAACCTCAGGATTTCTAACTAAATTTGGTCCATCACACGCACCATGGCCGGCCCATCTGGACCCGACAGAGGCACGAAACGCGCACGCCAGCCGACTCCGTCGTCACGGTCGTCGTCGCGATCGCGATCCCCGCCGCGACAAAGAAAGAGGCCTGGTCAGGCTGCACGCATCTCCGCCAACGCCAACGAAGCCGCCCGTAAACGCCAGCTCGAGCGAGAGCAAGAGGCGGAGCGGAGATCACACCAGGAAGCTGCTCAGCGCGGCGTTCACGATGTGGTCAAGCAGTTCTACAACACGGTCCCGGAGCGGGGCCGCGAGTGGCGCGTGACCGACTCTAAGATCAAGGGTCTGCGAAGCTTCAACAACTGGGTCAAATCGTCGTTGATTCAAAAGTTCATTGGCGATCAGTCCGACCTCAAAATCATGGACATCGGATGCGGAAAGGGTGGTGATTTGCAAAAGTGGCAGGCGTCGCGCAAAGTCGCACTCTACGTGGGTGCAGACCCAGCCGATGTATCTATCCGACAGGCAAGGGATCGCTTTGAGCAAATGCGGAAGAGATCGAGAGGGCCTAGGGGGCCGCGGCTTTTCCATGCCGAGTTCTACACAAAGGACTGCTTTGGCGAGACACTGGACGATATTCCGATTGTCCACGACGTCGGCTTCGACAAGCATGTGGGCCCTGGAAATGCGGCCAGCCAGCGCTGGGGTGGTGGTGGCTTCGACATGGTCACCATGATGTTTTGCATGCATTATGCTTTCGAGAACGAGGAAAGGGCACGGGGCATGTTGAAGAACGTCTCAGGCGCATTGAGGCGAGGAGGTCGTTTCATCGGCACAATCCCCAACTCGGATGTGCTATCTGCCAGAGTCATTGCACATCACAAATTGAAAGGATCCGCTGCTCCCAACGGCAACGCGTCTTACGCGGAGGATGAAGACGATGATCGTCCCACTTTCGCTAGCGACGACGAGGATGACTGGGATCCGGAGAAGAGTCTTGACAGCCCGAAGCCCAAGACCACCGAGCACGATGGCGATGCAGGTGCGAGCGAGGACAAGGGCAAAGAGAAGGAGGGCGAGGAGAATGAAGACGGCCAGGTGGAAGAAGAGGCGATCGAGTGGGGCAACTCGGTCTACAGGGTTAAGTTTCCTGGAAACCAGAAGTTGCCGCCTCAAGGCGAATACAAGAAGCTGCCCCCTGATGGCACCTTCAGACCTCCGTATGGCTGGAAGTACTTTTACTTCTTGGAGGAAGCCGTGGACGAGGTTCCCGAGTACGTTGTGCCGTGGGAGGCGTTCCGTGCGTTGGCAGAAGACTACAACCTCGAGCTCCAGTATCGCAAGCCGTTTCGCGAGGTCTGGGAAGAGCAGAAGAACGATCCAGAACTGGGCCCGCTGAGCGAGCGGATGGGTGTGCGCGAGCGCGGCGGTGGACGCTTGTTGACCTCGGAAGACGAGCTGAATGCGGCAGACTTCTACCATGCCTTCTGCTTCTACAAGGTCTAGGTTGGCACCAAGGCCTGACCACGATACCAAAAGTTATTCTTATGGGATTGACGGGCGTACTAATTGAGTGTGGGCATTTGTAAGAACATCCCATGTGGGGCTATCCGTGATTGCTTTTCCAGGAGAGCGGATTTTCCCCATTGAGAGGCGTTTCCCTGATATCCGCAGCATTTGATAGGAGTTTTAGGAGTATTTTTCACAGCATCTCAGGGCGACTCAGTTACAAGTAATCACGATCACAAGCGTCACGAATAATTTCGGCTACTATCCTAGTTGCCTTGCCTGTTCGGTGCAATCCCGTGACCCTCCGTCCTCGTCGCGGCAGAATTGCCGAGGTGTCACGGCCCTTTGACTCGCAGCCCATTTCACGAGCTTCCCCGGACGCGGAACCGCACGCCGCTGCAACCTACATTGCACCACGAACCCACGCTCTCTTACTTACTTTCGACTTGACCCCATCCTCCGACTGCCATAAGCGACTTTTTTTTTTAATCAACATTTACTTACTTAGGTATATCGTCGGATAACACTGGACCGCTCACCCTCGAGATACGTGCTTGGACTGGTATTCGGCAGCGAAACAGCAGACAACATGGTCGCCGACGCCCTCATCTACCACCCCTCGGTGGCGCACTACCTCAAGTTCGTCTCAACGACGGGTGCGTAATTCCCCCAGCACTCTGTCCTTCCCTACCGTACCCTACCCCCCGTTCCCGCGCCGCAGCATCCTCAGCTACTAACCCGGTTCGCAGTCGGCCGCGACAAAGTGCTCCGCACACTCCAGTATTTCTCACGCTTCCTAGCATGGTATCTGTACCGCACGAACCACCCGGCGTCGTCGATTGCGCCGTTCGAAGCGACCAAAAAGCAGTTCGGCTTGACGCGCAAGGTGATGCGCGTGGGCAAGTTCGTCGAGCACTTCCGGGCTGCGGCCGAGGCGAGCGATAAGAAGAGCTTGGATCCGGTGGTGAGGTATACGGCGGTGGGGAGGCAGCTGGGATATGCGGGGTATATGCTTTTTGATAATGCGACTGTGGTGAGTACTTGCCTCTACTCTCACGGGTTAGCTCGAGCCTCGGCCTGGGTAGATGAGATTGGATATGTACAGGTTGGGTTGCTAACACGGGTACAGTTGGACGCGACCTCGATCCACAAGTTCTCCGCCTCGCAGCGGCTCCTGCGCGAAGGCTACCGCGCCTGGTTCACCGGCATCTCCTTCAGCATCATCTCCTCGCTGTACCAGCTCTACCGCCTGCGCGAGCGCTCGCTCAAGCTGTTGTCCAACAAAGCCGCCGAGGCCGAGCCCATTGTTGAGGGCAAGAAGATTGCGCGCGAGGCGAATGCCCTGCGCTTGCAGCTCATTAGTGACTTGTGCGACATCACCGTCCCCGCGAGCGCGCTGGGCTGGGCGAAGCTGGATGATGGGATTGTGGGGTTGGCCGGGACGGTGAGCAGTTTGCTCGGCGTGTATGCGCAGTGGAAGAAGACGGCTTAGACGTTAGTGAGGGGGGAGTGGGTACCGTGGCAGGACAGAGGAGAAATGCAGTTGTGCTAGGAAGTTGAGTCTTTGGGCAGATAGACTTTTTTTTGCTTTGGGAACCCGTCGCTTTCAACTCTGCGGATTGAGTAGCATGTGTTCCCGTCATCTATATTCTTCCTGTTAATGCTCCCGTGGTGTCAATCACCCATCATGGAGAATATATCCGGCGAGCGTTCATGTCCAGTATCCTCGTAGAACTTCGTCATTTACCTTACCTCACCGGTTTAACATACCTCTTGCAAGCATGTACTCTTCTGGCGACTCATTTCTAAAGCATGTCTCATTAGTCTTCGCAGTCTCGCAACTTTGCGTTTCCACTGCACTCTCTAGCGCAGCAAAAATACGCTCATATGCGCTGTGTATCATTCAAAACGTACGCATCTAGCCTTTCTTCTATCGTCTTTAACGACTTGAATACCTTACGCGATACACAGCAACTGTTGCTTATTTGGTCTGCGGATTGTATGCCCCGATTGCTTTGTCGAATGATGTGGTGTTTAATATATGAAGTTGGCCGGTGGGCGAAGCAGACCGAGAGCCCTCAACCACGGTGCGGTTGCATTTCGTCACCGTAGCTTCTACTGGCCCCCATCTGGTAGCGGGAGTACACTCTGGGCGCCGGCCCATATCCAATGCATCATAGAAGCGTTCCCGCATCTCTGTAGCTCTGCGCGTTGCTAGTATAGAATCCCACCTCCACTCAAGTCTGACGCAGCGCAGCACTCACGCTTGAGCTCGATCCATCTTACCCACCCGTCGTGCCGCTCAACCTCACCTCAACCCACCCCAGGCCCTGGGATGATCCTACCGGGACCTCAACACTCCTCCAGCCTAACTAGTTCTTCCAGTAGACTCAAGGAGCGGTAAGTACGCCTCGCCTCGCCAAGCGCACTTGCACACCACATTGGCGCATCGGGCTTCAACATCTGGGTATCTTCACACCCACGTGCCTCCCCGACGGTAACGCCTTCCCTCCCATTTCTAGAACACCTCCCTCACTGCGCTAGAAGCTATTTACATAGCTGCGCTAGGTTACTTTCTCTCTTGCTGTTCTTGAGGAAGACTAGTACGATGCGTGTATGACAGGTAGCGGAGCGGACTTCGCGTACAAGTGCACACGTGGCGCGCGGAATAGGTAGTGCGATGGAGTGGAGTGTGACGCAAGGCGGGTGTGCTCCGGTGCCGTACATGTACAGTAAGCACGAAGAAGAGATGCAGTGAAGTACAATGGGTGGAAAAAAGTGGACTATCGCTCACGTGAAATTCCTTGGCTGAACACCGAAAATTTCAGCTACATCGTGAATTTACCATCAAAGTAGCTTTTAAGCAGCAATATACTAGATATAAAGGTATTTAAATAATACCGTAAAGTTGTTATTATAATTAGCTTTTTCACAAGCTTTAGCCACATCACGAAAGTAATCAGGATAGAGTTAATAAGCTATATATTACCTTATTGTCTTATCTTCCTGCTAAATAGATTGTACAAATGCCACCGTATTATTTTTAGCTTATTTTAACGCGCTCTTTACTTCGTAGTCCTTTAAGAAACCCTTAAGCCTGCTAAAACAGCGCTTAATTAGGTGTAGATTAGGTAAGTTAGGGGAGTGCGGAGCAAAGCGTATATCCTTCTCTTTAATTTCGGGTGCGCAATATTAAAGCCCTAAGCTATAGAGGTAGACGTTATCTTGCACTAAGAATACCTAAGCATAGGGGTTATTAGCGCGTATAGCTTCGTAGTAGGGAAAAACAACGTCCTTAAGCACCCGTTTAGCGTACTAAATCCTATTTATGCCCTTCCTACTTTTGTATACAAAGTCCTTATATTTAAAGAACTTATTAGGAGTAATAGGGTTTTTATAACTAGCCTAGAGGGCTTCTCCCTTCTTGCTAATAGCTTAATTAGCAGCCTTAGTAGCCTTATTATAGTAAAGAATATTATAATTAATCTTACTAAGAGCGCGCTCCTTCTAGGTGCTAGCAATATTTATATAGGCCCTCTTATTATTAATTAATTTGCGAGCCCTCTTATTAGCTTTATATATACGCTTAAGTGTCTCCTTGCGATCCTTCTCCTCCTCTACTACCTATACTAAATATAGGCGTTTTAGACTATAAATAGTAGTATTAGTAGACGTAGCAGCGTAGATTATAAGGCTAAAAGAGGGTAGGCAATACAAGAGGGCGTATTTATTAGCTAGAGCGCCACGTGCCTTCTAAACGTACTGCTTACCTCTACAAAGATTCCTGCCTCTAATTAATTTGCTAGTTTTGTCGTAGCAAATAAATATAAGCTTAGGAGCAAAGCGCTTATATATAGTAAGGATCTAGGTAACGTAGCGCTCTTAGTTGCGTATATCGTTGTCGTTAAGCTTAGGCTTCTTTGGGCGTACACCTCGTATAATAGCGTAGGTGTGGTCGTGATCGCGGTGCTCGTAAGCAATTTTGACTAGTGTAGGACAGCTTACTGTAATCCCGACCTCTTAGAGGACGTGGCGGGTCGATTCTTTAATATTATAAGTGCTAAATTATATAATAGCGTTACGTATTTAAGTACTAAGCTTGCTACCGTTGCGTACTTTAGGTTTAGCTCTAGGGGGACCAATACGGGTAGCATGGACTTTAGCTAGCAAATTATTAAGTAATAGGTTAAGCGAGGCCTCTGCACAAGCCTTTTTAACCTTCTTAAAGACTTTCTGTGGTGTTGAGATGCTCAAACCCATCGCGCTAGCGATATAGGCGTATTCAGTGTTCGAGAGCTTGCGTAGGGCTACGATAGCACCTTTCTGAGCCTCTGTAAGGTTGCGAGAGTCGTTCGGGCGGCCGCTAGTGCGTTGAGGTGGCATAATGGGTGTTGTTGGCGAAAAAAATCGCTATATACGAGGTGGTGATAGAGTCCTGGTGTTTAGTTTGGAGCTGAGGCACGGACCAAGTGCCCTTATTGATAAGATAACTAGCGCCTTGGCAGTTCACGTGAGCGATAGTCCACTTTTTTCCACCCATTGTAGAGTGGCTGCTGAGGTGGGACCGGGCTAAGGATCAGGCGTGCCGCGATGATGGATGGTCGCGTGCGGCCCGGGTACTACACGCGGAGAAAAGGAGGGGTATTGAGACATGCAGATGGAGCTGCAGGTAGGTGTATGTAAGATGGAGTGAGGATTGGGGCGGACGAGGCGGTCAGAAGCAGACAAACCTCTCGCTGCAGCATCGTTGGAGAACACGCAGAGCCATAGGTGCACAAAGTACGCACGTGTGTGTAGAGACAGTACCACATATACCCAATATCGCTCAATCGTACAACATTGCAAACATAGAAGGGTATCATAACATCCGAAATCCAATCCAAGTCAAGTTCCCAAAAACACATATCTCGCAGTACGCAAATCATTTCTCCCTGGCCCTGATATGATCATACGGGACCTCCGCCCTTTCTACCGAGGCCGTAAACACCGTCTCCGGACTCCCACTGCTCCCCTTTTGTGTTTTGCCGCCCTCAAAGTCGGGCACCGCCCAGTCTTGCACGAACTTGCTCTGGTACCGCGCATGCGCCATGTCGGGACTGTCTTCCAACCGCCCAGACCCCGCTTTTGCAGACGACGAGAAGGAATTGCTAGACGATTGGTGCGTGAGATTGAGGTTGCGCGAGGACTCCTGCGACGAGCGGTGGCCGAGGTCAACGCCTAGCCCCTGGTCCGAAGAGTTCGAGTGCTTCGCTTGATGGCGGTGCTTGGTACGCGTGAGGCGCGAGCTTTTGCGATGGAGTTTGTCTGCCTCAGGCTTGCCGAGGACGCCTATTCTGCTGGCGCGGCCGTCGTGGACCTCATCTTCGCCGACGCCGGAGAAGCCTTTGCCTTGTTCGGCGAGGGCGAAGCTGTTGTCTGCGCGCTCGGTGCGGATTTCGATTTCCTTGACGATGAGGATCTTGTTGGATGCGAATGAGGCGACCATGGGCCAGAAGATGGGGATAGAAGCGCAGAGGATGGCCATGTTGAGTTCGAGGACGGAGCAGATGTAGACGAGAGGCGTTGCCCAGGATGGGTCGAAGATGGGAATGGTACCAACGCGGTCGATGGAAAGTGAGACGAGGCGGGCGATGGAGAGGGCTACTGTACTGAGAAGATTGTCAGTGGTAAGCACAGTGCCTAATGATGGGCAACTTACATTGCGCCCATGGTAAATAGGGTGATGAGGCCCGCTCGTGTTTTGCCACTCATTCGAAGGTTACGCATGAATGGCACTGGCAACGCCAGTATTATAGTGTCGAGGCACATGTTGCTGGAAGCGTGTGCCATCCAAGTCGCAAAGAATTCCTCGGCGTTCTTGCTGCCCCAGCCAACGCAATGCCCGGGCAGAGTAAAGTCCCAGTTTTTCGCAATGGGCGTACAGGAGAGTAATGCTAAAAAGCCAAAGGAGAGTCCCCAACAGCTCACAAAGATGAGTAGACCCCATGTGGCTTTCCGCGCGACATCCGAGCGTCCCTCAAACAGGCGTAGATACTGGGCAAGGATTGAAATCTTAATCCACGAAGTACTTAGGCAGTAGGTGAGGTTGGTCGCCCAGACGTACTGAAGCTATGTTAGAGAATCTTGGGAAAATGCGGCAAGCAGAAACTGACCTTGAAGTACTCTACCTTCGTTTGATCGTCTAATGTATAGAAATGCTTGCCCAGTCCATGTCTAGGCACTGCACCTACGTCAGCATCAAGAATGAATCTAAGGTGAAGGTATTGGCATACTTAAGCATGCAAGAATTGACCCCGCAAGGGCAGCTAGGGCAGCTAGCACGACGAAGAGATCATCCCATCCCCATATTCTCTCCCTGTATCGTACGTATAATCTAAGGCAGACCGCGAGCGTGCTGAAGCACTACCATGCGCGTCAGTTGAGCGTTTCGAAGACATGCAAAGTACTCACAAGGAACGTTATGGCAACACCGATAATGGTTTCCGGTTTATTAGCGACAGGAGGATTGGAGTTATCCGGCAGCGACATCTCGGATAAATAAGCCCGTTCCCGACGTCAAGAGATAATATGGTGAATGTGCGTGCGTGTTGGAGAAACAAGTTGAGGTAACACCATAGAGTGAATCAACTACAAGCAAAGACCGCCCGACATTTCGATTAAAGCTGAATATCGTATTGTGTAGAATGGGCAAAACCAAAATGGTCGAAACTCGACAAGGCCTCTGAGAGCAGTGGAGACGGCGGGATATTATAAGACAGACCAACGGGATGCGGAGGCCAAGGCGCCGGGGAAGATCAAAGTGAATCTTTCGCAAGCGTAATAGTGGACCAATCCTTCGGGATAGCAAGGCTGCTGTAAACCCTAACGGATTCCGCGTGGCCGTGACAGTGCACTTTTAATGGGTGCTTTGACCACGGTGATGACCATTGGCAACCGGGGTGCTATAAACGGTCTGCATCGTTCGCCGTTGCGCCAAAGCCATACAATGTTCGCGCCAGCTGCTCCGCTGAACAGGACCTAACTTTCAAAGGACTGGCGGTTTTGCTCTGTATTAGCCCATGATCAGACTTTTCCCCGTTGCACGCCGGTTGAATTTAATAGTCGATTAGAGCGTATTCTCTACAGAATGCTAGAGACACGTACTGAACCCCGCAAAGACCAGGAACCAAAACAGGTACAACGCTTTCTTTTCCTCGACAAGGGTCTCGTTTCAGAGCAGGTCAGGCGCAGGTGTGTATCCCAGGATGACGTTGGATATACCAAGTCGATCAATAACGAATGTCTGGCCTCATCACATACTTTGTAAGGTGGCACAGACTGATTCAGCCTAGGAGTGTAGGTCCGTATGGGTTGTCTGAAAGGAGTGCATCGCATGGCCTGTCATGCAAGGTTGCAACGTGCGAAAGATAACCCTGATCACGCGGCTCCACAGCGTCCGCCCCACTTTCTTAGGAGCGATCGACAGGCTACTCCTACAAAAGCAAAACCCCGAGAGATTGCCCCCACAAGAGCCGCCATGAAAATGGCAACCATGTCTCCATATCTACTCGTACTTTCAGGTTATTTTGCGCTCTGGCGTCGAGTCAAGTCAGCATGGTGGCGAAAACTGCGTTCGTGCAGCCGCACGCGATCTGCCGGCGGACGCCGTAATGCATGCAAGATGGCAGAGGGTGTGCCATTTGAGTTCTGACGCTGTCTGAATAGGGCGATTTTATTATGGAAGTCCGGCTGGGCCCATGCTCCTCAACGGCGCGGATTGATGTGGGTACATACGCAACCGTATGCTCCGGTCCGACAATTGCTGCAGTCAGTCCGAAGCGATGTCCGTCGCACAACGAAGCAAAGTGCCTATAGCTCGTGGTGGTAAGAAACTTGCTTGTGTAGAAACCAGAGCGGGTTGTAGCGTGATGCTGAGCCATTGGCTGCGAGACCTCATAGAGACGAGACACGATGTAAAAAGGACCTAAATAAGAGAGGCGCGATCAGCGGAGGCAAGGGCGTGTGTTGCGAATACGCTTGGCGGCTGTGGCGGCATTTCTATGATAGTGATGGTAGCGTGGATGTTAGTGGTGATGGACAGGATGGTTGCGTGTTGAAACACGTTTATTGTGCCTGGATAGGCACTGGGCAGAAAGGAAGGACCGACCTCATCTTCGGGCCTTCTTGACCATTGACGTGCCCTCCACCGCCCCAACATTGAAAGGTATCGCAGGCCTGCAATAATAACAGAACGATATCGCATTCGCGTTGCCAGCGCCCCAGCCAGCTGCTACCTTTAGCAATTTCCCGATATCTCCACTATCTCAACATGCAGTCAAAACCCCGTGCCATGGCGGCTTCCACAGTCCTACCGCGCAAAATTTTAATAGAGCACCGCCACCAACATTCACACAGTATGTGGCGTATACTGAGGTGAAAAGAGCGAAGTTCAACGAACTGCAGTCCTGGGAGGCTCACCGTTCGTAGCCTCGCGTACTCTACATGAGGCAAACCGAGGCCAACGGCTGCGCTAATACCCACCCCTGCCTTAAACCCGTCCCGCCATCCTTCCGCCGAACCAGAAACAGACCCATCGTTCTCTGCAACATTTCTTCGTTGCTACGCCTACCTCAGACGCTCGAGCTTTTCGTGTCGTCGAAAGGCAAGCCTGCAATTCTTGCCCATCACTTTGAACTTCCGCGGAAAAAGCTGGGCACAATGACTGCATACGCTGCCATCCAACGCTTTCATCGTCCCAACGTCATGACTCGAGCTCTGCAGAAGACGCGGTGGGTCACATCGGCAGTGCCGCGGTGATCAGGGGTGCATGACTGACAGGCGGAATGAAATCGTCGGTGAGTCAGATGGGTCAACTCAACTCGAGCAAGTACAGGTTCGAATGATAGCAATGCCGTTCATGATTAAAGGGACTCATGTGTCTTCATTCTCATCCTAATACTAGGTTTGATATCAGCCTGGATATTCTCCCAGGTCAACACTTCAAGATCTCGACTAACGTGGACCAATTACTGATAGCATTGGCCTATCATGCCGAAGTCGCTTTAGTTGCAACGGCAACGTTATCACCGCTACTGATATCGCTGGACATGCCGAGACCCATCTTGCTGGTGTCATATCCATGACTGGAAAGGTACTCGCGGAAGTTAATGTCTTCCATATCGATCGTGTCCTGGCCAATATGTGGAAGGAGCAGCACCAACCCACCCGCGAGGAAGGCAAGCGTGCTGGCGACGAAAAAAGGATTGCGACCCGCAGCGATTTTGTCATCACCAGCATTTTTCTGGATCGCATCCAGCGCGTATGATCCGGCAAAAGCACCGATCTTACCCATCGCAGCTGCGATACCGTAGTATTGTCCTCTGATGCGGAGTCAGTATAGGAGATAAGGAGGTTGCGAAGCCTTACCTGATGCCGGTTGCGCAAGTCTTCGATGCGATGAGTCCGATGTTATCGCCAGGCCCAAACTCGCCCAACATGAGAAAGATACCATAGACAACAACAAACCCACCAATATTCTTCGGCTCGGAGAGCCAAGGATAGCATCCTGCCATGATAAAGCCGATGCAGCCTTGCAATATCACGCCAATGAAGAGAGTCCTCTTAGGCCCCATCGATTTCAAATCCGCAACAAATGCACCGGCGAGGCAGCCCGGGACATAGAAGAAGTTGATGAGAATGTTCCACGCCAAGCTCTTCCACAGCGGCTGTTCATCTCCAAGCAAATTGTTTACGATGGTCGTCGCATATATTCCAAAAGAATATGCAGAGAAGTCGTAGATGAACCAGATGATGCTGACGATTATCAAGCGCTGCCAGTAGAACTTGATGATCAATAGCCAGGGTGTCTTCGTTTTGGCAAGCGATTCGCGCTTGAAGGCTTCGGGCTCTTGCAGCTTGATACGGAGGTACAGGAGTGAGAGTGGTGGAATGATGCCGATTCCAAGGCAGATGCGCCATGCTACACGAAGGTGGTCTTCGCCAGTTGCTACAACCTGCGAATCGTCAGTGTCTATCACTCCTGCTACATCTGATCTTTACACCTGAGACATTGCAGCGTCTTCAGGAATGCCGATCACTCACCACAATAGTTGCGACAACAGCAGCAATGAAGAACGCTATGTCAATCTGGACGTTGGTGAAGAGGATGAACCACTTGTTTCTTGAGCCCTCCTTCAGCTCTCCAGTGCTCTCAGCACATCCCACACTTCCTGCAGGGTATTCTCCGCCGATGCCTATTCCAAGGAAGAACCGATACGCCACGAGAGCGGCAAGCAGACCGCCGGGGGAGCCGCCTGCGCCATAACTGCCAGTACCCAGTGTTGCGAACAATATGATGATGATGGTCGAAGCGAACAGCGACCACTTCCGCGAGTAGTCTACACACGCGGAAGATATCAGTCAGTAATGATGTAAATAACTTATACTTGGGCGATGCATACGATCGCTAGTGTATCCGAAAAACAGCCTGTGTTCTGTTAGCAGCGATCAACATGAGAGAAGCGCAAGTTTCTACTGACATTCCCAGAACAGTACCTGCGAATGTGATACTGGAAACATTCGCTTGGGCCGACGAAGACGCGTATTCGTCCGGGTATATCTTGGAAAGCATAGTATTCACTGGTCCTATAATCTATCCCGTGTCAGACTGGGTGTCGCGTAAGGGTGGTGGCGCATTGGGTCAACGGACGTTGTTGAGGTATCCATCGCTGAAAAGTCCAGCGCCGCATGCAATCACTGGCCAGAGTCTTTCCCAGCGTCCTTTCTCTGATTGTTCAATGCTCGCGTGGCGAGGGCGCTCGTCGGCGACCGGGCTGGGCGATTCAGCCTCCTTCGACATGATTTTGGCGCTTTGGAAGAATGATGTCGCTCGCTTGGGTATTCGATTCAAGTTTCACTCAGATGGATGAACGCAGAGTCGCAAAGGTCTGGGTCCCAAAAACGCGTGCTAGCAATGCGTGGTGAGCTTCAGCAGCAGAAATATTTCAGCAGCGCGTGGTAATCGCGTAACAGCCCTACAAGAACGGGGTGAGAAGTCTGGTATTCAGGTGGCTGAACCGTGGTTCGCGGCGAAAGATGGCAAGAAGCGGGCGGTAGTCATTCAGAACTATTTATCATGCGGACCATGGCACCCCCGCACGTATCTGGAAGCTCGGAAACAAGCTTGGGTTCTGTACGACGGTGGACCGATGCGTCAGCCTCGAACAGAATCCAGTGGCACCGAGGGAGGATTGCGGCTGTCAGCAACGTTTGGGCCAACAATGGGCGCCGCCGACGATTTAGCCTCTACCCTTCATGATGTCCGCGGGTGCTCACCTGCTGTTTCCAGCAGGATGCGACACGCCGTCATCGATGCGCCGGGGGCTGCTGAGAGTGCTATTCAGTACGTCCGTGGTTGCGCGCTTCAGTCTACCTAGGTACAGTTCCTCACCTATCGCCTGAACAACTTTCAGCGACATCAAGATTCACCACGACAAGATGCGATGCAGGCAACAAGTTCCCGGGAATGAATCTCAAGTTTTCAAGCCTCGGGGATCGACGACGGCAGATGTGCGAAGCACCAACGAACAACGCCATCACACGCGCTAGCGAAGCTTGTGCGGGGACGTCGAGGCGGGAGTGCATTGGCTGGGGATGGTTCGCCCTGTTGTGCCGTGCGAGCCCCCATTCGTCAGCATCCGAAAAGCAGAGAGACGAAACACTTGCAGCGTCGAAAAACCATGGATGTGTTTTCGCAGGTTAAACTGGGAAAATGCGGCGAAGAGGGGTGATTGCGATGCGCACGTGCTTCACGTTCTCACTCGTGCCAAAGGTAAGCTATGGATGCTTAGCTGGCTTGGCAGGTACAATGGTACATTAAAGAAGTTTATCGGGCATACGCGAAAGAGATATTTCCGGTATGGCCAAGCGCGAAAAGTTTTGCACTGAAAGGATTGCCACGAAACAAGTTAGAGAGTAAGTGCCTATGGGTGGTTCCCACTAACTGATGTCTTTAGCAGTCTAGTCTGTAAAGGCATCCTGCGCACGCCGCACAAAGTTTTAAGATTGATCGTCGCGAGGTATGCTATCCTCGTTCGTAGTTTTCAAATCATATCTATCCCAACCGAGGGATTATAATAGAGTATCACATGTCGCAATGCAGTATGTCGAGCCTCGTTACAGGGGCAGATTCAGGATACAGATTACGCCTAGGCATTCATCCAAAATACCCACGGGAGGAAAGGATCTCATTAGGGGGTCAGTCTGTTTACACAACAGAAATGGCTCATTCTGGATCTGTTATCTCCATCGCCGCTATTTCTCAGCTACCGCGGCAAAGATCTCCAGCAGCTCTTCTGGGAAGCTCCAGTTCGGACAATGGCCCCAAGGCTTCCTGATAACATCGATCTTCTCGCCCTTCGCTTCTTCGATGTTCTTGACGAAATTCTCTTGTTGCTCTGGCAGAGACGGTCAGTACAGCGGGTAGGACACTGTCGCTCGATCTTGAACACTTACCTGGGCTCACGATCAAATCTTTCTCGGTGAAGATGTAGCTCACGGGGACCTCTGCGTAGGCCGCCTGGGTCAACTTTTCCTGAAAAGAGGCGGTAGAGTGGTGCGGCAGCTGCTTCGCGAACTCGTAGGCGTCCTCCCACGAGTCCAAGTCGTTGCCGCAGGCGTAGGCGAGCTGGACGGGATCGGCGTGCATGTATCCGTTCTGCGCAGGCACTGTGTCAGCATTTCCTCCGCAGAATGTTTTTAGATGCATGCAAAAATGTGGACAGCAGTGTAGCAAGAGCTTGTTGTTGGCACGCAGAGCTTTCAACGCCGTGGTCATGTAAAGGGCTAGGTATACTCACCACAGTACTCCTGAGCATCCCCTGGATCATCGGTCCCGCCATTGCGTCCGCCATCGTTTCGCCCACCTTCGGCGCAATAGCCGCCAAGTACACGATCCGCTTTACACCCACGCCCACAAGCGCTTCGGCCGTCGGCATCCCGCCGTAGCTGTGGCATACAACGACAACCTCTTTGCCCTGTGATACGAGCGCTTCCGCAATGGCCCGAACCTGCTTCGCATCTTCTTGCATGGTAGCCGGCTCCAGCCCTACTCTTTTCTGCGTCGAGGGAAGCGTGATTTCGAGAGCGGGGAAGCCTTTAGCGCGCAGCTTGGCGATGAAAGGCGCGTAGATATTCGCGACGCAGAAGGAGCCTGGAACGAGGACGAAGGTTGGTTTTGCCATTGTGAATGTGGGTTTAAGGGGGGTGATGTTTTTTTGTGCGCTGAAGCGGGGTTCAGATAGTGTTGCTGGTGTTACTAGTATTTCAGACGCCTACGTTGCACGTGGTACGGAGCGAGCTAGAGGAGCTGAAGATTTCCAAGAGCCGGAACCACGCAGGTATTTATATCTCAGGCGATGTGATTGAGCCATGATGCCTAAGGTAACCTAGGTATCTCTTCCCGCCATGATCCTAGAGGGCGGACAAGCAGGGACGGATGGTCGTTGTCCCGAGATAAACAGTACGATCATTCTAAATAGAGAATAGATTGGTCAGAAAAGTGGAGGCACAATAGTGTCTCTATGCCTTTTGAAAGCAAGCTCGTCGTAGGCTACGACTAGCACGCTGCTCTTTCCAATGTTTCCATAATGTAGGCTTGCTTGGTTGCGACAGCGCCCTTTCGATTATTCAGATGGTCGACGCACTGACCCGTCACTCGTGAATAGATATGGCAAGGGAAAATAGGCTGACGCTCACCGAACAGTGAATTGTTGTCGAAGAAATGTAGGTCACTCCGCTCGCATTACCAACCGCCAAGCAGCGGCGCTTTCTGTACCCTGGTCTGGCCCGAACCCCACGTTTACTCACCTCCGAAAGCAAGTAGGTAGGCATCCTGCAACGTCGCCTTTTCACCATCTTTATTCACTTGAAGAACATGCTGTCGTTGGGGGTCTGTTATAATTAGTCAGGTCTCGGCTCTCCAGCCGATGACGGTGGCCTGGGAATGCAGGATTTAGGCAGCACTCAGCATAATCACGCCGCAGAACCCCGACCGAATCGACCCATCTAGCAAACCATGAAACTCACGATTTGCTTTCTTGCGCTAGTCGCCATTGGCCGGGCTATGATATACGTCCCCACTTTCCTTCAAGGCGTGTTCACGATGCAGGACCGCATCTGGCCGCCCAGGATCCCACTGGTTATCCTCGACACCAAACATCCTTGGCTCGCGGCTAACAAGACATGGTTCTCCCGCTACTCGAACGTCAGAACTGACATCTGCAACAAAGATTCTGATCTGTGGACTACTCGGCCCCTAGCGGTCGATATCGATTTTTCTCCGAAAAAGGCCGTGCGGAGCACGGCCCTACAAGCTCAATGGGCCACACATACTCAATGGGCCAAATGTGACGAAATGCGATTTGTATAGTAATTTGTATGTAAAATACATCGTCCCGTATGTAAATTGTCGCTTAGAAGCCCCAATCAGCTTCTGCTGCATTTAGTGCTTCAAATGGACTTGAGTAGCCTTTATCGTCGTCGCTGCTGACGACCTGGGTCTCTTGTATGGTGAATTGACTATCTGGGACTTGAACAATTGCCTCCTGCTTGACCTCAGAGCGTCCTTTTTGGTGTATCAATATTGTATATGGATCCATGGAGCAGCGGGCCATCAGGCCAAGCTCAGCAGTGCCATACGGGCCGTCAGCGATCGATCGATCTGCCCGAAACTTGCCTCTGCTTTCCAACCTTTGTATAGAGTTCTCATACAATCTTCGGAAGATCTCCGCGCGCGATGGGTCCTCGACTCTGTACTCCCAGGCCTCGCGCTCATACTTGATCGTAGGGCCAGTGTAGGTCCACTTATTGTTATTCTGTGTAATTGTAAGACCTTCAGCATAACGCTTGCTTGCTTTCTTACCCCAGTTGCGTATATTTGGACGTATCCTTTTCCAGGTGTTGATACGCTTGCTGAGCGCCCGGAGGTGACGAGCGGCCACTGCTGCTTCTT
>ML976768.1:202745-216009 GCA_010015655.1 Bimuria novae-zelandiae CBS 107.79
CGTGCTCCGCACGGCCTTTTTCGGAGAAAAATCGATATCGACCGCTAGGGGCCGAGTAAGCCTTCCTCACCTGAGCGTGCTCTCCCGTCTGATCTTTTTACGAAGATCAATATCGACAACAACAAGAGCGGCGTGAGTCGTTTCGGATGGAAGAATGCCGCGGAGCGACTGCAAGAGTTAAAGAATTGTCCCGCCGCACTGCAAGATGTTAAAGAGTTGAACATCTACGTGCACGTGCGCGACTCCGAGTATGATACGTGGACCGAGAGCACACTTCCTCCGCGAGGACTGCCGCATCTCTTCGCAGAAGTACTTTCCCGCATGCCCAATCTGGAAACGCTGCGATGGGGCATCGAGCCAAAGTCGACGCACTTGTTCGAAGCAGCGTTTGCAAATGCAGACGTGACGTTACCGACCGTAAAGCACATCGTCCCGGCGGCATACAGCGAGTGGCTAGTCCGCAGATGTCCAAATCTGCAATCCTTGCGTGCAGGTTGCTTCTTCGACCACGCGTCGTGGAACAGCTACGATGCAAAGTTGAAAAAGGAATACGACCCGATGGCGGCGCTCATCAATGCTACTAAAGGCCTGCCTATTGAGAAACTTCATCTCCGCAGCAAATGGCCATCAGACTGGATGGATATGCTCTCCGCCATTCTTGACGCTACCCCTAACATCACTAACCTGGAGATGGACGGCGAGATCGGGTCGAGGTGGTCGGGGGATTCCAGACCGTTAGATCGACATCTCAAGTTCCTCACCAAGTTCCCGAATCTTACCTCTCTCGCTCTGCCTAGCGCAGGACATCTCGGGTTGTCGTTCGATGGCGGTCCGGGGTGTGGCAATGTGTATTTTGGCCGCGGCGGGCGCGCGTACGGCCGCCAGGTCACAGAAGAACGCGCGAAAACAGTCGAGGAAGCGGCGAATATGGCAATGGAAGCGCTCCCGCACCTGAAGCATCTCAGTGTTGGGGGGTTCGTGCGCGAACATCACGTGGAATGAGGAGGGAGAAGTGACTTTGGTGTGGCCGTGGACGGGCCGAATGAAGGAGTATACGTATGAGGTGTGGCCGGAAGAGGAGGATTATTTTGATGACGAGGACGAGGATTTCGGACTAGATGACCAATAGGTTGGTAGACCGTCTGAGGCGCTATCTATTACTCTTCTCGTAAGAGTTCCTCGTACCAATACGGGCGGATCTACGCGTGGGATTCTTGAAACCGATCTTATCTAACGGCGTCATTGTTCTTCTCTTCATTCTATCGGACGAAGTCTTCACAGTAACCGGTTCAGAAAGGAGATGCTTTCCCAGCCTAAGTTACACTGCTCTCACTTCTTACTTCTCCCCATCGCAGACCCAGTTTCACAGTGCTGAAATAACATTCAACTCGCTCACCATATCACCTCACACGACTGCACTTTGTATCTCAACTCTCCCTTCTTCCAGAACCCCTCATCTCAATCTGAGACAACCTGCTACTCGTGTACGAGTCCGCGAGTTTATCCAGGGTTCTTCTTGCAATCTACAGCTCACATTGACGTAGTTCTATGTATTACCTTATAACGGGCAATATAGTAAGCTGTCTCTATCTATTTTCTACCGATTTTACACATGTGCCTGCTGCTAGAGGGCATCTCGCTGGTTTGAAAATGCGCAGAGGATGCTGATGATCATTTGTAGATCGCCTCAAAGCGGAGTTGCCCGCCCCTGGGGTTACCTAGTGAGAAAGACACGGTACGTTGATTTTAAGTATATCGATGATAAGTTACTGATGCATCTGTGGTGAAGAAGAAGGGAGCGCGTAAAGACATTGGTGACGAGTCCAGCGGGAAGAACAAGGAGTGGAGTGGGAGACTGATCCAATTGCGATAGCCACGGTGGGTAGAATTGATTAGACACCGAGGCCCAATACCCTATCGTTAAAAACCAAGTCGTCTATTTAACGCAGCTGAAGTTGGTTCCGACGATGTAAGCCCAATGTCGATAATACACGCGTTTCCAATGCAACCTTGGAACCAATCCAACTTGGCAAAAACCGGCTTCCGCCGCGTGATCGCATCTGCCTCAGAAACCGGGATGGAACATACACATTCCTGCCATGAGGTCTTGTCCAGCCCCCGGGTCAGGCCTTAATCTTCACCCGCCATTTGCTTCATGAAGCTGGCCCTGAACTTACTCACGCTCTTCGGAGTGAAGGGTACCGGGATGTCAGCAGCGTGCTGAGCGCGAAGCAATGGAGGGCCATATAGTCCACTGGGGTCTTCAGAAGCGTTGGCCTGGGTCCCAAGATCAGAAGGAATGAGGGTTCCTCGCTCTGTCAAGGTCTGTAAAAGGTCCCAAAGGTCGTACGGGTTCGTTGTATTGTAGATACTTGGGACCTGATATGCCACAGTAACCTTAGAATTGAGAGAACGTGCGACCTTTTCCAGCTTCTTCAGGTGCTTGACTCGATCATCGTCTTCAGCAGGGTAGTTTTTCACGCTGTAGGGCCCGCCACCTGGTAATGGCACGAAAGATTCAAGGGCGAGACGCAATGCCGTCTATGAATTGAAGACAATTCCAGGTAGGCCATAGGCTTCATTCAGGATCAGTGCATTCATGTTCTGTACTGCTCTGCTGTCGATCCGAGAGACAGGAAGTCCCAGTACCTCACCATCAGCGTTTTTGATACTTGAACGAGCATTGTAGATGACTTCGTCGTTCTCGCCTTTCGAATAACCGTTTCGCAGTTTGTAGACGGGAAGGTGATGGAACTGAGATACAGCGGCTTTGGGGTTTGCGTGCTGTTCTTGCCCCGCTTTCATCATTTGCAGGTTCAATTCGCGGATCGCATGGTCTCGATCGTCCACTAGTTCTGGAAGGCATTCCCACCGCATAATGATTGCTAGCCGCGGATCTACAATGCAGAGAGTATGATAGTCGGTCCAAGCTTTGCCTTCGCCATCGACGGGTCCTTCATGCAGAGTGTAACCGTGTTCCGAAAGTACAAATTCTTCCTCCTCCTGTGAAGGAACGCATACGACCGGATAATGTTGAATAATATCCTTTTCGACCCAGATGGTGTCATCGGGTACATCGTCTTCTTCAGCTTTTGAATATACTCGATCTCACTCTCACATTCAGTAGTGACGATCCTAATGAGGTTATCGAGCCAGACGTCAGTAGGCTGCTTGAATTATTGATTCGCATGTATGCCAGCATATTGTCTTTGTCGTCGGCATTGTAGTCTTCACGCTTTTTGTGATTGTAGCGCTCGAAGAATACCTTGCTCCGGTACTTCATCACAAAGATAAAGATTTTAAGCACGGTGACGTCGGAGTGAGAAAGCTCAAGGAAACTCTCGCCATCCCCGCAGGTTGAGACAAGCCTCTTGAAGATTTCGCTCTCCTTGCTCTCCAGCTTCCCAAGCTGCGTTTCAACGCGTCGCCACTGATCTTGGGTGAGGTCCGAGTCATCGCTATACATATCGTACTGGCCTAACATGCATTTCACGGGCCTTTCCACGAATTTGGGCTCATCCTGGCTGATATCCACCACATTGAGCACCTTTTCGTTGCGGAACAGCCGTCACGCCTTCTTCGTCTTGCCTGTGTACAGATGGGAGAAGTTCCGGAGGAGGAACTACGGGGTGTGATGGTGGTACTCTGGCTTTGAGGCACCATCTGGGCCGGCAACTCTGCTGCGGTGTCAGTGTCAGTTGTCCGGATCAAACAACGCAAGCGGTGCTTACATACTGGGTGGCGGCGGCCATTCTAGGCTGCAGGTGGCCTTTGGATGCTTAGTGTGAGGAGAGAGCGAAGGAAAGAGTCTTGCGCGCGGTGTAGAAAGCGAGGTGACAAGCAAAGAGCAAACAGAATATTACAAAACTTCTGGAAGGCGCGAGGTCATGCACTGACCACTTCGTTGTTTCCTTCCTTTCAACTCCAGGGACGCTACTACGTGGATACGTCGTTAAGTTGAAACTGCAACTAGAACGAAGTGCAAACGTTTCCTGAGTAAACTTGCGTAGCCTCGCTCAAGAGCAGCAATCTGTTGCGTATCCAGGTGAAGCGGTTCTAGACGGCACGGATTAAAGTAGATGCAGTCAACCACTGTATTAATTGTCTAGATGTAACACACAAGATTAAGATATCTCTAAATAGATCTGTTTTACCTAACCCTTGCACCTTCATAATTGGTGTGGAGCGGTAGAGATAATGGGTTGTGTAAGTGGCCTAGCAGAGGCTCTGTCTATCTCTCGCTGGATGGGATTATGCAACAAGGCTAACTATTCCGCACGTTTTCCGACGATTTCGGTAAAGCCCGACAGTGCGCCTACTTGCAGAGAATGGCGGAGGTTGAGGGCATGTCGAGGGTTTGAGACGGCGGTGGCGAATCATAGCGAAGATCGAGCAGTAAGTGATGGCAGTCAGTGTACTTGGGGAGTTCTCGGCAGTTTTAGTTTAACTATACATATGATGCAGTCGGGCGCTGAAAGATGTTTGCTAGTTGGGGTCATTTGAGACTCGCCGCTTGCACAAGGTCTTATCACGCGCAGCTCTCCTGTAGCAAGCGACAAAACTACTGCTTTAAAGGAAAACTATTTGTGGAGTAGGGGGAAAACTTACCTACATATTTAGTGTATATAAGTGCTGTGGATACAAGCCAATTAAGTGACCCTTTGCCACGCTTCACGCTTACTTCTTCGCTATGGCGACTTCAAATTCTTCATCCGAGCTGATCCGGTACCAACCGGTGTTAGAAGATCGCCAGCAAATCTCTAGCCTGAAAGGCACCAACCCAATTAATCCAGCAGGAGAAGAATTAAGAATGGCACCGCTTGTATGGTGGGAAGTAAAGGAGCACTTCGAGCCAGATCAACAAGTTCAACGAGGTTATGGAGTACTAGGCCACGTCCCGAAGGATAACCCCAGATCTAACAGCAGTACAACAACTCAGAACAATGCGAAACGAACCCCTATCCTTCTTAACACCGATTCACCCTGGTCCGCCTTCCTCTGCGGCTCCCAAGGCTCCGGAAAATCGCACTCCCTCTCCTGCATGCTCGAGAACTGTCTCCTAACCGACACCACGATCCTTCCCCGAATTGGAGTAAACCCAAATCCGCTTGCGGGGCTAGTATTCCACTACGACAGATTCCAGGGCAGCGGCGTATGTGAAGCGGCCTACCTCTGCACGAACATCCCAACCACTGTCCTCGTAAGCCCCAGCAACTACGGGAGACTCAAGGCATCCTACGAGGCCATGGCGAAGAAACAAGGCGGGACAATCACAGTAAAGCAGCTGTACATTCTACCAAAGTACCTTGATACCGAACGCATGAAGACGCTAATGGCGGTGGGCAAAGACGATGAAATGCCCCTGTACATGCAGACAATACTCATGATACTCCGTGAAATGGCTATCGAATCTCAAGGCCTCGGAACCTTTGATTACACGGCGTTTAAGGACAAGTTATCCGACACGCGGTTTGCCCGCGGCCAAGATGGTCCCATGAAGCTGCGTCTGGATCTGCTTGAATCGTTTATGAAACGCAGCGACAATTTTTCTAGGAAAATTCTGCCCAATAAAGGAAACGACTTCTTGAAAGGGGACTCCGGATCTCTGACTATCGTCGACTTAACGGATCCGGTCATCGACCCCGACTCCGCATGTGTGCTATTTGATATCTGCCTTTCCGTATTCATCCAACAGACGGACTGCGGAAAGATCGTCGCTTTAGATGAAGCGCACAATTACATGACTGAAGACAGTAGTGCTAACAAAGCGTTTACGGAAAAGCTGCTGCGGACGGTACGCGAGCAGCGGCATCAGGCTGTGAGGGTTGTTGTGGCGACGCAGGAGCCTGGGATCAATCCGCAGCTGCTGGATCTGTGCAGTATCACGATGGTGCATAGGTGCACAAGCCCTGCGTGGTTTAAAGTCCTGAAGCAACATATCGCCGCTCTGTATCTGAATGCACTTCCTTCTTCCGTAATTGCCGGCGCAGATGATGAGACAAATGAGATTTCTAAAGACGACAAGGCGCTGTTTGAGGAGATTGTTAGGCTGCAGCTGGGCGAGAGCCTACTGTTCTGTCCGACGGCTGCTGTGACAGTGGTGGGGGAAGGAATTGGGAGGATGGAGGGAGGCTATGTGAAGTTCAAGACGAGACAGCGTATTACAGCAGATGGAGGGAAGAGCAAGCTTGCTGCTGAGGGGTCCGAAGCGCAGCTGAATAGATAGAGGAGTATGAAGAAACTCTAGAGATAGTTCAGACGATAATGGTCATCTCATAGTTCAACACACGTGGACCGATCCATGCATCGAAGATCTTAGTCTTCCCTTCTTCACTTTCAATCGGAGGAAATTACCAACTAACGCAGCTACCAACATTGAGCACCCGTTAGCACAGGTCCGGGTAACCCACTCTTCCAAACATTAGTAGAGATGTAATTCATACACCATCCAGTCCGACCTCGCGTCGCTCTCGAAGCCACCTACCCCAATCGATCAATCATTCCAATCCAACCCATATCTCTTCCACATCCTCCTCTTCTGCCACTCATTAAATTCCATCCCATACATCTTCCCGCAAGTCAACCACCCCTTCTTCGCCGCCGCCACATATGCGGTCCCATTGATGTTCGGATCATCATGATACTCGTCCACCGTCTTCTTCCAATTAGGCTCCTTTCCGATGAAGATTGCGCCAGCGCACGTGTTGCACGCGCTCTCGGCCAGCTTCTTCGACTGGATGCGCGCCGACTCGGGATCCGTCTTGGGCGCCGGGACGCGCGCCGGGAGACGGGCAGCCAGGGCGTCGATCTCGCGAGAGAACGCATCAAGAATGACACTGCGGTGGATGATGCGAGGGTCGTAGTCTTCTGTCTCCGCGAAGATCCATTCAGCATATCCGACGGCGGCGTAGCCGGGTGCGCACAAGTTTTCGGGTGACTGGAGTATGGCATTGGGAATGGTGCTTAAGCAGACTTGGTCGACGATCTCTGCGGCCTTTGAGGTGTACTGGAACATGTTGCCCCATTTAGGGTCTTTACTCAGCCTAGCAAAGAGGGCGCCGTGTTGTGCGTTGAAACGGTCGAGGGCGTTGCGGCACTCGTCGCTGCAGAGGCGAGCGACGATGTGGGAGTAGGGAATGATTTGATCTTTCGCGATCTGTAACAGTCAGCATAATTGCGTACACCCTGTAGTCCGAGAACTCACCAGCCTAGAGAAGGCGATGCCGCACGGCATGTCCTTCACGCCATCGAGGAACACTTGCATTCCGTGCAAAACATCTTTGGGGGCTTCCTTCTTCGCAATTAGCTCGCGAACCCCCCGGAACTGTTTCTCTTCCTGAGACCAGCCGTGCAGGACGGCCAAAGTCACCGGGGAGAAATACGGCTTGTCGACATTGCAGGGCTTGCCATCGCACCACCACCCAAGTTCTGTCCATTTTGCATCTACCCTAGGCAATGCCCCATTAGTGACGCGGCACCGACGGATCGCACTTTGCAACTTCTCGCGGAACTCGGTCAGGCCCAGAGGTTTGCCAGTAGCCGGGTCTAGCATCTGTCCGAATTCAAAGCTGCGCATCTTGCGCTCGAACCACTCCAGAGTGCATCTACTGCAGTCGGTTTCGGCGACTCCTGGGCCAAACTCGCGGCTTCGAACCTTGACGGTGCGTGTCGCGTTCACGCCTGGAGACTTCCAGTACGAGACAGTTCGTCTCGCCGCTGGTGTTGTCTTCCTCACAGACGTCTGCTTCAAGAACTGATCCATGCCGTTCATATGCGCCTCTTTTTTGCCATCGACGATGCCCCATTCCATCCATAGGTCAGCCGCACACGTTCCCCATTCCGATCGATCAGATCGTTTGGTCGGTCGGTGGCAAAACCGTTCATATCTCTCTAGCAAGTTCTTCGCAACGTGTACCGGACTTTCCTCGATCCTGCCCGGGCCTTTTGCAAAGTATGCCTTCCCATCTTTTCCGTAATTTGCGAAATCGAAACGATCAGTACGGACTGTACAGCTCTTAGCCAACGGTCTCGCCATTCTGTTGAGCGCGCCTTGGCATGTTGCTGTACAGATAGCGTCTGAGTAGTAGTAAGGATCCGCCCCCGCAGCGTTTGCTTCGTGCGCGTCGCCGTTATCCCAGGCCGAAGAAAGGATCATGCGATGGCAAGGAAGCGATTGGGCCTCCTCTACTGTTCGCCACGCATTCTTGCAACCCTCTGTGGTCCCTGCTTCGAGGTCAGGGTAAAGCTTAGGCAGCTTGAGCTGGTAGTCCTGGGATTTGGACGCCTCCCACGCCGCTTTCTTCGGGTCTGATTTGGTGCCATAGACAAGGACAAGAACAAACACTACAACAATGACGATGATAGTGAAGATAGTGGAGATCATCAGGCAGCAAGCCCAAGCTTTGAAGAGCTTTCGTAGAACTCGCAGGAATGCTCGTTGGCGCTTTATGGGCTCGGCGGTTTCTTCCTCCGTTTGTCCTTCGACGGGTGCAGCGTCAGGGTCGTCACGATACGGAGGAAGACTGCCATCTTGCTCTTCATCGGCTACATTGGCCTCAGGGTTGTCGTAATACGGTGGCAATGTTTCTGTTGGTTCCGCCACCGGTGCAGTGACTCGGTTGGGGTCGTGGCCCCGTAGTATGCTCTGTGTTCGAGCATATCGTTGACTCTCTTGTTCTTCTAAAGCTAGTGCAAGTGCAAAGTCAGCGTCTTCCTGCTCTTGAGTGGCATATGCATCTGCCTCAGCGATGGTATGTAGAGATAGAGCGTCTGAGGCAGTCGACGGATCATCATCCGGACGAGGAGTGGTTTCTTCGCCAGCAGTCATGCTGCCGCAACGTGCGGTAAGGGTAACGAGCAGATGATGCTTGTTGTAACAGTCTCGTGGATGTATGGAGTGTAGTGAGATGGGAGGCCCTGGGACGACTCAAGAGGGGTAAGTTGGGGGCGCAGACCAGACCGGACGACTGGATCAATAAACGATAAATGGGATACTGGTGAGGATCAGAATCCTTACCCCTTGTTTTCGAAAGCGGCAGTTTTGGGGGCCAAACGGCCGTCTGCTCCAATCATCCCGGGGACCAAGGCATTGCCGCCTACTGTGCCCGTGCGCGCAGCGACCCGAATCGCGCAGCGACCCACCAACACCAAACCTGCAGACAAGTAACCAACTTCAACGCGTTATAACTCCACCACCATGGCACCAATTAACGATGCGATTGCAGCATATAATGCGCAAGAACTAAGGAAAAAACTTTCGTATAGATAATTCGCGAAAATGTTTAGTGTGAGCGTAACCACGCTACGCCGCAGACAGCAGGGCAGTCAGCAGTCCAGGACTACCAAAGATCTCAACCAACGCGCTCTCAGCCCACAACAAGAGCAGGCCCTCCTACAGCATATTGACAAGCTTACAGAGCGTAGGCTGCCTCCCATAAGAGAGATAATGCGCAATTTTGCCTTAGTTATTGCCTACTAAGAAATCTTAGAGTCCTGGGTGTCACGCTTCCTCCACTGAAACAACGACCGTATCGTCTTAAAATAGAGTAAGGTAATGGACGCTGTTCGCCACCACGCTAACTCCTACCTTAAATATAGGCTCTATTTTGATCTCCTTCACGAGAAGATGGCCCAGTACAACATTCAGGCATGTAACACATACAATATAGATGAGAAGGGCTTCCTTATAGGCATCTTAGGACGCTCCAAACGCATCTTCAACCGTGAGATGTGGGAGAGAAAAGAGGTGACAGCAGCTCTCCAGGATGGAGAGAGAGAATTTGTCACTTGCTTGGCAACAATTTGTGCTAATAGGAGTGCTCTACCACCTGGCCTCATCTTTGCAGCTTTGGGTGGTTTGAGAGACACCTGGGTTGCTAGTATAGAGGTTGGAAAACACGACATTTTCTGCTCTACCTCTCCCACAGGATGGAGTAATAATGAGATAGGCCTGTCCTGGCTTAAACAGGTGTTTCAACGGACTACAAAAGAGAAGGCACTTAGAGATTACCGTCTCCTTATCGTGGATGGCTATAGCAGTTACTTTATAATAGATTTTATTAATTATTGCGAATCCCACCGCATTATCCTGGCTATATTACTACCTTACTCTACCTATACGCTTTAACTACTTAATGTAGTAATATTTAAGTCTCTCTTATTAGCCTACTCTAAGGCGCTTAGTGACCATCTCTAAACTACCTAAGGGCTAATTCCTATTAATAAAAGCGACTTTTTTCCGCTCTTCTGGCAGGCCTGGGTCTCCTCCTTTAAAGAAGACATAATTTTAAAGGCTTAGGAGGCTATAGGTATATGGCCTTAGGAATTAGAGCGTGTACTTAAACGCTTTAACTATAACTCTTATAATAAGAGTAAGGCCTTAGAGGACTCTCTAGTAGCTATTAAGGGCAACTTCTAGCAAGTGTAGCGTCTCTTACGCTTTGTAGTGAAAGACCTAGCTTCGAATAAGGCTAGATCTCTCTCTCTTACCATCCACAAACTCCAAGCAGACAAGGACATGGCTAAGTACAAAAGCGAGCAACTTTAAAACGCTTTTTAGCTTTAAGCAAGACACAAGAAGCAAAGCAAGCCTCTTAACCTATAATAATAATAAAATTATCGTAGTAGAGTAGTCTTTTAGTCTCCTCGCAAGATTAGAGAGGCAAACACACGTTTAGCTATTAAAGAGAGAAATAAAGAGTAAGAGAAAGTTGTAATTGCTTAGCGCAAGATTAATAGAGCTAGTAACAAGCTTGCTAAAGAGAAAGAGGCTAAAAGGAAGCGTGTTAAAAGAGAGAAGTCTAAAAAAAGGAAGGAGAATAAGAGGGCTGTAAAGGCTAAGAATGCCAGGCTTGTAAAAGAGTAAAAATAACGGAATAAAGAGACTATAACCTCCTAAAAACTATTATAATAGGTAAATAAGCCTAAGCGAAAAGCCTCACACAAAGCTCTATTAAATTTAGTAAAAAAGCGTCGTGTTATAGCCTTTAGTAGTGGTAAGGGCCCGGCATCCTTAGCACCTGAACCACTACTAAAACTAGCCAAAAGTGGCCGCCTAATTAAGCTTCTAGGAAAATATAGATAGTATAAATTAATCGCATTATCCTATATACTACTACACCTTAAGATCTCGTAATAATAGCTATTGTATGTGGCTCTACAGCCTCATTTTTGCTGGTAGGCCAATGTTGGTTGGGTGGGTCGCTGCGCGATTCGGGTCGCTGCGCGCACGGGCACAGTAACGTGTCCGTGCGCGTGCCGAGCCACTTCGCGTGACGAGCCACCCAACACCATAACAGCTCATGCAAGAATGAGGCTGCAGAACTACCTATAAACAATATTATTATAAGATTTTCTGCTAGGGTAGTCAATCGATAGCTGCGATTAATTTGCACTACTTAAATCTATCTGGAAGCTTGACGTCGCGGCCGCTGCGTGTAGATTTGCTCGGGGCAGCAGATGCGCCCTCTGAGGCCTCCCCAACATCTGTAGCATTAACAACACGTTTTGGACGCTTTCTGCTCTGTGCAGATGGCTGAGAAGCCTTTCTCTTACACCTTTGGGATAGTTGTAGAGCTTTTTCTGCGTCGCGGGCAGACTTCTGGGCGGCGCGCTGAGCTGCCTTTTCAGCCCTCTCCTTCTCCTTCGCCTTCTTAGCTGCCTTCTTCAGCTCTGCTGTCTCTGCTTTTTAAAGCTGCTACTACTTATCCTCTTGTTCCTTAATAAATTAACGAACACGTGCCTCCCTCACCTTCCTTAATAACTATAAGATAGCCCCACTCTAATACTCCTAGCGCTATTAAAGATCTAAAGTCTTGCCCTTCTTTCTACGCTTCTCCTTAATAAATAGTGCCTGCTTAATCCCATCCATCTCATGCTTAAGTAGCTCATTTTAGACAGATAGGTGGTGGAGCGATTAACGAAGCTTCTTTATATCTTAACTACCCTAATCCTTCACTGCTAATCGTACAAGCCTATCCATCTTTCTCCAGTTATAATCGCTAAGCCCTGATAAGGAGTTATCGCCTAATTCTTAATCCTAGGCGAACCTATCCAGGATAGGATTAGGATCAGGTAGCTTAGTTAGTTAGTTAGTTAGTATTTATTTTTTATCTAGTTAATAGGGATTAAGTCCACCATCTCGCCTCCCAAAGGGCATATACGACGTGTTAAGCTATAGAATTACAGTACTAATATACTACCTTAGAAAGCATTTCTTGCCTGCGCGGGTATTACTACCATTTTAAGCTACAGCTCCCCTTCCCGTTAGGGAGACTAAGTAGTGTATGTACATTAAGGTAAATTCCTTGTGTGTGTTCAAAGGCAGTTTAGTGCTGTAAGAAGAAAGAAAAGGAAAGAGTGGATAGGTATAGAGAGCCAGTACTCTGTTAAATCGGAGCCGTGGCTCTGCGCGAGGAGAGCCTTTGTACCAGGCTTGGCGATGCCTGTGTCGAAGGAGATAGGTGTAGTAGGAAGGCAGAGCCAGGCCTGTCCTTCTTCTTTATCCCCAAGAGTCGTATAATATAAGGCCAGGCTGGCTGCCTTGTTTACGTGTTGTGTCAGGTCAGGGACGCTGACAGTTAGTCTTTAAAGAGCTGTAGGCAGCTCTTATTATTATAGGTATTAAGAGCTAGTGCTCTATTAAATCGTGCCATAGCTCTTCGCATAGAGAGCCTTTATATTTAGGCCTAGCAGGTGCCTATATCTTACAAGAGCAAGGAGTATTATAACTATCTCCTTATCTTAGCTATAGTTATAGCCTTTGACTAAACGTAAAAATCTAAGCGGCGCACGGGCCATTTTAAAAAAAATTTAGCTTACTAGGGAGCTAAAAGAGAAAATAAGGCAGCGCGCCTGCCACAACGCCTGCAGCTAAAAGAGGACGCTAGAAAATAGATTTACGAAGGCATTTAAGTCGTGTTTTAACGAAAAATCGATGGATATTGACCTTTTGGTGACCTGGAAAAGTTGATGTTCGGTGTAGGATCAGGTGGCGATATGCCTGTGGCTCTAAAAGAGCTAAGGATAGTTAATTCCTTAAAGGAGGCCTTCCACGCATTCCAGAATAAGGGGAAGAAGTCGTCTTTAGTGATAGAAGCTAGGCCTTGGCTTCTATAAAGGTATCGTGATAGCTCTGCTAAGTATGCTGTTAATAGAGGCTTGAACATCGCAACGTTAAGTGGCTAAAGCGTATAAGTTAAGTAAGGAGGTAGGATAGCAAGCAGGATCCTATGCTTATTATAATAGTTAATAAAGTCTATAGTGA
>ML976769.1:0-137600 GCA_010015655.1 Bimuria novae-zelandiae CBS 107.79
TCAATATCACTGTTATATGATATTTCGTTCTCTATGTCAGATAGGAGCTCTCGGCTCTCAGCAATATCTAATGTATCACCTAATGTTGTTAGCAACATGTTCGCAATGTGTTCTCAACAACTTAACTCATTTTTTCGGCAGTCTTAGCGAGCAAAGTGTGTTGGGAGAATTTTGATGGGGACCTTAGTGGGTCGGCTATTTAAAAAGCTAAAGCCACCAATAGCTGACTAAACTCTACCATCCAATAGATGGCCGCACCAACGCGCTTGGGCCCCCGGGAAATTAGTTGGTGGGCTCAAGTTGAAGTGTGGTGGGGTTAACTGTATGCACGCGCGTCGTTTGTGGCAGATTTTGACAGTGCGGGGGATAATCTAACACACCCCTTTAGCTTAGAGCAATCTATTAATTTAAGCTGCACATGCTAAGGTTACATAAAGGAGAGGTCGTTAAATTAATTTTAAATCTCCTCTAGAGGTGCTTTACGTGCTACCTTTTAATCTCTTATCTCTACTAGTCCTAAATAGTCTAAAAAGGCTGGCCACTTGTTTACTAGGAGTGTCTTTGTAAGGCCATCTATAATTATATCTTTAGATCGTGTGTACTTTACATTGATTCTGCCGCCCATGACTTCCTGTCGGAGCCAGTGATTGTGGATATCTACATGCCGTAACTTGGTTTGTAGCTTAGAAACTTCCTAGGTTACTAGTCTAATGGTCTGCTAGTTGTCGCATTTAATCGTAATTATCGGGCTAGGTAATTGAACCCTCAGCTCTTTAATTAAGCGAGACGTGAAGATAGCTTCTTTAGCCACTTATAAAAGTGCTAGGAGTTTAGCTTTTATAGTTAATATTATAATAGTCTCCTGTTTGCTGGCTCTCCACGCAATAAGTCTATTAAATAGTTTAATATATTATGGTACAATTCTATTAGGTTCTATGCCAAGACTCTTGGGTGGATCCAGAGTGTATATATATGTAGGATACTTCTACTGTAGAGGAATAAACGCAGCTCTTCCCTTCCTCACATAATAGTATATCTTTGTAAGCTCTTGCGGTCTAGTGTATTATTAGCGAATAAGGCGTTACTAGCTACTTGCAAGGAATCACCTCTACTAACTTAGAGCGTTATCCACTTTGTGTCGTTAAGATATAATAAGACTTGGTCGGTAGCATGGTGGTGCTCTAGTCCTGGATTCGCGAGGAATCTAGCTAGTTAAGAGGTTGCAAAGGCGATATCTAGTCGCGTGCTAATAGCTGTATATAATAGTAATCCGATCTTGCGTTAATACTTATTAATTTCTAAGGGTGAAGCTAGTCCTTCTCTTAGCTTAAGCTCCCCTATTGCTATTAGAGTATCGTGCTGGATTGTTTGGTCGTCAATTAGGCGGCTAATTTTGTCGCAGTATAAAGCCTAGGAGAGTTAAATAAGTTGTTTCTAATAATCTCTAATTACTTTAATCCTTAGGAACCATTATAGGCTTTCTCTACCTATTATTAAGTACTTCTTCTTAAGTTACTCTACGGCTTACTGCGCTTCGTAGGTTTTAGATTTTTAGTACGCAAGGATAATATCGTCTACGTAAAAGAAAATAATAATCCCGTCCTTAATTATATAGTAGCGCTTATGGGGTATACTCTAAAACCTAAGTTAAGTAAGCGTCGCTGTGAATTCCTTCTGCTAGAGTAATAGAGAGATTCTTAGTCTATATAAGGCTTTTTAAACTTTTAAGATAGTGCCGGGTTTTCTATACCGTTGTGGCATTCGCATGTATACTTCTCTATTTAGTAATGCGTGCATAAATGCGTTAGTAACGTTATATTATGTTAGTTTAAGATTATATTTAGCCGCGATAGCTATAAGTAGTTAAAAGAAACGTCTTGCTAGTGTTGCTGCGTAGGTGTCTTAGGAGGTAATATTACGTTATTAGTTTCCTCTAACTACTAGTCGTGCTTTGCACTTGATAAATTAGTAGTGTTTATTAAACTTATATATATACACCCACATGCAATCTAGGATCTGTTGTCCTATTGCCTTTACGGTCTTATATGGTACTTCCACCTATGACTTTATAATTTTATAACTGTCTAGGTGCAATCGTTGTGCTTCCTTAAATAATTCTTCTATCGGGTGTTTGTTAAGGTTTGTTTTAAATGTGGGCGGAGGTAGTAATTGTAATTAGTGAATTTTAATACCTTTTATAAGTAGTCTCTTTATCCTTGCTTTATTAATTAGATCTTCTTTATACTTGCCCACGTTCCTAGCTTTAATTCCTGCCATAAAGGCTGCCGCCTAGGGAACTATCTTTAATAATTAAATTTTAAGAATACTTAATACTTCCCTAGTTATTAACTACGCTAGTAAGGCTACAGGTGGTGGTGTTATTAGTGGAGTTAGGTAGTAATCCCTAATCTTTTGTCCTTAGTAGTAGCCTAGTAGATCCGGCTCTTTATTATCGTTTATATTATAATTGATAGTTTTGTCTTCGTGAAACAATTTAATTTCTGGTTAGTATATAGGTGGCGGTAGCTTAATTGTCTTGATATACGTTGCTATCTCGTCCAGTGTGCTATGCATAAGATTGTCCATAAGATCCTTAGTTTTGCCATTAAAGATTATATTCTTGTTAAAAATCACGTCCTGCGTGCTAATGACTTTTGCGAGTAAGGGAACCCAGATTCGATAGATATTAGATAATTGGTATCCTACCAGATATCCAATCCATGCCTTCGGATCTAGTCTCTGTAGTCGAGACTTTTCTCTATGTGTATCATCCGTCATTGCAAACGCTTTGCAACCATAGGCTTTTAAGTAAGCTAGATTTAGTTTCTTGAATAATGTAATTAATCTATTTACTAATAATGCACGTGTGAAGAATAGCTCGTATAGCGTCTTCCAGTTGTTCGAGTAGTTTGGCGTTCGATTGTATAGGTATACTCCGGCTCGTGTAATTTCTGGCCAGAGCTCCTATAGAAGGTTCGCGTCTAGGCGCATCGCGCGCGATTTCTCCTTATTCACACCCCCTAAGCGTTTAGCGCCCCCGTTCTGAGCTTGTGTATCTAGTGCTAAAGGCTTAATAACTGTGACGGTTAAGAATATTCTACTCCAACGGGAGCAGAAGGTTAGCCTTTTGCTCCGCGACAGTTATGAGCCCGGAATCGCTGAATTCCCACTCGGGTGGGGTACCACAAGCGAGCACGTGCACACCACACAAATAGCCAAGAGCACACTGCACCAAAGAGCACTGCGCCAGAGAGCACTAGGCTAGCAATGCAAATGCTAGCGCTAGATGGCTATAGTGCCAGATGGCTAAAGAATCAGTTGCAAGAAGGGCCACAGACGTAGAGGGCGAGCGGGAGAGACTGGAGCAGAATATACAGGGCATGTTGCGCTGCGGCCAATATGTATGAGAAACCTTGAAAAGCTTCCATCTCTTCGCTACGCTACGATCTGGGGGGGTGTGTGACGGTTAAGAATATTCTACTCCAACGGGAGCAGAAGGTTAGCCTTTTGCTCCGCGATAATAACTATGCCTTGCCCTCGTAACTAGCGTTTAACTTCGGGCTTAACTATCGTAATCTTATTATCTAATTCAATAATTTTTGGAGTAATATTATATTAGTTTTTAAGAAATTAGAAGAAGTTCGTTAGTGCGTTAATAATTAACTTAGTTATTTAGTTATTAGTAAAGTAGAAATCCTATTAGAACTTCGAGTACTTGTCTATAATAAGCATCTAGCTCTTCTCCTTGTTAAACGTTTATAGTTTATATAAATAGAAATTAATAGCGAGCCTCTCTCTAGGTCCCTACTTATTAATCCTTAGTGCGTGGCTAATTTGCCTCCGCATCTTTGCTCGTCCACATAAGTTACACTCTACTATTATAATTCCCTTAACGCGCACCCCCTTAGATTGTTATACTAAGTGTTTAATTATCGCAGGTCCTGGATGACCAAGCCTCTTATGCCAGAGTAGGGCTGACACTTTCTGACTTCGTCTCTGCGTTCGAGAGTTGTGGGTATGTGTGTAATGAGCTAAGTGGTGCATGGGCTGGTGTTCTAGTACCCATTACCTATAGATCTCTTAAAGTTCTCTGATAGTTGTTCTATTTAGTCTCTTGAGGGCGGTGGGTTCCGATTTAGTATCCTACTAGAATCCTTGCTGTCTCAACACTTGGAAGGAGACAAGATTATATAATAGGTCTAGATAAATAGCTACATCGTGTAGTACTAATCTTTCAGCTCCCTGTTCGTGTTGTAGATTTATAATAAGTAATCTATACCCCTTAATCCATATTTATGTATTGCCTGCCCACACAAAATCTCCTTGTGCCGGCGGTCGGTAATTGTATATCCAATCGGGATCGTTCGTGATGTGGCAGGTTGAGCCAGAATCAAGGATGAATAAACGTCGCAGTAGATAATTAATTCGACTTGTTCCGAAAGACGCGGCAAATACTACTTGTATAGTAGATATCTATCTGCTATTTAGTCACTGTTTAGTGATCTTTAGAGTTGGAGTATAAGAGTTCTTTATAGGTAGAGTTCTGGTTCTAGGCCTGCTTTAACCTCTTAGAAGTCCTTAAAACTCTAGATCGTACTCTCGCTTTAGCGCGATGAGTTCCTCGATCTTTTTATTTAGCTACTACCATTCTGGGGCTTTTGCTAGATTTATATAGAAGCAGTCTCTTATAGAGTGCTATATACTATATACATGGCATTTCTGCCCTTCTACTTTAATAGATTTTAGGCGCCCACCTGCTTTAACAAGGGTTAAAAGGTCTAGCGGGGAGTCTTGCTCAACCATCTGCTAGCTTGTACGTTAATATCGAGGTCTACCCTGTTTTCTAAATAATAACGTTTTAGCACTATAGGCGTCCCCACTTTGTGTACTCCGGGCGGGTTTGCCGCTTTCACTAAGCTCTAATAAGTCACTCGTTACGAAGGCAGATCTCTGCTTTATTCGCGATATTAGGTAGTTTAGCATTATGTGTTCTTAGAAACGCTTTATTATTTCTTTCCTAGTTATGCCTAGTGTGAACCGTCCGTTGTCCTAAAAGGTCGTTAACCACGTAGGAGCGACTTTGTTCACAGCGTTTAGGAAGTCTTTTGCTACAGCGTTAAACTATATTAATTCTAGGACTTTATACGTCTCCGCTTTAGTAGCTGCTTAATCGTATTCTGCTAGCCATGTATCCCATGTATTCGCGGTTTATAGTAGCTTTAGGGAGGAGTAATATTAGTCGCGTGCGCGTTCTTGTTTAAATAGCGTATTAACGCTAATTGTAGCTTTAAGGTTAATAATTTACTATTTAAGTAGTTAATCGGGTAGGCAGCACGTCCTTTAGAGATACTAGCTAACTATTAATTATATAAAGATAATAATTTACTAGAGGCTTAACTGCTCCTTTTTAAATGCGTGTCGATTATTCTTAAATTCTTTAAGCAACGTCTTATAGTACTTAAAATCCTCTTTAAAGGCTTTAATACCTAACGTAGATAGTTTAGAAATGCGCGTTAGCGTTATAATGCTAGTAGCTAAAGTGTAGTTAGCTAGTTTTAGAGCTTGTGGGATTACTGGCTTAGGTTTTGGCGCAGTCGTTAATTTTGGATCTAGTAGATTCTAGATACGATAGAGTACGCATCTTGACTAGATTTATATAACCCACGCCGTATAGTTAGTGTGGTCGCGTAGCGTGATTATCGTTGCGTCGCGTAGGTGTGGCGTTGTCATGTTAGTGGTCGAGGTAGTGAGACTCTTAATTATTAGATTTTTTAGGTTATTAAGGATAGATGATAATTGTCTATGTGTTATAGTATAGGGTCTGATAAAGAAGTAATCATGTTAATAGATTCGATGTTTTGTCTTCTAAAGCTGATTAACGCCTCTTATTTAAAGTTCCTGTCTGTGCGTTATGTGTAATAGCCCCTAACCTCTTCTAGCCTAGGTTCTCTACTGCATATAATCTGACAAATTTACTATTACTATTACGCTTAAAGGCTTAAAACCTGCCCTTATCTATTGCTGCGTATAAATAAGAGTAGCTATTAGGATCTGAACATGTATAGAACGCGGAGGACCAACGGGCCTTAGTAGAAGTGACACTCGGCGGGGTCGCGTAACCGGGGTCACGTGATGTACCATCTAGCCAAGACATATTATCCTGCCAAGATTGTGGAAGGTGCACCATCCACGGACGGCGCGACCATCTATCGGAATCTAGGGACGGTAGAAAGAGAGATAGACAGTAAGGTTTACCCCTCTTATATATAAACCTACACGAATACCTTTAAGGCATTTGTGTTTAACCTGTTTATTAATTTATTGTTTAGATCTAAATAAGTAACCTTGTTAATTTAATTATACTATATACACCTTTAATACTAACGCCCTTAGTAACAGGCGCAAGCTATCACTATAACCCTTTTATCTAATTATACGGCCTCTATCTGTTATGGATATGAGGCTGGAACACTTTCTTGTTTGTACTATTCTGAATAAGGCTAGCGCTATATTGGCACTTTTAGGATCCTCGTACACATTTGCATTCTAGACAGATTAGAAGACGATAATTAATTAATCCATTATTACATCTATTAACTTATCTATCGCATTATCTTAAAGTGACAGAACACTATTAAATCTAATAATTAAGAGTTTTATTGCCTCCGCCAAGCCAACTATAATGGCCCTATCGACCCTTAGAGATCCCACAGTGATCCTTACCAACCACACGAACTACACACCGTGGCTGAACTAACTAAAAATAAAATCCTAATTTCTAAAGGTCTGGAACATTATCAACCCAGCGCTGATAGATGAACTAAGATAGAAACCCGCAATGCCGATACCTCCCGCGATAGGCAACTACTAGCCAAGCACGGCGTATACGACTGCGAATCCGAATAATATGCCAACAATGCCTTCACATCTTTCGACGGCAGGCGCGAAAGCATACAAAGACGATAGCGATTATCACAAAGGATAGCTAGAGATATACAAGATCATGGATCGCGAATACCAAGAGGAACAGGCCAGCCTAAACTAAGTAGTTATTATTATCTAATTAATAGTTTCTGCACATCTCTAGAACAACTACTACCTTTTGGATTAATTAATTAGGTAGTAGATTAATAACCTTACGATTACAGTTAGGGTAGACCTGCAAGACGAATACAGATAATTAAGGGCAAGATACTAAGAAGCCCTTAAGCTAATAAGAATAGCTAGATTATAGGCTACATGGCTATCTAAGTACGATCATGTAGCCATAGAAGCAGAGACTAATTAGGTCCTAGAGCTTTAAAGGCTAGACTTAGTTAAAGAAGACTTTATAAAGGCAGTTATCTATATCGCACCTATGTGGGTAACGACCTTCTGGTAATATGGAAGCAAGGATGTAGCTGTCTCACGGAAGTACATAATGAAACTCTTTTAAGACTACATAATCCTGTAGCACCTAATTAAGGGTAAATAAAAGGGCGCTTTTACTGCTGCAGGTTCATCTCTCGCTAATAGTGGTGAATCCACCTAGGCCATAGACAGGGACGCCTCTCTTGTAGATAAAGCAGTAATATTAAAACATTAGGGTAGACCTTGTAAACAACGAAATAATGGTTAACGTACCAGAGCTAAGCGGTTCGCAATTACAGACGATAAGCCAGCGATAGCTAGTGGCCTTAAGTGCCCTACTTGTAAATAACGCTATAGTTTATAAGACTGCTTCTACGCTTTCCTAGACAAACAACTAGAATAGTTCAGGCTAAAGCCGAGCATGGTTGCCCTAATTAAGTTTAGGCTAGAGAATGACCCTGCGCTTTAAGAAAGCCTAAGGATAATAAAGAGGGCTAGATTATAGGCACCTATAATTAAATTATCGCATACTCCTACTCTAACTCGAATTACTAAGGCTAATAATAAGTAACTAGATAGACGTAAGATTACTAAAATCCTAGCAAGCTTTAACGCCGCATCTTTCCACACTAAATTAAATATATACCCATTACGATACTTAGCCATACTCGATTTAGGCACAACCTGCTATATCTTTAACGATATCGATCGCTTTGTCTCATACTGGCCACCGGCGCCAGGAGACTTCATATGGGCAGGGAATACATAAATATAGATTAAAGGATACGGGACTATCTATCTTAACATATAGAGTGTAAGCGGTAATTAAATAATATGGCTAAATAATATAGCCTATTACCCTAATCTGCTCTGCAACCTTGTATCGTTCCGATTACTTTGGAGGCAAGGCCTTTGGTAGGACATAAGGGTAGACCCAACGACTCTAAAGAGAAGAGACAATACTGTGCTAGCAGAACTCTAAGAATTGCATAAATAATAGGTGTTAGAACACAGAACAAGGCTAATAGGTAGTATTCCTACTAATGCTGCGCACGCTACTCACAAGACTAACACACGCACGAAATAAAGACTACAGAAGGCAAACGCATAGACCTGGCACTAGTAATTAGGCTATCTAGGCCCTTAGGCCCTCGAACACCTCGTGCAGCAATCTAAGGGGGTGAGGATTAAAGGTCTCCCTATAGTTAAATGTAACGCCTGCGGTAAAGCAAAACTAAAATGGCAAATACGCCGGCAAGCCAGGGAGCGAACTGAAGGCCCTGGCGAGCGAGTCGCAATAGACTTTCACGACTATGAAGCAGACAGCTTAACAAGAGAGAAGAGCTAAATACTAATTACTAATTAATTCTCCTGCTTCGCATAGGACTTCTACTTTAAGGATAACCGCCTAGCACGGTTAATTATTAAATTACTTAGCACTTTTATACGGTTTATAGAAGTATAATACAACATTATAGTAAAAGTAATTAAATCTAATAACAAGATCTTCTTTATTAAGGCTAACGTTAAGAAGTGGTGCGCAGCGCAAGGTATTAAGATTAAGCTTTTAGTACTAGATACTTAAGCATAAAATAGAGGAGTAGAACGCTTAAGGGGTGTAATTAAGAAGAAAGCGCGCACAATGCGTCTTAACTCTAATCTACCATGGCAAATATGGCCTGAGATCACGCGAGCCACGGTCTACCTATATAATTAAACGCTAAACTACACCAACCAATGGCGATCTCTATATAAAGTGTTCTTTACGACAGTAGCCTTTTAGAATAGCATTGTTACCTAACTAAAGAAGCCTAATTAAGCTTACCTAAAAGCATATAGCTGCAAAGCGTTTGCGATGACTAACGACACAAAACGTAGTAAAAGCAGGCTTTAGAGGCTTGACCCTAAAGCATAGATTAGCTACCTTGTTAGCTACAGATTAACTAACATCTAGAGAATATAGATTCCCTCTTTAGCAAAGATAATTAGTACTCGCGATGTAATATTCGATGAGGATACTATGTTCTTAGGCAAAACCAAAGACCTAATAGATAACCTTATGCACAGTATATTGGAAGAAATAGCAGCCTAGGTACGATTAGTAGAGTTACCTCCCTTACCTTAATAAGAGCAAGCCATTAAGTCCTTCTTTAAGGATAAGACAATTAGTGAAGCGCCAGAGGTTAAAGGAGCTCCTAAGTACAAGTAAGGCAGGAAAGCTAGGTAAGAATATCTAATGCCTCTATTAATACCGCTACTAGTGGCACTCCTTGCACAACTAATAGCAAGAGGCAATTAAGCTAGACTACCCTAAGAGTTGCAAACAAAGCAGTTGCGAACAAGCCCGTAGGCCGTAGCCTTTATGGCAGGCACTAAAGCTGGCAGTAATAATAAATATAAAGGCAAGGCTATTAATAAGGCGTAGCTTTGACAAATAATTATATTAGGTAAGAAGCCACATCGAAGCGTGCTTCTAGAGCCACCCACATGCCGAAGCAAGCTCGAAGATTACCTTCTTTATAATATGTGAAAGGAAGCAGAACGATCCCATCTATAGAGCCACAAGGAAATGAAGTCTTGGAGCGAGGTTGTAGCAGCTCTAGTAAAGGCAGTAGGCTATTAAATCCTCGACTGCATGTGGGTATATACCTATAAGTTTAATAAACACTATCGATTGTAGAAATGCAAGGCAAGGCTAGTGGTGCGAGGCAATTAACAGCGGCACCTTACCTCGCAAGAAACCTACGCTGTAACACTAGCAGGACAATCCTTTCGCATGCTTATAGCGATTGTAGCTCGCTTTGACCTAGAGCTTATTTAACATGACGTTACGAACGCGTTTGTTCACGCAAAGTTAGATAGAGAAATTTATATAAGAATGCCTCGCGGCTACTCGCGAGTAGGCACAGTCCTCTAACTTTATAAAGCACTCTACGGACTGCGCATATCTTTATTACTCTGGCAAAGAGAGTTTACGTTAATACTCCGTAATATTAGCTTTAAAACAGTGCCCCACGAGCCATGCTGCCTTATTAAGGACGGCATTATTATCTTCTTCTATGTAGATAATCTCATTATTGCCTATTAAAAGAATCGTAAGCCTGCAGCAAAAGCAGCTTTCATAGAAATAAGAACTAAGTTTACTCTTACTAGCGGAAAAGACCTGCAGTGGTTTCTAGGGATTAAAATTATTAGGGACCGCTTAAATAGAAAGATCTGGCTTTCGTAAGCTTTATACATTAACAAGATATCGCGCCTTATTAATCACTATAAGATTCGCTATAATACCCTAATTATAGCAGTCGAACTACTCCCACGCTTAGGGCTCGCAAGCAAGGCTAAGATTAATTAATACTAGCGCAAAGTCGGATTAATTCTCTATGCTGTAGTAACTACACAACTAGATATTGCTTTTGTAAGTTCTTAATTATTACGATTTCTTTCTAACCCAAGTAAAGAGCACTAAGTGGCTACTAACCGAGTTCTCCTCTATCTTGCTAATACCAAATTGTTAGGTCTTTAGCTTAGGGGTGTAGATACTTTAGAAGTTATAAGCGACGCATCTTTCGCTAATAATACACTTGATCGCAAGAGTTCACAAGGATATATTATTAAGCTATTTAGCGGCCTAATTGCCTGGAGAGCAAGCAAGCAAGATACAGTCACTATATTAACAATAGAGGCCAAACTTCTAGCGCTCTCACAAGTGGCTAAAGAGGCCATCTTCACTTCATAATTACTCCGAGAGCTTTGGATTACTGTAAGCAATCATCCAATCACAATTAACTACGACAATTAATAGACTATTCGCCTTATTACTAAAGAACTCGCAAAGCTGCAGACTAAGCTCCGCCATGTAAATATCCACAATCACTGGCTAAGGCAAGAAGTCACACGTGGGACTATTAAGGTAGACTATTAACGCTCAGAGGACATGGTTGCAGATAGACTCACAAAGGCCCTGCTAATAAATAAATAGAGCAAGTTTCTAGATAAACTGGGACTTGCAAATATATTAGATAAGATTACTAATTAAGAGGTTACCTTGCAGGATCTACAGCAGAGGATAGAGGCCTTTAAGTTAGAATAATAGATAGATAAATAATGCGAAGGTCTAGCTTGAGGATAAGCCCAAGCTAAGGGGGTGTGTCCGATTATACGGCCTCTATCTGTTGTGGATATGAGGCTGGAACACTTTCTTGTTTGTACCATTCTGAATAAGGCTAGCGCTGCATTGGCACTTTCAGGATCCTCGCACACATTTGCATTCTAGATAGATTAGAAGACGACAATTAATTAATCCATTATTATATCCATCAACTTATCTATCGCATTATCTTAAAGTGATAGAACACTATTAAATCTGACACCTTTCCTATCCTACTAGTACTCCTGCCCGAGAACTAACCTTAGCCCCTTAGAGAATAGCTACCTCTTTAGGATCTTAATATCTTAAACACCCTTAACATAAGTACTACTAGGACCCCTACCTCTTCCATAGCTTCGGACAACCACGTTACCCCTATGGGGGATGGCAAGAATAAGGCACATAAACCTGACTTATATAATAGTAATTATACTCTCCTTAACACCTAGCTTTTATAACTAGACCTCTACTTCTTTAACTAAAACTAAGACTTTAAAGACAAAAAGAAGGTTATCTTCGTAGCAACCTATATGCGAGGAAGCGCTAAAGAATAGATCTGTCCTTACCTAGTTAAATACCTAGACATGGATTACGACAACGAGGATAAAGACTACATTAACAGTAATAAAGATGCTATCGATATTATTAAGGACTACGCCAACTTTAAGAAATACCTCTAATAGATATTTAGAATTATTAATAAAACCGCTATCGCTAAGCGTGCGATCTAGACAATCCAATAGTAATAATCTATAGCTAAGTATGTAGCTAAATTCCGCAAGTACACCGTGCAACTTAACTAGGAGGATAAATCTCTTAAAATAATATATAAATAAGGACTTAAACGCAACGTGCGCGAGGAACTACTACGTAGTAGTGTAAAGGTAGAGACCCTAGAAGAACTATACAAAGAGACTATCCGTATTAATAGGGAATGGTTTGCCTTACAGGAAGAATTCCGCAGGAATCTAAGGAACGCCAGTTTCGAACGATAGGCACCTGTAGTCTATAGGGCGCCACCAAAAACACCTCGACGCCAGCAACGCAACTATTACGGACCCTAACTAATAAAAGATATTTAGTTTAATAACCTAGAAAAGGGAACAGGAAAGGTTACAGGCTTTTAAAAGCCTAACTAACGTATCTTAGATAGAACCCGACGATAGGGGACCGAGACGCGTAAATATTTTATATATAGCAAACCAGACTATATAGCCAGGAACTATAGATCTAAGAACAAGATCACTAGGCAACTAAACGTACTAATCGTTAATAAAGAAACAACCGACGAAGAATAGCAAGTAATAAACGCCATTAAACAAGTTAATATCCACGACGAAGAATTAGAACGATTAGAGTTACCTAACTTATAACTCTACGAGAATGCATATAAAAGTTTAGATAAGAAAGAGAAGGAGCTAACACCTTAATCTTTTACACCTTACCCTAGCTAGAGCAAACCTATTACTAGTAAGATAATAAATGTTTTTAACTTCTTAGAAAAACACTAACTAAGGGAAGGAGACTTCGGGTTTACAGCAATAGAATAACAAGACTATATAGCCGCATTTCACCACGCCTATTAACCTAATCTAGTTAGTAAGGCAGCACGTAAAATGGCAGACTATCGCTATGCCTACGAAGACCCTAAAAAGAAGTACCTAAACGAAAACCCGAACTACAAACCATAGTACGACCTAGACCACCGCAACCCTACGCATGAGACCATACGATAGACCCTTTATAGAGAAGATTAATATACTCTTTATTACTAAGCTAAGGAATACAGCTACTTTCCCTAAACATACTAACAATGTAGATAGGAGTGGTTTAACGGCCCTATTAACTATTGCGACGTTTACCTCTAGGATAAACGTAAAACGCGATACTTTCTATACCTTAACTAAGTACTAAACTAAGCACTATTGCTACTAGTTAATAGAAAATGCGCGTTAGATAAATGGCAAACATGCTTACACCTTGACTACAAGGAACACAGGGAGTAAAAAGAAAAGCATAGGTTTAATCGCGTACTAAAAGGGACCACGACCCTTAGGATTAAAACGGTAATAAAGGAAGAAGACAGTGAAGCTATCTTAGAAGAGGCCTAGTAGTAGCCTTAAAGGAAAAAGAAGGAAGGACACCTCGAACCTATAAAGCTAGTTATAAAGAAAATGTCTTTTTTAGACCTAGGCTTAGGCGAGAAAACGCCTTCAAGGAACTAAATGCCACGAATAGTTAGGCATTAATTAAGCTACTAGTATAGCTTAAAGGAACATGAATAAAAGCCATGCTGGACTCAGGAGCACAGGAAAGCTATGTATCGAGAAAAGCACTCGATAGAGCGGGACCCTATAAGCGCAAAAAGGCCATACCCTATGCTATCTATGTCGCGAATAGACAACTGATGCCTGGTAAAGCAACTATTGAATACGAGGTCGAAACCACCCTCACGATCTATAGACACCAGGAATCGATTACCCTTAACATTATTAAAGAAGCCAATCACGACGTGATTTTAGGATTACCCTAGTTAAGGAAGCATAACCCTATAGTTAACTAGGAAAAGAAAGAGCTATCCTTTAAGCGCTGCAACTGTGCATTATAAGTAAAGCCTACGTATTAACAGAGCATAATAGTAGATAAGAAAGCTATTAACAACATAGTCTCGCGATCGGAAGTTAATAAACACGAAACTAACTTGGCAGACGCTAGCAGGAACCACTAGGTTATAAAGCGTAAGCACGAAGAGAACAGCACACCTCTTAATATCCCTAATAAATATAAGGAATAGAGTTATTTATTTTAGGAAGAGAAAGGAGCTAATGTCCTTCTTAAGTCTACACACTAAGATTATCGCATTATTCTTAAAGAGGGAAAGACGCCACCCTTTAGACTACTATACGGATAAAGCGTAAAAGAACTCTAATAGACACGCAAATTCCTAAAGAAAGCCCTTAAGAGGCAATAAATACGCAAGTCAGAATTACTAGTAGCATTATCACTAATATTTGTTATAAAGAAGAATGGAATACAACGTCCATGCATTAACTATAAAAGGCTAAATAACATAATAATTAAGAATAGATACCCACTACCGAACATATAAGAGTCTCGAGACAGGCTAGGACAAGCCAAGATATTTACACAATTCGACCTACGAGACAGATACCACCTTATATAAATAGCAGCAGGTGACGAGGGAAAGATAGCCTTTTAAACTAGATACGGACTGTTTAAGTACTAAGTTATGCCTTTTAGACTCACGAACGCACCAGCAACGTTCTAAGTAATAATTAATAACGTACTAAGGAACTACCTCGACATATTTATAGTTGCCTACCTTAACGACATCCTGATATTCTCTGAACAAGAGAAGGATTATGTATAACACGTATAAATAGTACTACGAGCACTAGACAGCGCCAACCTATAATTAAAACTTAAGAAATATAAATTCTATGTCACAGAATTAGAGTTTCTAGGACATGTTATTAATACCGAAGGTATCCAAGTAAGCCCTTCGAAGATTAAGGAAGTAAAGAAGTAGAAATTACCTACTAACCTTAAGGAAGTATAAGCCTTCCTTAGATTTACTAGATTTAATAGACAGTTTATTACAGACTACTCCAGAATTACGCTACCACTTACGAACCTCACAAAGAAAGATAAACCTTTTAATTAGACAAAAGAATGCAAGTAAGCATTCTAAACGCTACAGAAAGTATATATTACGCCACTAGTCCTTATACACTTCTAGGACAACAAACCCCTACGTATCGAAACAAACGTAAGCGACTTAGCAGTCAGAGCATGCGCGAAACAAGAGAAGGATAGTAAATAGCACCTAATTATATGCTACGCACACAAGTTTACACCTAAAGAATTACAATACAAAGTACATAACAAAGAACTACTCGCGATTATAAAAGCTATTAAATACTAGAGGATCTATGCACATAGTTGCTCGGAACTTATAATCTTTATAGACTATAAAAACCTTACACGTTTTATAACCACGAAAGAACTAAACCAACGATAAGGAAGATAATTAGAAACACTAGGATAATATAAATTTAAAATTGTGTACACCCTAAGTAAGGAAAACGGACGAGCGGACGCTCTTAGCAGAATAAATAATAATAGAGAAAAGGTTAAAACCTACTCTACTATACTAAAGAAAAATCCCGACGGTTCCCTAGAACCGACGGCAGAACTCAATTAACTCCTTATACTTACACGGGAAGTACTAAAGGAACAACAGACAGAGGTTATATAATAATACTACGACGACCCTGTATATGGACACCCTAGAATTAGAAAAATAATATAGCTAATTTAAAGGAACTACAGCTTTAAGGGAATTAAGGAAGTAGTAATAACCTATATACGCAAATGCGCAGATTACTAGCGTAATAAACACGTAACACATCCTAAATACGGAGAAATGCAAGCTATCTAGATACTTACAGTACTATAGGAAGACATCGTAATGGACTTTATTATAGGATTACCAAAGTTAAAGGATTCTATAAACGGAGTAAGTTACGACGCAATACTAGTAATAGTGTGTAGATTTACTAAATATGTGGAATTACTATTGTGTAAAAAGGTAATAATAGCAACGGACCTAGCGTTCCTTATCCTAGATTAACTTATACGACATTATGGCATTCCCAAGATAATTATTAGCGATAGAGATAAACTCTTCACTTCGAACTATTAAATAACACTTATGGCACTTATTAGAATAAAACGAAAACTATTAACAGCCTGCCACCCACAGACGGATGGACAAACAAAACGTACGAATTAAATAATAGAAACGTACCTACGCATCTACTACAATAACTAGAAGAATAACTAGATTTCCTTATTATTAATAGCACAATTAGCATATAATAATAAGATATTAGTAGTAACTGAATATACACCGTTCTATGCAAACCACGGAAGACATTTATATCTCTTTAATTAGATATTTCCTACTGCTATTAGAGCGGAAGAAGCCATCAACACGGCTATAAAAATAAAAGAAATATATTAATAACTCCGAGAGAACCTTAAGAAAGCTTAACAGCAAAGCATTTCCTATACGAACCAAAAAAGAAAAACGGCACCTTAGCTAAAGAAGGGGGATAAAGCATATCTGCTTACGAAAAATCTTCGAACCTAGAAGAAAAAGTACAAGAAACTGGATTATATTAAGGTTAGGCTATTTTTCATTTCTAAATAAATATCACCGGTTAACTACTAATTAGAATTACCACCAGACGCCAAAATACACCTAGTATTCTACATAGACCGATTAGAACCAGCGGACCCAGAGACACCAGTTAAAACCACCTTCTATTACTAGCCAGAGGAAGAAACCGAATTTAAAGTTAAGAAAATACTACAACACACGAATTAGCCACGAACCTACTTAATTAAGTGGAAAGGATATCCACACTTAAAAAACACATAGGAACTAGAAGCAAACCTTAATAACTATTACTAATTATTAGCATAATACTATCGTCAGACTACAAGAAGGAATCAGGAACGATTAGAGGAGAACCTGATAAAAATTCGTTAAGAAGAAGATCTATTAATGGATTAGGAAAGGGATTATTAGCCTATGACTAGCCTGGATTAGCGAAGAAATTATTTTGGAATAGAGCATTCGCACTCGAGCTCTCTATCTCTTACACCTTATCCTAGGCGTCTAGCAACTTCCTATCCTAACGCGCGAATAACCTCTTACAACTTTTAATCTCTAATAACTTACGCTTATAGTAAGTAAGTTTTTATTAACCGCGTAACACTTCTTCCTTAGCGTAAGCTAACGCTAATTATTTTTTACGCTCTTTATCCTCTACCTTCTCTTACTCCTCTTTAAGAATAAATAATTCACACTCGCTCCTTGCAGCAATACAACCAGCGTAATAACTAGACATAGTATCTACAAAATAATAGATATTTAGCTTTTTATAGCGACTATAACGAAAAGGCATCTCTTTACTACTCCCTTTAACACGATAAATATAATTATGCTACTTTTAGGTTAAAGTCTTCTTACAAGGCGCGCGCGCTTTACGGGGCTTAGGATCTTTAAGTATAGTTAAGAAGGCATTAAGGCTAAAACGCGAAAACAGCGACTCACGCGGGTATTTATATGCGACGACCGTATCTATAGCTAAGGGGCGCGGAACGAGGATACTAAGGATGCTATCTAGAAGAGGGGAGGTAATATTAGGATCTAAACATGTATGGAACGCGGAGGACTAACAGGCCTTAGTAGAAGTGACACTTGGCGGGGTCGCGTAACCGGGGTTACGTGATGTACTATCTAGCCAAGACATACTATCCTGCTAAGATTGTAGAAGGTGTACCATCCACGGACGGCGCGACCATCTATCGGAATCTAGGGACGGTAGAAAGAGAGATAGATAGTAAGGTTTACCCCTCTTATATATAAACCTACACGAATACCCTTAAGGCATTCGTGTTTAACCTGTTTATTAATCTATTATTTAGATCTAAATAAGCAATCTTATTAATTTGATTATACTATATACACCTTTAATACTAACGCCCTTAGTAACAGGCGCAAGCTATTACTATAACCCTTTCCCGTCCTACTAGTATTCCTGCCCGAGAACCAACCTTAGCCCCTTAGAGAATAGCTACCTCTTTGGGATCTTAACAGTAGCTAGTAACTATAAGCTTATTTTCTACCTCTATAGGTCTATTATATTGCTAGTACCTAAAAAGACTTTTTTATAGTCGTTACTAGAGGCGGGGGATTAAGAGTAAGTTAATTATAAGCTATAAAAGATATGGATACTTTAGTATTAACTTAAGCTAGTACTATATAGCTATAACGCCTATTTTATATTATTAAGCTATTTATAGTAGCTCTTTTGGCTATTAATTATACTTATTCTTTACTATTTTAGTATACTCGTAATTACTAGTATTAAGTAAAAAATTAATAGTATTATTAAAGCTACTTATTAAGGACTTTAGTAGTATAACTAGTATTATAGTTACAGTATTAGCAGGATTATAGGCTACTTATAGTTATAGAAACTACGCGTGGTAGTAGATATAAACCTTAGGTTTATACTAATATAAACGCTTATAGTATATCTTATAGCGTAGGTAAAGTGCCATAGTAGCGTAGTAAACAAGTACTTTAAATAGCTTTTTAAAGTATTTAATTACTTTCTTCTTTACGATGCGTAGATTAATTAATAAGTAGTTTTTAGGGTCCTTAGTTAAAGTAAAGTTAACGGTTTTATTAGGCTTAAGGTAGATATTTAGCTTAGTAACTATAAATTTTAATATATAAATTATTTTATATAGCGTACCGTAATAACTACTTTTACTGTAACTTTAAAGATAATTGGTTATTAACTTAAGTAGTTATAATATAATTATTAATAATTACTTAATATATAGCTATAAGACTTATTAACTTTTTTTTATCGCGGCGCTAATAAAAGCTTATTATTATAAGTTTACGTAATAAAGTTAGCTACTTTAGTTTCTGTTATATAGTAATTAGCATATAAGGTAATAGCTTATTAAAGTTTAACCCTATACTTAAGTATACTATAATAGCTATTCTAGCGCGTAATTACAGGCCTAACTAGCTTACGTATACTAATAAAAGTAGCGCTTTAAGGTCTCTCTTTTATAGCCTACTACTAATAGCTTATAAAAAGGCTATACTAATTTAGCGTGTTAATATAATTTCTTATATTAAAGAAGACGCCTAATAGTCCACTCTTTTATTACTCCTTTATATAAAACTCTTTTTTTTTTATATTTTTAAGTTTATTCTTATACGCGTTAGCGTCGCGACTAAATATAATTATTTAGCTAATAAAGCTAAGTATAGAGTAAGTGTAGTAGAGGCGTTATTTAGTACTATTAAGGTTATATATTATAATAAGTTTATTAATAGTAGTATTATTATTAGCAGCGTTATTAAGTATAATGTACTTTAGTTTATTATAATTAATACTAAAGTATTCTAGGATAGTAGTAACAGCGTTAGCTATAGCCTTACTAGAGTAAGCACCTATAACTTATAGTAGTATTATAGGTAGGTTAACTATTACGTTTTTATAATTAACGTAGTGCGTAACTATAGTAAAGAAGTCACGTTTGCTACCTTTAGTAGTCTACCTATTAAAGCTTATATATATCTTACTTTTTGCCTTTACAAGCGCGCGCACTACCTGCGGCTTTATATAACTATAAAGCTTCATTATAAAGCTATTACGCTATTATAAAAGCTCTATAGCGCTACTTCTACTTTAGGATTAATAAATCTTATTATTTTATAAAAACTAGCCTTTTAAACTCGTGGATGGCTTTATTATTATTAACTAGCTAAAATATAGCTACTTATTAAAAGCTATATATACTAAAGTTACTTAGTTTATTAAAAAAATTATAGTAGTTTTATAGCTATCCTTAGTAATAAATTATAATAATATTTAGCTAGATTTGCGCGTAGGCTTACGGTTAATAGGGCTATCTTTATAAGCTTAATAGCTAGATTTATTTTAGGCAAGGTGTTATATAGCAGCGCTAGTTAAATTTATTATTTAGCATATAGCTCTAGGGAGGTTGCGCGTATGGTAGTACCTACACATAAAGTAGAGCTACTCTAGCTTATATGTGTGCTTCTTCCACACGCGATAGCCATGCTTATAGACCTAGCTAGTATTACTTTTTAGCGTAGTAAGTAGCTTCACTATGCTATTTAATTTATTAAAATTATAGCTATTATAGTTACTAACCTAGCTCTTTTTAGGTGTAAAAGCTACCTTTATTATTACTTTTATTATTATATTAGAGCTAGCTATTAGCTACGTTATAAATACTTTAGGCCTATTAAGTATTAATTATAACTCCTAGACAGCATTATTACTATTTTATAAAAATTTAAGAATAGCTAGCTATATGTTCTAGCGTGGGAATGCTCGCTAAGGCGAAGCATCTAGTAGTGGCTTTAGCTAGGTTGGCGGCGTGTTTAGTAGCTCTATAGGCAGCTCTATAGACTATATAAATAGAGGCTTAGGCATACTATCGCGCTTAATTAGCTTATTATTAATACTTTAGCGCGTCTTTTATAAGGACTTTAGCGTATAATAAGGACGTTTAGGCGCAGGTTTAGCCACTTTAGCAGGCTCGTAGCTTTGTTTTAAGGGCATAATAGGCGTGAAGGTGTGTAAAGACGCGAAAAAATAAGCTATAAAGGTAGGTAAGTAAGTTATAGTAAGGGAGATAGGTAAGCGTTAATACGCTATATACGCGGGTAGTACGCAATTAGCTATCTAATATTATAATATAGCTAGGCTATAATAGTTTATAATAGCTATTTTTAAATAAACTTAAAATATTTAAAAGAAGAGGCCTTTTAAATTAAATTAATTTATTAATTTAGTATCTAAGAGATCTATTTATGTAAATTTAAAAAATTAAAATAAATAAAATTAAAATTTTAAAGTATATTTGTTTGTTAACAACCTTAGAAACAAGGACGATTAAAATCCAGTAATTGGGGGGAGGAAGAACGTTGGGATGGATTAGTCTATATAATTTATAGCATGTATTTGTGGAGCGAAAATCACCTCCTAAAAGAAATACTTGAAGTCATATAATATGGATATATTATTAACGGTAGAAGCGTTCTAAACCTGCTGCACTAATGTGGTGACAGGCACCTATTAATTATCGAGAACCACATATGTAACTACCAGGATGGTGATCACGAACTAATAGAATGGCTCTAATACACCTTATGCATATATGTAAGATCATATTAATAAGTTAAGGATAGTAAGTATAATCTCGAAACTCGGCACAGTACCTGCGCAGGAGGTACGGATAAGCTACACTATTAGTGCTATGCAGAATACCGTCCCGACCCACCCGCCTAGCGAATTAGAGGTTAAAATATATATTTTGTCTATTATCTCCTTTATTACTTAATAAAAATTCTAGATATATTATAACATGTTTTATAAGCGAGCGGCCCATACAAGCGAGCGGCCCACCCTACTAACTTTTTGTAGCACATAAACTTCTACCTACTATGGCGCCCCCAATTTAGGCCTAACTAGCCTCTGCTAAGGCTAATATATATCTTGCAATCTTAGCTATTAATTAAAACCAAATTTAGTCTATAAAAGGTGTAGCATATATATTTACCGTCCCCTAAATAACGCTTTAATACTAACGCGCTAGAATTACTGCGCGACGTAATTACTAGCCTAAATTAAAGAAGCTTACTAAGATAGAAGAGGAGGTAATTATTAGGCATATACTTAACCTAGATTCGCGAGGATTTCCGCCCACGCTAAGTGCTATATGGGATATGGCGGATAAGCTACTCGCTAAGCGAGGCGCTAGACAGGTTAGTAAGTAGTGGCTACGCAACTTTGTTAAGCGAATAGATTATCTTACTACATAATTTAATTAACTGTACAATTGGCAGAGAGCTCTGTGTGAGGATTTAGATACTATTAGAGCTTAGTTCGAGCTTGTAGCGCGCACAAAGGCTACCTATAGTATCTATAATAAGGATACCTATAACTTTAACAAGACTAGTTTTATAATAGGCAAGATATTATCTTAGCTTATTATTACAGGCTTAGAGAGACGCGGCAGGCTAAAGGATATTTAGTTAGGCAATCGTGGGTAGACTATAGTAATCTATAGAATTAGCGCTGCTAGCTGGGCGATCCTGCCCTTTATTATCTTTACTAGCTAGTATTACCTCTCTACTTAGTACTAGGATAATAATATACCGCGCGACTAGGCTTTCGCTGTTAGCAATAATAGCTAGACTACTAATAAGCTTAGAGTAGAGTGGCTAAGGCACTTTATTAAGTATATAGTAAAGTATAGGGTAGGCGCGCGCTAGCTACCTATACTTAATAGCTATAAGAGCTATAACTCGCTTGAATTTTAAGAGCTCTATAAGGAGAATAATATCTATACTCTTTATATACCGCTACATTTGTTGCACCTTCTATAGCTACTTAACGTTAGCTACTTTTTGCCATTAAAGCACGCGTATAGCCGCTAAATTAAGAGCCTAATGCGCGACTATATTAACTATATTATAAAGCTAGAGTTCCTACTAGCCTTCTACGCAGCCTATAAGTAGTTAATTATAAAGGAAAATATCTACGCAAGCTTTTGAGGCGCTAGCCTAGTCCTACACGACCTAGAGGCGGTAATATTAAAGCTTAATATTAAGCTTCGTACGCTAACGCTACCTCTACTAAAAGTTACTCTTTAGGAAGCTAAAACACTAAGTAACGCGCGCAAGCTAGAGGCTTAATTAATATTAATTTATAATAGAATTTAAAGGCATAAAAGCTTATTACCTACTTTTATTATTATAGCGCTTAATTAGCTTAAAAAAGGCGCTAAGGTAATAGCTTACGAAAGTATGCTTATACGCGATCGGATCGCGAGGCTTAAAAAGGCTAATAAGGCTACTATAACGCGTAAACAGCGCAAAAAGAAGCGGATCTAGAGGCAGGGTACCTTAATAAGGTAAAAGCAGAGAAGATTATCGCTTAAAAGGATATTAAGCAGCAGATAGAGGTAGAAATACGTTAAGATAAGGCGCGATTAGGTGCTAATTAGCAGGCTTTAATACGCTGCAGCCGCTGCAAGAAGACTAGCTATAACATAGGAACATATAAGAACGATATTATAGATACTATTTAATCTAGTATAGCAATTATATACTATTATCTTATGGTGTTGTTAAGATAGGTTGCTGTAAAGGTATAAAAAGTTAGTGGGGTGGGCCGCTCGCTTGTATGGGCCGCTCGCTTAGTGTTTCGCACTACCTAATGCACGCTACTCGCCCCACACGCAAATCGGAGGTTGGCCCTGCGCAGCCCAACGTAACTTCGTAGCCTAACGTAACTTTTTATCGCGGATTTTTCTATTTTCTTAATAAACAACCCATAACTATGCCTAAATATTATAGCAAGAGCTATGAAATTAAGCAGCGTATCTCTAATTATCTCTCTAGTTTTTCTAGCTTAGAAATACCTAATTTTGTAACTGTAGCACGCGAATAGAGCGTGCCTGTTTCGCGACTTCGAGCGCGCGCTGGAGGCCGGATTAGCCGCCATGACCGTAGTGGCACGAATCTATGACTCTTAGAGACCCAGGATAAAGCGCTAAAGTCATATATACGTCGCTGCGACACTATTAGCATGCTATGCCTTATGCTATAGTTAAAAGGTGCTACTTAATATATCCTTAATCGCGCGCACCCCGATGGTAGAGCTCCCCTACTTAGTAAGGACTAGCTATCGCGATAGCTATTAAGAAATCCAGACTACTACTGCATGAAGCAGAAGTCGCAGCATATTAATTATATAATAATAGTAACGTTTAAAGCTTATAGCTATTATTTTATTAAGCTTAAAAAGGTGATATACACCTACGGCGTCACCCTATTAGACACCTATAATATGGACGAAACTGGCTTCCGCATAGGCGTTAGTAGCAATTAATAGATTATTACTATAAAGTTTAATTATCTTTATGTCTCTGCGTTAGAGACGTTGCGCAATTATATCACGAGTATTAAATTAATCTTTAGCGATAGAGACGTGCTCGAACCTATACTCGTTATATAGGCCGTTAATTACCTTTATTACTAGTATACAAATACGGCGCTGCCTAATAGCTATATAATTGCCACATTAACATTAGGATACGCTAATAACTCTATTTTAATAGAGTAGCTAAAGTTCTTTAAAATATAAACGCGCGCGCGCTAGAAAGGCGCATAGTAATTACTTATATTTAATAGATTTAGTAGCTACCTTACTATTAAGTTTATACAGTTTTGCGATAATTATAAGATACTCCCCTTTTTACTACTACTATATTTATCATATTATCTGTAGCCTCTAGACGTCGTCTGTTTTTAGCTATTAAAGCAGAATTATAAAAAGGCTATAGAGATAGTCACCCGAACTGGCTGTATAGACTTTAATAAAGTTAAATTTTTACATGCAATCCATAGGATTAGGATAGATACATTTAAGCGTAGTATAATCCTAAGCGCCTAGAAGAAAGCTAGGATCTTTCTATTTAATTTAGAGCTCATTTACATGAAGCTGCTAGCACCTATTCGGACGCTATCCCTATTAGTTCTATCCACTATTAATTCGAGCCCTATCGCCAATACACCTACAGCATATTAGCGGCAGCATCAAAAAATGTCGCGCGCCCTAGAGAGAAGCAATATATTAAGCAGGAGGCTTATAAAATTCCTAGAAAGCTCGTAATTACTAATTAATAGTCTCGCGCTGGCCTAGCGCGACCTTATAAATATTACCGCAATAGCTTAATAACGCCAAAAAAGGCAAATTAAAGATAAAAGGCTAGTATAAAAAGGTAGTGTAGTGACCGTCAAAGCAGCGTAATAAGTAATTAATTAACGTATAGAGCTTAAGGCTTTAAAGGTTACTTAAAAGGCTGCAAAAACGTATAAGGACGCCTACTTGCAGAGCCTATAAAATTAGCCCTAATAGGTCCTATCTCTTAGAGAGATGACTATAGATCCTGCCCTACTTGCTACACCAACTCCACTGTATATTAGCCTATATAATTGAAGTCTACGCTATTAAAAGACTAGATTAATTTTAATTCTCTATACAAAGTTACGTTAGGCTACGAAGTTACGTTAGGCTGCGCAGGGCCAACCTCCGGTTGGCGTATGGGGCAAGTACGGACCAATGCACGCGCTAGTACTTTACCCCTTAATTAACACTATATTTTCGCTGCCTCATAACTCAACCAATATGGATCCGATTGACGAAGCAATTAAAGAAATTAAATCCCTAAAACTATGCGAAACTTTCTCTTACGTGGTAATTATAAAAAAGTATAGTGTTATTCGTACAACGCTAATGCGCCAGCACAAAGGGATTACAGCCTTAAGAACAACACGTATCTCTAACACCCAAAAGCTCAACCCACAACAAGAGGCAGAGCTTATAAAGTACATAGAAGACCTTACAGCTCGTCGGCTACAACCTACAAGGGAGATAGTACGAAATTTCGCCTCTATAATAGCAAAACAAGACGTAGGCCAGAACTAGGTTACCCGATTTATCGCCCGGCACAAGAACAATATTAAATTACACTAGACTACTAGAATAGACCGTGACCGACACAGAGCTAATTTAAGGGATTAATATTAGTAATTCTTTCAACTTCTGCATAACAAGATAGAGGAATACAAGATACAGCCTCAGCACTCGTATAATATAGATAAGAAAGGCTTCCTTACTAGAATCATTAGAAGAAGCAAAAGGATCTTTAGTAAAGTAATATAGGATAGAAAGGAAGTAAGAGAAGCTCTTTAAGATAGGAATCGAGAGTAGATAACCTTGTTAGCATGTATATATAGTAATGGATCCTCTCTTCCGCCCGGGCTTCTTTTTACCTCAGCCAACTCATCTATCCAATCCTCTTGGGTAGAAGGCGTACGAGCAGGAAAACATAAGGCCTTTATTAGCTTATCTCTAAATAAATAGAGTAATAATAATATAGGCCTTGCATGGCTAGAACAGGTGTTTAATCGATACACTAAAGAGAAGACTCAAAAGGATAGACGCGCATAAAGGTTACTTATCCTAGATAATTATAGATCTTATATTATAATGGATTTCATCAACTACTGCAACTAGAATTAAATTCTACTTATAGTATTTCCTCCTCATTTAACTCACAGGCTTCAACCACTAGATATAGTAATATTTAAGCCTCTCTTAACAGACTACTCTAACGCGCTTACAAAACACCTCCACAATGCCTAAGGACTAGTCCTAATAGTTAAAGAAGACTTCTTTCCTCTATTTTAGCAGGCCTAGACCTCTTCCTTTAAAGAAGAGCTTATTCTTAAAGCTTTTAAGGCCACTAGTATATAGCCAACCAACGGAGAGGTTATCCTTAAGAAATTCATTAAATTAACTCTAGAACCTCAAGATTCACGAGAGAGCTCTACCTTAGTACTTAGTAGAAAGGACTAGCACAAAATTAAAACTATCGTATAGTCTTAAGTTAAAGATTAGAGTAGTAAAGACGTTTAGAAGCTTTAACGTTTACTCCACTATATTATAGTTTAAAATAACCTCCTCTACACTGAAGTAGAAGGCCTGCGGCAGGCTGTTTTATCAACAAGGAAACACAAGAAGAAGAGTAAGACTCTTAACCTTTAATAGATAAAGAAATACCATGGTGGTGCAGTGTTCTAGTCACCTTTAAAGATACGGGAGGCCCGGTTCCGTGAGATGATTAAGAAACAAGAAGAAAAAGAGCAACAACTTAAGAAAGCTTGTACGAAGGTAGAGAGGCTTAATAGAAAGTCCTTAAGCTTTAAGAGAAAGAAGAAAGAGAAAGGTTAAAAGTTAAGAAGAAAGAGAAGAGGGAGAGGATTAAGACTAAGAAACAAGCTACCTAGGAACGTTAAAGAATTAAGAAAGATAACTCTAAGAAGGCTATATAACCTTCTTAAAAGGGAAAGAGGAAGGCCCTAAAGCCTCTCTTAAAACAATAGAAGAAAAAGGCCTAGGTTTAGGTTATTACAGAGGTTAAGGATGCGGAGACCTAGAATCCTTTATACGTAATCACGACCCGGGGTGGCCGCAACATTAAGCTTCCGTCAAAATTTAAATAGTACATCTTTTTTGTAGTAGTTTGTTTAGTTATATAATAAATTATTAGAACAATTCAGCTATCGTGCATGGTTTAGAAACTCATTATTATTATAAGAGTAATTTGGTGTTCCGCGTGCATTGGCCCGTAGCGTGCATTGGGTAGTGCGAAACACTATAAAACACGTTATAGTATAAAGGTAGCTAAATTCTATACTCCAATAAGTTTTGGTGTTTATTATAATGGGATTATAAAGATATATAGCTATAAAAAAGGACAAGGCTAGCTATACTAGAATATACTTAGCTATGCTTAAATATACGCAGGAAGTGGGTCGGGACGGTTTTCTGCACAGCATAGTGTGTTTTATAAGCGAGTTGTCCACCCTACTAACTTTAATCACCTTTTAAGCTCTAATTAACTATACCTTAACCCTAATAAGCTCTATTACGCTTATGTAAAGCTAATATATGTCTTACTATATTATCCCTTAATAGACGCTAGATTAAGACTAAAAGAGCTACTACTTAGACGTTTAATATTTTTTAAATAATGCTATGCGACTAACGCGTTAATAAGCCTATTTAATATAATTATTAGCTTAATTAAAAAAATCTTACCTAGCTAAAAGAGGAGGTAATTATTAGATATATACTTAACCTAGACTAGCGTAGTGTCACGAGTCGTAGGTCGAGGGCCCTCGACGGCCCTAGTCCGCTCTAGACCGGCGCTATCCGGGCCTTCCGCCTATCTACTTCCCTCGCCGCAGCCCTTCTCTTCCCTCTCTAAGGGATCGCCTTAGTACTGTGGATAGACTGAGTCGCCCGTAGTCAGGGCGCTTTTTACACGTAGATTTTTGCCTACATACGTAGCTATATATAATATAGCTAATAAGCTACTCGCTACGCACGGTGCGTTAGCGTCTACTAATTATATAACTTTATTTAGCGTATAGATAGTCTTATAACGCGTTTTAATTAAGCGTGTAATAAGTAAAAGGCTCTTTATAAAAATCTTATATTACTTAAGAGCTAGCTTAAGCTTATAAAGTAAATAAAGGCTAAGTACGGTATTAACGATAAAGATATCTATACCTTTAAGGTTAGATTTATAAAAGGTAATATTATAGCTTAGGTTATTATAATAGGGTTAGAAAGGAGAGACTAACTAAAGGCTATTTAGTATAGCAATTATAATTAGGTCATAATAATCTAAAAAATCAATGCTACTAGCTAGACTATTTTACTATTTATTATATTTACTAGCTAGCACTACCTATTTACTTAATATAAGGAGGATATCCCGCGCGATAAGGCTATTATTAATAATAATAATAGTTAGATAACTAATAAGCTTAAAGTTAAGTAGCTAAAGTACTTTATTAAGTATATAAAAAATAAAGTAGTTAAGGTGCGTTAGCTACTTATTTTTAATAATTATAAAAGCTACTACTCTTTTAAGTTTTTAAAGCTCTATAAGGAGAATAATAATATTTATGTACTTTATATACTACTTCACCTATCGTACCTACTATAGCATTTTAATATTAGCTACTTCTCGCTGTTAAAGTGTATAGGTATAAAATTAAAGTTCTAATTTACTAATATATTAACTATATTATTAAACTTAAATTTTGACTAGCCTATAAGGTAGTGTTTAATTAATTATTTATAGTAACTAATATTTACTTATGTCGGATTAACAACTTTAACGGCCTTAGACATGTTATAAGGAAGGTGCGTGTGCGGAGGAGCGAGCATTCTATTAATAGTTATTAAGGCCTCTATCGTGTTGCAAAACACTATGTGTATGGAGCGAACCCTATATGGGACTAGCTTCCATACCCCGCGATATACTTCACTCCTTAGTAGATAGAACGAGAAAACAAGCATTAATTAACTTAATATAACTTATTATTAAGTATTTCCTTTTAGCACTAGTGTAATAAGTCCTCCTAATACTAATTAGTAATCGCGAGAAGCTATCACAGACAGTAAGGAAGAAGAGACAGGCTATTAATAACCTAACGTAAGAAATCTCGGGTCGATGTAGACTGTGCTAAGAATAAAGCAAGGCAGAGATAACACGAAGTACTCTTAACTAACCTCTAAAGCTACTAGTTTAGGCTAATCCACGGATATAGAGCGCGTTAGTAACGTATTATAATTTACTATACGAACGTCTCTAGACAACCTAGTTACGTACACTAACACACGTTAGAAATAACTAACTAACGAGATAACTATATTAATAACGAGTTAACACTGCTAGTATAATAGTAGATAACTAGAGTAGTAATAGTGTAGCAAACGATGCTAATGCTTAAGCTTAAGCTTAACTACGCGATAATTAGTTAGAGCATAGCTTAAGTAAACGCCAGGAAGCTGCTTCGCGCTAGGCTAAATATACTATAAAGTACCTTATAGGAGACTGCCTATATCTAGTGGCGCTAGAATCTGTTAACACATCTCTCTAGGACGTACCTATACTAACAGACGCAGACAAGATGCACGCAATAACCTAGGTTACTAAAATTATCCGCGATTATAACGCATTAATAGCCTAGGACGACGATCTATGTGTAGACTACTACTATAATTTTAAAGGATAGATAAAGGAGCTATTCTATAAGGTTAACCGTGATATACTTAAATCTCTAAAGATAGTCCTATAGCATAGAGGAGTCTATATAGGTAATAACCGCGCGAGGCTTGCTGATTCCCTTTATAATTTGTCTACTCTAGAGAATACTCCCGAATGGGACCCTGTAGAATTCCAAGCCACGATATTCGACTAACAATCGAAGGCATACAAGCGCCAGCAGAACATATAATAGATAGCTCTTATAGCTAAGTAACAACCGCAGTAGGATAGCCCGCCAGCTGGTATATATATATCGTAGTTATAGCTGCAGCCGCAGTAGCCAGAGCACTCGCAGTAAGATAGGTAGTAGTAAGAGTAATTATAGCAAAGTAAACAGCACGGAGTAGGACACGACGCTCGAAACTAATCTAAAACACGAGAGCTATAACTAATGCACTAGATAGATAAAATCTAACTACTAAAATAGAGTAATAATAGTTAATAACCGCATTTTATGAGTGGTGCGCTTAGAGAACCTTAGTCTCGGTAATAGTAGGAACAAGATGCGTAATTATAGTAATAGCGACTGTAAATACAGGCACGGCCGCCAGCGATTGCATATCGCAAAATCACGCCGTTTCTATAACAACCTGTAAACGGTGTACCAGGTAGACAACTAGAGCTACTATATAACCTATATAAGACACTACCGCCGCGCTGGTCCCGTAACGACTAACTTAACGCCAACACAATCACGCAGTTCTCTAAGCTTTAGGATAATAATAAGAAATACATAGGAGATGTGTATAATTTACTTAATAATAAAATTAAGATCTTCTTTAGCATCTATTGGCAGGTGGATATCTATAAAGAGTAGTTCCACGCTATGTTTCCCCGTATTCTTACTAGGCGAGTAGAGATGTTCTATATATAAGTTATGGATAAAGGTAACAGCTTTTCTAATGCGTACACAGTGATTAAGAACCACTTTAATCACGACGTCTACTATTAACACTATTACATAGACTAGATAACTATAACCTTCGCCCGTACGCGCATAGAGAACCCTAATAAAAGCTTATATAAGGTGCTATAGATATTGCTTAACAAGCTATAATTATGCTAACGCGCGCTTAGTAAGAACTTTAAAGGTAAAAATACCCTACGTATAACTATTATTAACGCGTGCTAGGGAGTTCTAGAACTTAAAATAGTACTCTTTAAGCTAGCTATAATCTGCGAAGGACTCTTTGCAGACCTATAGTTTATAGTTAAGACGCACCTTACACGTTAGCAAATAAGATAAATGCTTATAGGGAGTGAGATAATCGCTATAGACTAGTACTACCTCGACCGCCGCTACAATAATAGGAATAGAAGAACTTAAAGAGGATTTAGAAGCGAAGGCGGATTCGCAGGCGGATTCCAAGGAGGCTAAGGTAACAAGGGCAATTAGCGCTTTAATAGTAATAATAGTAGACGTGAATTTATAACGCTATGCTGGAAGAAGAAGTGCTTTGTCTGCTAGAAAGAGGGCTACTAGTTAACTAACTATACTAATAAGGAACGTAAAGCTGCCCGCACATAGTTCTTTTCTATATATTACTTTATAGGCACACTACTGCCTGCAGACTTCTCTGTGCACCTTGCAGAGTATAAAGATAGTAAAAACTACGAGGACGATAATAATAATAGTAATTAGTAGTATAATATTAACGATTAGCAATTTATAACTGCGTACGCGGAATATTAATTTTTCAAGAAGTAATAACTTGTAGGTTAAGTGTTTATACACTATATCTCTAGTGAAGACATATATAGCAGAGACGTACTGTTATTACCGGCGTCGCAATTCCTTATTAAGGACTAATACACGCGATCTGTGTACTAAGGAATCCTCCCTAATACAGGCGCCGCCAATGTATCTACAGTCGGTAAGGAACAGTACCTCGCACTCATACAGGAAGACCCAACGGTCACGATAGACACATCTACGGCAGGAAAAACGTCTATTAAATTCGGAAAAGGCAGTGTTACGGTGTCTATCGGCACCGCACAGATTCCGATAGAGATTGGAAAAATCGACTTTAAGGTGCTAGATGCGCCCACACCGTTCTTGCTATACCTTGCGGACATGGACAGGCTAAAGGTCTACTTTAACAACACTACAGATAAGCTCGTCCAGGGCAATGTACGCATCCCCGTAATCCGTAAATAGGGACATTTATAGTTCTATCTTAACAAGAGAGAGCGTGCAACTGCATTTCTTACAAAAACAGAGTTAAAATAGCTCTATCGCCGTTTTAGACACCTAGCTATTATAAGACTAGCTAGGCTCTTGAAAGATGCTGGTCACAATAACTTTAAAGAAAGAACTCTTAAGCAAATTACGAAGTTTTACTATTATTATTAACTTAATAGCTCTACACCGCGCCGCTTTAAGTTTACCCTTAAGGATAACTATTACTTTAACTATAAGATCCTTATGGATGTAATGTACTTAAGAAGTAAGCCTATATTACATATAGTAGATTTAGCAACTTCGTTTTAAGACGCAAAGTTTCTTAACGCTATTTTAGCTAAGGAGACATAGTAGGCACTATAGATGTTGTAGATTAATACCTACTAAGAACTACTAGACATTCTTACACATGACGTAGGCACGAACTTCGCAAGTACAGAATTTCGCGTAGAAGTAAAGATTATGGGAGTTATATGTAAACAAGTACCTATAGAGGCATATTGGTCCGTTGGCAAGATAGAGAGGTATTACGCGCCCCTACACCGCGCATAGGATATACTCTACGCTAAGCTTGCTAGCACTATGTCTAATAAAGTAATTCTTTAGATGGCCGTGAAAGCTATTAATAATATAGCAGGCCTTAATAGTCTAGTCTTAACTTTACTTGTCTTTGACGCATACCCACGTATGACTATAAAGTTACTGCCGTTACTATTAATAGTTAAGCGCAGCGAGGCTATTTAAAAAGTAATAAAAAAACTGCGTAAGCTTACTACTAAACGCTAGGTTGCAGATGCGTTGAACACTTGTAATAGACCTAATACCACAGACATGCTTACGCTCCCGCTATAAAGCGAGGTTTTGGTATAGAGAGAAAAGGATGGATGGAATAGCCTGTATAAAATCGCTGCTATAGACGGCCATAACGTCACTATCGACATGGTTAATGGCCCGACAACATTTTGGTCGATAGTTATTAAGCTATACTATAGACTAGACTACCTCTAAAGTAACCCTAATGCGCCGTAGTAGCAGCACGCGTTACCTATAGATACGATAGTGCTGTTAGTAAAGTAACTACGTAAAAAAGGCCGCCTACTAGGATTAAGGAACAAGAGGAAGGCAAACGTTTATATTACTAAAAAGAAAGAGGCTAACCTTAAGCTCGCTATAAAGCTACGTAATAATAGAGTTATTACAACACCTAGCGCACCCTTTAAGGCATCTAATAATTAAGAGATTAGTAACCTAGTAGGCTATAAAGTGTTTAAGTTTAAATAATATAATTAGGAAGTGTATAGTAGAATCTATATATTTAAGTCGCGTCTAGTGCGAGAAGTTAAAGGAAAGATAACTAAGCCCTATAAAAAATCCTATCTTATTATTTAAGGATACTAGGACTATAGCAAGGAGGCTATCTTAACGTAATCTTTAACTATTTAACGCTATAGTTAGCGTGTAATTATGGCCTTAGCACCTATGCTCGTATAATATAAAATAAATCTTAAGCTCCGCGACATAACGCAGGCATATCTACAGGCGTAAATAAATCTTAAGAGAATAATACTAGCACACCTCCCCACTAAGCTAGTACCTAGATATCTAGAGGGCACGCTGCTCCATGTAATTAAGCCGCTATATGGAATTACGGAAGCAGGAGTCTATTAGTAGACAATATACTATAGATATTACTATAAGGAACTAGATATGTCTACGTTAACATACGACCTATGCTTATTAGTAATAAATAGCAACGCAGATGACTTTAGCATAGTTAGTATATAGACTAATAATACCTTTATGCTTAAAATAGTTACATTCTTAGCGCATGAAGAGAAAATGCTTAAGAAGGCATAGTTTAGATTAAAGCTAAAGACTATACTAATACTAGACGTATAACTGGACTTTAATAGCTGCACACTCACAATGGATGCTAGCAATATGGATAACTATAAAGCAACCCTGAACTTTAAGTAGAAGAAATAAGGAGGAAAGGTTAAGCTTGTAGATATTAATACTCCTAATCGCGCGTAATAGTACACTAAATAGCGCGCCCGCGGGGCGTACATCGCATTAATATGTTAACTAGAAGCGTCTTTTAACTTATCTATAGTAGCTTAAGCGTAGTAACCTTCTAATAAGGACATTAAGGCGCTTAATAAGCGCCTTAAATAGCAGATAGAGAATCTTAACCGTAGACTACGCTACATACCTATTACCCTTATTAACGCTAAGCTAATGGTATTCGTGGACGGCTCCTTTACTAATAACAAGGACCTTAGCTCGCAGCTAGGCTTTATACTTATGCTTATTAATAAGTCTATAGATGGTAATAATACCTTTATAATCTGCGATAACATAATACACTATAGCTTAATAAAGTATAAGCGTGTTACACGGAGCGTACTAGCCTCTAAGATCTACGGCATAGTTAACGGGTTTAATATAGGTATTTCCATTACTACTACTCTATAGATAATTATAGAGCGCCTTGGTCTGCCCGCAGTTCCCTTAGTCATTTGTATAGACTTATACTCCCTATACAAGTGCCTTGTAAAGCTTGGGACAACTAAGGAAAAGCGCCTTATAATTAATATTATGGCACTGCGCCAGTTATACGAACGCCGCGAGATTATAGAGATCTAATAAATTAATGGCGAAGACAACCCTACGGACGCTTTTATAAAGGTATTACTAAATCGCGCCCTAGAACGATTTGTTAATAGTAATAAGGTAATAGTCTAAGTTAAGGGCTAGGTGTAGAGGCTAATACTCTCTGCCTAGCGCATTTAATATCAAGAAAGAAAAGACTTCTAGTGTTGGATTAATAACTTTAATGGCCTTAGGCATATTACAAGGAAGGTGCGTGTACGGAGGAGCGAGTATTTTGTTAATAGTTATTAAGGCCTCTATCGTGTTATAAAACACTATGTGTATAGAGCGAACCCCATATGGGACTAGCTTCTATACCCCGCGATATACTTCACTCCTCAGTAGATAGAACGAGAAAACAAGCATTAATCAACCCAATATAACTCGTTATTAAGTATTTCCTTTTAGCACTAGTGCAATAAGTCCTCCCGACAACTTAGCCTTTTAAGGCGCAGGACTTATCCTTCTTTAGCTAAATACTATTTTATTAAAGCTAGACGTGTAGCTACGTATGCCTACTCTAGCTACTTTTCTAAAGACTCTTTAAGAGGCTTACACGCTAAGTAGCATACGCAAGCTTAAAACTTAATTAATATTAATATATAATTATATATAGTAGTATAAAAGCTTATTATTAGCTTTAATTATTAAGGCGATTAGCTAGCTTAAAAAAGGGATAAAAATAATAATACTCTTAACTAAGCTAATGCGTGATTACATTATAAGACTTAAAAAAGCTAATAAAGTAGTATTAGCGCGTAAATAGCATAAGAAAAAGCGTATATAAAAGTAAAAAGTATTAATAAAGGGAGCTAGAGAAGATCTACTCGCTTTAGGTAAGGCTAATTAGTAGATTACTCGTGAAGAGCGTTAGGAAGGAGAGTAATTATGCCTTAGCCGCCAGGCTCTAACGTGCTGCACGAGGTGTAGAGAGACTAGGCATAACTTACGCACGTATAAAAAAGATACCTAAAATACTATTTAATTAACTTTATTAATTTCTACATAATATATTATTACGTTTTTAACTTGTGCGGTTTTAAAGGTAATTAAAGTTAGTGGGGTGGACGGCTCGCTTATAAAGCACGTTAAATGTGAAGTACTATTTATCACTACGCCAACCTAGTAAAAGGTATCCCTCGCATTAATAACATCTCCTATACACGGACTATCTAATGTTGGCCAATTGGTGTATGTCTCCGATCTTAGCGGAACACTAACTTTAATATTAAATTATATAAGATTAGTATAGAAACTTGCATTACTAAAGGTCTTAGATTTAGATCTATTATATATTTAAGCTAGCCTTAATGTTAATAGAGCTAACTATTTAATGCTATCAGAGGTGCTTCTGCCAGCACTTAGGCCTAATTTCAGCCCTATAGAGAGGCAGCCGACAGAGCCTACAGCCAAAGGACGTACGAGGAGCACGCTGGGAGCCATGCCGTGAGCGTGAATTGCCAGACACGTGACTAAGAGGCTTTTGGTTGTTATCCTTCTTGCGCCCACTCTCTAAGCAAGCCGCATAGGGCCGAGACTTTATAAAGAGCTTTATTAACGTGTGCTCACTCTCCTGGCTTATAATTACGTTATTAAGTTTCGCCTGCTTACTAGAGCTATGTGTGGGCCGGCTATCGCGCTTAAATAACTGCTTAATAAGGTTGTATAAGAACTACTTATAGCCGCTACATTTAGCTACGTAAGAAGAGGAGTAAGAGGAAAGTCTATAGTAGTTATTTAGCGTAAGATCTAGTAGAAAGTACTACTCGCCCCACACGCCAACTGGAGGTTGGCCCTACGCAGCCCAACGTAACTTCGTAGCCCAACGTAACTTTTTGTCGCGGATTTTTCTATTTTCTTAATAAACAACCCACAACCATGCCTAAATATTATGGCGAGAGCCATAAAATTGAGCAGCGTATCTCTAATTATCTCTCTAGTTTTTCTGGCTTAGAAATACCCAATTTTGTAGCTGCAGCACGCGAATGGAGTAGTAGTAGTAGTAGTATTGGTTTTACGTCCTATGTAACCTCCCAGGGGGTATGTAGACGTGCCCTGCACTTAGTAAGGGCCACTTATACTAGTGCTATCGCTGCTATAGGAGTGGCCTCTCTTGCTACTATCCCTCTCCAGATAGGGGCGACTTAGCTATTTAATCTGGCCTTTATATAATAATAGTGGGAAAAGGGGTGGCCTTCTAGCTGCCCCTAGTCCTGTACAGAAGCATGCCAAGACTTATTAGAGGTAAGGAAAGATATATACACGCATATAGGTATACAAAAAAGAGAGCTAAGTCTTATATAGTAAATACCTTAGTAAGTTATAAGTAGGTAGCGTATTTACTTTGCCTAAAGCAAGAGTTTACGTCCGCTTGCCTATAACGTAGTTAGCTAGTTACTTACTAACGTGTATTATTATTAATACTAAGTATAAGAAGGGTTGCGTATTCTCCTAGACTTAGCGCCCTAAGGTACTATATTCCTTTTCTAGTGTCTATTAGGGGATGTGTTAGGCGTTATAGCTAATAGTTAAAGCGTCGCACTATTCGTGGGCAGTGTATAATATAGTCTAGGGCCAGGTCTACTCTACAGGTGCACGTAAGGGTTTCCTTATTATGCTTAAACTTTCTATGGTACTAGGCGTAGTTACCGTATCTTGTCCTTATGGATAGGAGCTTGGCCAGGGCGGGGCGTGTAAGCTCCAGCTCTAGCGGTTGCCTAGAGGGGGTGTATACTAGGCCCTACTAGTTATACCATGTAAAGAGATTTAGTGTGCGTGTGCACTACTACTCTTATTATATAGCGCGTACGTATGCGCGCGCATTAGATTATAGACCTAATATCGTGGGGTTAGCTACCTTCCTTATAGGTAGGCGTGGGTCCTTAGCTACCTTATCTACTAGCTAATTAGCTAGCTTATTGCCTTTAATGCCTATGTAGCCTAGTAACTATTAGATTTAAATATCTTAGGTGTCTATAGCTTCCTAGTAGCGTATAAAGGCCTACTAGGATAACGGCGCGGGGTCTCCCCTAATGCCCTAGATAACTAATGTGCTATCTACACATATCTAGATCTGGCTTAGGTAGTGCGCCTAAGTCTGTAGCACGTGTTAAAGACCTCTCTAGGCCCCTACTACTTTTACGTTAAAGACGTGGGCCCGCGTGTTAAGGGAGCCTTTACCTATATATAGTAGACTCTGGCCCTGGTATATAGCGTATCTATAGGTTACGTGGCGCTCGCCGTTTTCTGTGCGCTGTTCCGAGCTATCTAAGAACACTATAATTATCTTAGTAGGCAGGCTTGTCCACCATTATTTAAATTCTTTAGTAGCGAGCTTTTTAGGCTTATTATTTATAGAGTCTATTTAGCACTAGTTAGAATAGTGCGATTATAGTAGTATAAGACAGGGTACTAGTGCGAATAGCTGTGTAAGTAGTTAAACTTTTATATATAGGCGCTATAGGCGTCTAGCGCCTTTTTTTTATATACTATAGTTAGTTGCGTACGCGCTATAAGTAAGTAACCTTTATTAACGTAGTGTAGGCGTATAGTAAACCTCGCCTTGCACTCTTTAAGCGCTATAGCTACTAAGGGAATACCTGTATTTTTATATAGCGTGGCAGTGGGCGTGGTGCGGTAGGCGGGGATAACGCCTCTAACTACTATCGTGAGGGCCTTTTCTAGGGCGACGATATGCCACCCAAGTCGTGTGCTAATCTTTTGGTTCTACGTAGCTCCTATAATCTTGGGGGGCTTCGTGCGCCCTCTATACTAGGCCTTGTTTCTATATAGTAGGTGTAGTAGTACGCATGAGATTACTTCTTTGCGTAGTAAGCTGGCTAGTAGGCCGTGCTAAATCCTAATAAGGCTACGGATGTGCTATGCGACTGCGCGTCCTTTAGCTACGTAGGTAATAATATATATTTTAAAATTAAGCTTCCTATTAAAGTAAACACCTAGCCAGCGTAGCGCCTTGTCTAGTAGTGTAGGTTAGAGGATAAGCTAATCGTTAATCTAGATAAGTAGCGAATAGTTACTTTTCTGCTTAGTTAGGTGTATTATTTCGAGTTTCTCTAGGGCAAATGCTACGTAATTAGCGTCTCCCTAGGAATTTATAGCGCCTATATCTTCTGCTAGCATTTCTACGTTCTAGTCTAGGGAGTAGGATTGCCTATAGAGGCAGATATTATCTGCGTATCTAAAGCGCCTAGTAGGGTCTTGCTAAAGTAGCTTTGCTAGATAAAGTGTGTACAGCACTAGTAATAGTGGTGAGCCCTATAGCGTCCCGCACTATACTAGGTAGGGCGCTATAGTAGCTTCTTCTAATCGCACTTGGACGCGACGGTCCTAGAGGAAGTTTTTTATAATTAGGAGGGCGCTGTTATGCCATCCTTAGGTCTTTATTTTATATAGAAGTCGATTTTTAAGAAGCGCGTCGAAGGCGCCTTAGACGTCTATAGTAACTATAGTAACGTGCTGGCCATTAGGCACGCGAATAGAGCGTGCCTGTTTCGCGACTTCGAGCGCGCGCTAGAGGCCGGATTAGCCGCCATAACCGTAGCGGCACGAATCTACGACTCTTAGAGACCTAGGATAAAGCGCTAAAGTTATATATACATTGCTACGACACTATTAGCATGCTATGTCTTATACTGTAGTTAAAAGGTGCTACTTAATATATCCTTAATCGCGCGCACCCTAATGGCAGAGCTCCCCTACTTAGTAAGGACTAGCTATCGCGATAGCTATTAAGAAATCTAGACTATTACCGCATAAAGTAAAAGTCGCAGTATATTAATTATACAGTAATAGTAACGTTTAAAGCTTATAGCTATTATTTTATTAAGCTTAAAAAGGTAATATACACCTACGGCGTCACCCTATTAGATACCTATAATATGGACGAAACCGGCTTCTGCATAGGCGTTAGTAGTAATTAATAGATTATTACTATAGAGTTTAATTATTCTTATGTCTTTGCGTTAGAGACGTCGCGCGATTATATTATAAGTATTAAATTAATTTCTAGTAATAAAGAGGTGCTCGAACCCATGCTCGTTATATAGGCTATTAATTACCTTTATTACTAGTATACAAATATGGCGCTGCCTAATAGCTATATAATTGCCACATTAACATTAGGATACGTTAATAACTCTATCTTAATAAAGTAACTAAAATTCTTTAAAATATAAACGCGCGCACGCCAAAAAGGCGTATAGTAATTACTTATATTTAATAGATTTAGTAGCCACCGTACTATTAAGTTTATATAGTTCTGCGATAATTATAAGATACTTCCCTTCTTACTATTGCTATATTTATTACATCATCTACAGCCTCTAGACGTCGTCTGTTTTTAGCCATTAAAGCAGAATTATAAAAAGGCTATAAAAATAGCTACCCGAACTAGCTACACAGACTTTAATAAAGTCGAATTTCTACATGCGATCTATAGGATTAGGATAGATACATTTAAGCGCAGCATAATCCTAAGCGCCTAGGAGAAAGCTAGGATCTTTCTATTTAATTTAGAGCTTGTTTATATAGCACTTATCTAGACGCTATTCCCATTAGTTCTATTCGCTGTTAATTCGAGCCCTATTGCCAATACACCTATAGCATATTAGCGGTAGCATTAAAAAATGTCGCGCGCCCTAGAGAGAAGCAATATATTAAGCAGGAGGCTTATAAAATTCTTAGAAAGCTCGTAATTGCTAATTAATAGTCTCGCGCTAGCCTAGCGCGACCTTATAAATATTACTATAATAGCTTAACAACGCTAAAAAAGGCAGATTAAAGATAAAAGGCTAGTATAAAAAGGCAGCGTAGTGACTGTTAAAGCAGCGTAATAAGTAATTAATTAACGTATAAAGCTTAAAGCTTAAAAGGTTACTTGAAAGGCTGTAAAAACGTATAAGGACGCCTACTTATAGAGCCTATAAAATTAGCCCTAATAGGTCCTATCTCTTAGAGAGATGACTGTAGATCCTGCCCTACTTGCTACACTAACTCCACTATATATTAGCCTATATAATTAAAGTCTACGCTGTCAAAAGACTGGATTAATTTCGATTCTCTATATAAAGTTACGTTAGGCTGCGAAGTTACGTTGGGCTGCGCAGGGCCAACCTCCGATTAGCGTGTGGGGCGAGTAAGCTAGCGCATATAGTCACCGCCCACATAGGGTTGCCGCCCACCCCACCAAAACACGACACCTGCACAAAACACACGATATCTCTCCACAACGCTTATCAAAATGGACCCCCGCGAAGAATCGATACAATTAGCTATCAGCGATTTTAATGCTGGCGTTTATCTAAGCCTACGCGCTGTAGCAAAAGCATACAACATCCCTCAATCTACCTTACGTGGCCAACTAGGTGGCGCGACAAACAGCGCAGTCTGCCATCAAAATCAGCAGCGATTAACTCCTCTACAGGAGGACTTCCTAGTAGAGTAGATCCTTGAAGAAGACGCGCGCGCCTGCCCTCCCTCCCACGCTCGCGCCCGAGAAATGGCCATCGAATCCTGCGTATGAATGGCGACAACCAGCCTGTAGGCAAGCTCTGGATCTCACACTTCATCCGCCGACAGCCACGCATCGCCTCAGTAGTCGGCAGAAAGCTAGAGACTCAGAGAGCTAATACAGCGACACCAGAGCAGGTGCGCGCCTTCCTAGAGCTCTATAAGCAGACTAGACAGCGGCTCAACATACGGGCGGAGAATACCTACAATATGGACGAGACTGGCGTTGCCGTAGGGGTATGTACGAACACTAGAGTACTCTCTAGTAGTCAGAAAAAGAAGGCTTATATTCGGTCTCCAGAGAATCGCGAGTGGGTCTCTATAATCGAGTGTGTATCAGCGACAAGGCGGAAACTACGCTGCGCAGTCATCTTCAAGGGCCAGAGCCTACAAACAACCTGGTTCCCCTCGTCCTACGTACCTGACTGGATCTATACAACCTCAGAGAACGGATAGACGTCAAATGCGATAGGTGTTGAGTGGCTGCAGCGCATATTTCTACCTAAGACGGCTATAGGTGATAGCCAGTACCAACTCCTCATCCTCGATAGCCATAGCAGCCACATTAATATCGAGTTCCTCTAGCTTTGTAAACAGCATTAAGTAGAGCTCTTATATCTACCTGCGCATACCTCGCATGTCCTACAGCCACTAGATCTTGCTCCTTTCTCTATTATCAAGTCTAGTTACCAACGCCAGATCCAAGAGCTCGCATCGCTCGACAACGCCGCGCCTGTTAAGAAGAAGCGCTTTATTACCTGCTACCATCAAGCTAGGGAGGAAGGCTTTACAGAGCGTGTAATTCGAGCTAGCTAGCAGGCTGCTGGTATCTGCCCGCTCAACATCAATCAGGTACTCAGCTCGTCGCAGCTCTCTCAGAGGCCTACTACGCCTACGCATTAGTAGCAGCCTCAGCAGCAGCCTCAGAGCTTCTTCTCTACTCCTCAAGGCCCTAGGGATCTATACTTGGCTCAGCGCGAGGTGTAGAGCTGCGAGAACCTAGGTCGCAAGACAAGACTTCTCCTGCAAAAAGCAGGTAAGGCGCTAGCAGCTGCAAATACTCGAGCTGCAGGGCTTAAATTAGAGAAAAGACGCCTTAAGCAGCAGCTAGAGACTACTAGCTCTTAGCATCCTCAAAAGCGCGTTCGAGTAGATCCAAATCAACGCTTTGCAAAGGTAGAGACTATCAGGGAGGCGATGCGCGCAGCTGAGGCTTCAGCAGCCCAGCAAGGTAGATATACTATAGAGGGAGCTACAGAGGCGGCGGCAGCAGCAGCAGCAGCGGCTACTCTACAGTCTATGTGTATTACATGGCAATTATAATAGGCGTTGTTGAGAAATCGCGTGTTTTGTGCGGGTGTCGCGTTTTGGTGGGGTGGGCGGCAACCCTATGTGGGCGGTGACCATATGCGCTAGCTTACCCTGCCGAGACAGTTAGTGCGCCGCGACACTAACGCGCCACCCCAACACCAGCACCGCAGCCAGCAATATAAGGCTATCCCATGCACCGTCAACCTCGCCCGTACACGGGCCACCTGCTGTAGGCCAATCGGAGGCTCTCTCCGACCTTGGCAGAACACCGAGATTGATACAGTTTGTATACAAATTTGTATAGAGATTTCATTGCTGAGGGTTTCGAGTTAATCTACTTAATACTTGAGCTTGCTTTTGTGTCTGTTGACTTGAGAGTTTGATGCCGTCGGAGGTGCTCCTGCCAGCACTCAGGGCAGACTTCTGGCCTACATAAAGGCAAGCGGCAGAGCCTACAGCCAAAGCAGGTGCGCGGAGGACGCTGACGGCCATGAGATAAACGTGAATTGCCAGACACATGACCCAGAGGCGTCCGAGATGGCCGGGATTTATGCCGCGTACGCCCAGCTTCTGAGCAGGCTACACAGGCTCGCGCCTCTACAAAGAGCTTTGTAGACACATGACAGTGGTCCTCGCTCACAATAACGTCGTCAGATCTCTCGCGTTTTGCAGAGCCTTGTGTAGGGCGTCCTCCACGCTTGAAAAGTTGCTCAATGAGGTCGTACAGAAACTTCTTGTGGCCGCCACGTTTAGCCGCGCTGGAGGAGGAGTATGAGGAAAGTCTGTAGCAGTTGTTTAGTGTGAGATCCAGCAAAAAGTACCACAGAGGCTTCCATGTACGCCTCTTAACTTGCTGAACGCTGTAGTAACTTTTAACCTGATCAAATCGATCCACCTCGCTCTTGTGCTTGTTATAGTCGTCTATCATTTCTGGGATACTGAGCAGCCGTACTGAGTCGTTACCAAAGGCCTTTTCGAAGATTTTTCTGCTATTTTGAACGAGCTTAGAGCGTCGACGGAGCTTTGTGATGAGCTGGGTTGCTGGTGGCGAACATCGTCAGAAGAGTCTTGGCAAAGTCTTGGCATAGAGTTGAGGCAAAACACTCACGTTCGGCGACTGTAGAGGCAAAAAGTACGACCTGATTGTCTCTCCACGCTGCTTGTAGGACTTGCTTGCTCTCAGAGAGCGCCCAGTACGTCTCTCCCCACTCCATCTGGCCCGAAAACTGCGTCTTGAGCTTCACCAAATCGCTGTTGAAATGCTCCTTTGTCAACGTCGAGCGCGCGCGCCTCGCGACGGCCGGTCTCTGCGAGTTCAACTCTGCCTTAGCAGCCGCCTCGAACGTCTCCTCAGTCGCCGTCTTTGTCGTCCGAACGGTGCCTGCGCAGCCTACGCCGTAGGATCTTAGGTATTCGAGCATAGGGATGGTGTTGAAGAGATTGTCGTCCCACACAATATGGAGATTCGGCGGAAAGTGGCGTTGGCCGTTAGAGTCTTTGGCGAGTACGAGGGTGATAGGGACTGATTCTGTAGGCGTAAAGGTCGCCTCTGTGACTAGTAAGTTAACAGGTCCTCGTCCAAGTCCTCTAGCATGAAATAACCAGTTCAGAATTACTCCATCGTTGGCTAAGCACCAGATCTTGTAACCCTCCGGCGTTGGTTTTGTCTTGATTATTACAATCTCGCTCGCTCGACCTGTGAATCTCGCGATAGCCTCGTCGACGCAGAGGTGCTTACCGGCCGTCCAGTACTTGAAGGTGCGCTCGCGGAGCGACTCTGACAGATCCCACACGCGGCCAAATGGGGACTTAAAGGACTGGCCTACTTCTGTACAGTATAGAAATCTGTCCAGCTGCTCCCAGCGAGTCTGCCCCATGTACTTGTTGACTTTGTGCGTAGGCGCAGATCCATGCAACTTCACCCAATACTCTGACAGCGACGGCTCTCTGTGCAAGCCCATATATATAACAATCGCGAAGTACGTGTAGAGCTCGGCTGGAGACGTCGGTTTCCACCCGCGGTAGGTGGAGGGTAAGGCAGCTTGCAGGTGCTCGGCATGCTGATTCGTATAGTGTGCGATTCGGTCAAGAACTTCGGCATCGAAAAACAGATTAAATAAGGCTATAGGAGAGCCTCTGTCGACACCTTCAGGTATCTGCGCGCTTCCAAAAATACGTGGATTGTCGATATTGAGAGGCTGCCAGTCGGGTGGCGGCTCGCGCGGCAGATCCGGCAAAACACCTGCTTTTTTACTGTATTTCGTGTCTTTCACGAAGTTAGTATTATTGCTGGGCGGCCCTATAGCTGTCGGCATGTTTGCATATATAGCCTATTTCGAAAAAGGTGTATTTTGTCTAGTAAACAGAAATTGCTGACATCACGATACAAATTTGGTGTTGCGAGGCTCTAGTTGCTGATTGGCTAGCAATATGTGGCCCGTGTACGGGCGCGTTTAACAGTGCATGGGATAGAGTTTTACACAAAAGCTTTTATCGCGAAATTTTCTAGAGTTAAGATTTTATAGAGCTATAGAAGATTGCTAGCTAGTTAAATTATAAATATCTACTTAGTGTTCTAATTATTTGGCTACTACGCGATGCTAGCACTAATAGCGTAGATATTACTATATTAATGCGTATAGATGCCGGCGTAGGCTTCTTCCTCTTTATAATTATATAAGTAGCTTTTAAAGCATTCTAGCTTCCCTTTTTAGCAATTCTAAGACGTTTTTAAAGTTGTTATTAAGCCTTGCGAGCCTGTTAACGGAGGCGTTACTTAGTAGCTTAATTAGCTTTCTCTTTAGCGCGCGTATTTCTGGCTGCCACACGCGTAACACGCTTTTCCTATAGTAGACAGGCTTTAAGCTGCCTATTTGCTATCTGGATCTCTCTCTACTCACTTTTCTAGAGTTGTAGTTGTTGCTTTTCAGCCTTTTATTAGCTGAGAGAATCGCGCGCCCTCTGTACGCAGGCAGGTGACTAGAAAATAGATCCTCTATGCCACTTATCTAGCTACTTAAAAGGTAGAGTCCTGCCCTTTATTTAACGCCGTTTCTAGTTTGTGAGGGCTTCTCGTAGCCCCTAATTCTCATGCTCTAGGAGCTACTTCTATATAGAGATTAAGTGTATAGTGCGACTTAGCTTCTTGGCCTCATTACCTCCCCCTGTATCAACAATAATCTTTAAAAGCTAATCAATTTTGCGTTAATTAAACGCGCTAAGTACTAAAGTAGAGCTTTCGCGCGATCTTTATTCTAGAGACTTATTTCTATTAAATTAACTAAGGATTAGTGTAGGATCTAGTGGCAAGATACCTATATACTTAAAAGCTTTAGTAATTAATTACGGCGTAACTAATATTATCTAGGCCCTCTAGAATAGTGTAAAGAAGTCTCTTTTAGTAATTATTAATAGCCCCTAACTCCTATATAGGTATGCGGAGAGCTCGTCGGAGTAGGCGGTAGAAAGAGACTTAAATACATAGACGTCTAGAGGCTACAGTGTATAAGTGGCGTGAGGGGGAAATATCGCAAGGAGGATCTTTTTCTAATCATAGTAGTTAATAAAATCTATAGTAACGTAAGATCCATGCCTATTAAGGACTAAGAGTCGCTACTACCGTCGAGCCTTCTCCTTAGTACAGCGATTAAACACCTGTTTTAGCTATTAAAGCCCTATCTCGTTGTTTGACCATCTAGAGGTTAATAAGGTGATAAAGACTCTATAAGAATTAACGTTAATTTCCTTAACCTAGCTTGATTGTAGAGTCTCAGCGTTAGATTGATAGATTAGTGATGGATTAACAGTAGATCCATCGGCGCATATACATGCGATGAGCGAGATCTACTCACGAATACTATCCTGAATAGATTGCCTCACTTGGCGACTCTCATATATAGGCCTGTCGAAGATCCTTTTTGACCTGCCGGTGATGCCGAGTAGGAAGCCTTTTTCGTCTATATTATAGGTATGCTAAGGCTCTATGCCATATTTTATAATTTTCTTATATAGAAGCTTAAAGTAGAGCCTATATCTTGCGCCTAAATTAGCGTTATAGCAATTATTATCCAGCCTAGTCGTCCATCGCGAGATTAGGGAGTTAGGGTGGCGCCTAATAAAGCGATTAACCCATCGCATAGAGACATCCTTTTTAGTAATAATTAATATAAAATTTTAGATTATCTAACACGTAGGGGGTAGACCTTTTAAGTAAGACGCTGTATATACTATAGGAGCTTAGATTCTTGTTATTAGTTAAGATTTTAGCAAGTTTATAGTAGCTATATACGCGCCTGCATTGCGCGTCTATACTAGCGCGTTAATGTTGACCGCACAACACCAAATTCTTCTGTAATTTTTCTATATAAGAAAGTTTCTCCAGGTTCTCGTGAGTTGATAGCGATAATTGCAGCCTCAATCGGATCCATATTGGTGGAGATACGGCGCGTTAAAGTTGAGGTGCTACATCTATTGGGGTGGCGCGTTAGTGTCGCGGCGCACTGACTGTCTCGGTAGGGTAGTAGCTTCTACGTTTACCTTTTAACTTACTAAACGCTATAGTAGCTTTACGTCTAATTAAATTAATCTATCTTGCTTTTATACTTACTATAGTTATTTATTATTTTTAGGATCTTAAGTAGCTTTAAAGCGTTATTTTTAACGACAAATTTAAAAAGTTTTTTATTATTTTAAGAAAGCTTGCTACGTTACTAAAGCTTTTATATAAGTTAAAAAGCTAGTAAAGAATATTATTAGAGTAGTCTTAGCAAGTCTTAGCACTAGAGTTAAGGTAAGTAACTAACGTTTAGTAATAGTACTAGTAAATAACACGACCTAATTATCTCTTTACGCTACCTTAAGTACTTGCTTACTTGTTAAGATCCCAAAGAGGTAGCTATTCTCTAAGGGGCTAAGGTTGGTTCTCGGGCAGGAGTACTAGTAGGACGGGAAAGGGTTATAGTGATGTTAGATAAAAAGCATATTAAGTTCGGAGGATCAGGGGTAGCCCGAAAAAGGCCGGGGATTAACTAAGAACACACAGAACCTGCCAAGGGAACCCCGTAGACAGGCAGAACAACCTAATATATTAATTTAACCCCCCGAATTATTAGGACATCCATTAAGACGTAACATCTAACAATTAAGAGTCTTACTGCCTTAATAAGAGCGAAAATAGCAACCTAAAACCTAAATTAAACTAACAGAACAATTATTCTTCGCAATAACACTAAATACTATAGCTAGCTTAACTAACTACAAGCCCGCTGCGTTGCATACAATATATAAGCGCAAGTCGACCCCGATTCAGCGATCACCCCACTCACGGAGCCATTTAAGCCCGAGCTACCCGAGACGGCAGACTATACGCCAGCCGCAACCCTTCTAGACGGCGTCTTACTATTAAGACTATCCGAACTTTCGTCCGCTGGACTAAAGAGCTACAAAAAGGATTTAGACCTCTATAAACTCCGGATAGAGAAATACAAGATGTAGTATATAAAGTATAAGACCAAAGTCGCAAGTTTTATAGATAATAAGTATTAGAACACTAACCCGTGTACTATGCAGCGCACTATACGCATTCCTATAATTCTTAAATGCAACGACAACCTTAAAGAGCATTAGCCCTCCTATAGCACAAAAGGCTTAGTTATCCAGGACCCGCCGCAATCGAGCACCTAGTGCAGCGAGCTAAGGGGGTGCGCGTTAAGGGAATTACAATAGTAGAGTGTAACTCATGTGGAAGAGTAAAGATACAAAGGCAGATAAGCCACGCACCTAGGATTAATAAGTAAGGACCCGTAGAAAGGCTTTCTATTAATTTCTACACCTACGAATTACTATTATTTAACAAAGAGAAGAGCTAGATGCTTGTTACGGATAGATATTCTAGTCTCTAATAGGACTTCTACTTCACGGATAACCGAACGGCAAGGTTAATTATTAAGATATTAATAATCTTCTTTAGATTTCTTAAAAACCAATATGACATCACTCTAAAAGTTATTAAAACGGACAATGAGATCACCATAGTCAAACCCGAAGTTAAGCGGTAGCTAAAAAGCCTAGGCATAATTATTAAGCCTTTAGTACTAGACACGCAAGCTTAAAATAGCAGCGCTAAACGCTTAGGGGGCGTAAATAAAGAAAAATCTCGCGTAATGCGTCTAGACGCAAACCTTCTATAGGAACTCTAGCCTAAAATCACAAGAGCTAGAGTGTATCTATACAATTAAACGCCAAACTACACGAACAACTAGAAAACACTATATAAGATATTCTTTACACGAGTATCACTAGCCAATAGGATCGTTACGTCTATTAAGAAACTAAACTTAGCCTACCTAAAGGCGTACGGATGCAAAGCATTTACTATAATAAATAATACCTACTATAGAAAATCGAGACTATAACGACTTGACCCTAAAGCATAGATCGGATACCTTATCGGATACTAGTTATTAAACATTTACTAAATATAGATACTAACGCTGGCTAAGGTCATCAGCACGCGAGACGTCGTATTTAATAAAAACATAATCTTTAACAGGAAGATAGAGGATCTAATAGACAACGTTATGCACAATACGCTAGCTAAGATAGCTATATATATTAAGACAATTAAGCTACCACCACCAGTGCACTAACCAGAAACCAAATTATTCTACAAAGACGATGTCGCAGAAAATAAATTACCTATAGAGGACGAAGTAGACCCACCAGGCTACTATCGAGGAAGGAAGATTAGAGATTACTACCTAACACTACCTTTAACTCCACTACCTGTAGCTCTGCTAGCATAGCTAATAATAGGGGAAAATATAAACCTACCCGAGATTACTTTATCTAAGACAGTCCCCTGGGTAGCAGCTTTCATGGCAGGAACGGAAGCAGGAAGGGTTGGAAAACATAATAGGAATACGATTAATAAAGCCTAGATAAAAAGACTACTAGCGAAGGGCGTTAAGATTCACTAATTATAGTTACCTCCGCCACCTACTTATAAAACGGACCTTAACTAACATCTAATAGGAGAATTATTCCGGGAAGCGCAGCAATCGCATCTAGACAGTTACAGAATTACCTAATCCTGGATAGAAGTACCGTACAAGATAGTAAAGGCAATAGGCTAATAAATCCTAGACTACATATAGGTGTATGTATATAAGTTTAATAAATATTACTAGTTTATCAAGTGCAAAGCGCGACTAGTAGTTAGAGAAGACTAATAACGTAATATAACCTTCTAGGACACCTACGTAGCAACATTAGCTAGAAGATCCTTTCGCTTACTTATAGCAATTACTGCTAAATATAACCTCGAACTTATACAATATAACGTTACTAACGCATTTATACACGCATTACTAGATTAAGAAGTCTACATGCGCATGCCGCCTAGATATTAAAAACCTAGTACTGTCCTTAAAGTCTAGAAGGCACTCTACAGACTACGAATCTTATCACTTCTTTAGTAGAAAGAGTTTATAGCTACGCTTATTAAGTTTAGTTTCTAGACCGTGCCCTATAAGCCATGCTGCATAATTAAGGATAGTATTATTATCTTCTTCTACGTAGACAACATCATCATTACGCACCACCAAGATAAAGCCGGCTAAGCTTAGCAAGTCGTAGAATAACTTAAGAAGAAATACTTAATAATAGGTAAAGAAGACCTACTATAGTTCCTAAGAATTAAAGTAATTAGAGATTAGCAGAACTAACTTATTTAACTCTCCTAGGCCGCATACTATAACAAAATTAGCCAGCTAGTTAATGACCAAACAATCCGACATGACACCCTAATAGGCATAGGGGAGCTTAAGCCAAGAGAAAGGCTGGCTTCGCTCACAAAGATTAATAAATACTAACGTAAGATTAGATCACTCCTATATACAGCTGTTAGTACCCGACTAGATATTATATTTACAACCTTAAGGCTAGCAAGATTCTTATTAAATCCTAGTCTAGAACATTATTATGCGGCTGACCAAGCCCTGCTGTACTTTAACAAAACAAAGTAAAAGACACTTTAACTTAGAGGAGGTAAATTTTTGCAGGTAGCAAGTAATGCCTTATTTATAGATAACACTCTAGACTATAAGAGCTCGCAAGGCTACGCTATTAAGCTATTTAATAGCCTTATTACATAGCGTGCAAGTAAACAAGACACTATTACTATATTAACTATAGAAGCTAAGCTCCTTGCTCTAGCGCAAGTCGCAAAGGAAGCTATCTTTATATTAAGATTAATAGAGGAACTAAAAGTTAAGCTACCTAGCTCTACTATTATAATCTAATATAACAACCAGCAAACTATTTGGCTAATAACGCAGGAGATCTCGAAGCTGTATACGAAGCTTTAACACGTTAATATACATAACTACTAGCTCCGATAGGAAGTAACCAGGGGAAGGATAAAGGTAGAATACACTAAATCTATAAAGATAATTATAGACAGCTTAACTAAAACACTCTTAGTAAATTAGTGGCAGAACTTCCTGAAGTAACTAGGACTAGTGGAGGTAAGGGATCGAAAGGTAGCCAATAAAGCACCTTTAGAGGAGATTTAAGACTAGCTTAATAACCTCACCCTCGTCTAATAACCTTGGCTATGGCTCGAACGGCTCCAAGCTAAGGGGGTGTGTTAGATAAAAAGCATATTAAGTTCGGAGGATCAGGGGTAGCCTAAAAAAGGCCGGGGATTAACCGAGAACACACAGAACCTGCCGAGGGAACCCCGTAGACAGGCAGAACAACCCAATACATTAATTTAACCCCCCGAATTATCAGGACATCTATTAAGACGTAATATCTAACAAGTGATAGCTTGCGCTTGTTACTAGGGTGTTAGTATTAAAGGTATATATAGCATAATTAAATTAATAAGGTTGCTTAGTTAGATCTAAATAATAGATTAATAAACAGGTTAAACACGAATGCCTTAAGGGTATTCGTGTGGGTTTATATATAAGAGGGATAAACCTTACCGTCTATCTCTCTTTCTACTATCCCTAGATTCCGATGGATGGTCGCGCTGTCCGTGGATGGTACACCTTCTACAATCTTGGCAGGATAGTATGTCTTGGCTGGATGGTACATCACGTGACCTCGGTTACGCGACCCCGCCGTGTGTCACTTCTACTAAGGCCCGTTGGTCCTCCGCGTTCCATACATGTTTAGATCCTAACATTACTCTCTAAGAGCGCCTAGTATATCTCCCCCCATGCTAGGCTGCTTATAAACTAAGTTTTAAGCCGCACTAAATCCTCGTTTAACTGCTCCTTTAACAGCGACGAGCGCGCTCTATACGTAATTACTAGCTTTATAGCTACTACTTTTACTTCTATTATAGCCTTAAAGCGCTTCTTAGTTATTATTTTAATTATTTAAATAGTGCCTGCGCAGCCTACGCCCTAAGATCTTAAGTATTTAAGTATAAGTATTATGTTAAATAGATTATTATCCTATATAGTATAGAGATTTAAAGGAAATAAACGCTAGCTATTAGCGTCCTTAGCAAGTACGAAAGTAATAGAAACTAACTTTATAGGCGTAAAAGTTAAGTCTATAGTCCTTAGTAAGTTAATAGGTCCTTAGCTAGCTCCTCTAGCATAAAATAACTAGTTTAGTATTACTCTATTATTTACTAAATACTAGATTTTATAGCTCTTAGGCGTTAGCTTTATTTTAATAACTACGATCTTGCTTACTTGCCTTATAAATCTTGCTATAGCCTCGTCGACGCAGAGGTGCTTACTAGTAACCTAGTACATAAAGCAGCGCCTGCGAAGCACCTTAGAGAGACCCTAAACGCGGCCAAATAGGGACTTAAAAGACTGGTTTATTTCTGTATAGTATAGAAATCTGTCCAGCTGCTCCCAGCGATTCTGCCCCATGTACTTATTAACTTTATGTGTAGGCGCAGATTAATGCTGCTTTATCCAGTACTCTTGCAGAGACGGCTCTCTGTGTACACCCATATATATTACTATGGCGAAGTATGTATACAGCTCGGTCGGAGACGTCGGTTTCTACCCACGGTAGGTGGAGGGCGAGTCAGCTCGTACGTGCTTAGCATGCTAATTTGTAAAAAACGCAATTTAGTTAAGAACATTAATATTAAAAAATAGATTAAATAGCTTGAACAGAGAGCCCCTATTAACACCTATAGGTATCTAAGTATTACTAAATATACGTAGGTTTTCAATATAGAGAGGTTGCTACTCGGGTGGTGGTTCTCGCGATAGAGTAGGTAAAACACCAGCTTTCCTGCTATACTTTGTATATTTTATAAGATTAGGATCGTTGCTAGATTACCTTACACCTTTTAGCATATTTATATATATTTATAATTTTAAGAAAGACCTATTTTATAGGTAAAATAGAAATTACTAACATATAGATTCAGATTTGGTGTTGCAAAACTCTATAAGTTAATTATCTACTAATATGTAGCCCGTGTACGGGAGATGTTATCAATGCGAGGGATAGGATAATACTCTATATAATAGAGTAGATCCTAGGTAAATAGTATATATACCAATATAGGCTAGTAAAGACTAAGGGGCTAGATCCTCAGCTAGCCCCACTTAGGCCGTACATAATTAGGCACAAATAGTACCTGACATTAAATAGTACTTGCTTATTTCCTGGTACACCAGGCTTTTTGCAGTGCGCACCACATAGCCTTGCATCGCGGTATCATTCTCGCTCTCACAATGTATAATCTATTCAACCTTTCCAAATCAATTGTTTGCATGTTGGTGTTACATACGAAACTCCGTGCCACGGTGACCTCACACACACGGTAAACCAAGCGCAGATCCTCTGACGTCACATACGGCCCCCAACGACCATGAACCTGATTCCGCGCACTTCACGCCAACGCATTGGGTTCTGGCGTCATGGACATTAAGCCAATGTCGCATTCTATATAAACATAGAATCGGGACCCTGGAGCTCATCACTCCACTACCAGACCAACTCCACACCAAGTCCACAATTCGATCTTGTTCTCTACCCAAGTAGTCCACCTCGCAACCATACATCCACCTCACAACTACACAACACTAGAACGAAGGAAAACAATGCCTCTCTTCGGATCCCGCCGCGAGCCCTCCCCCGAGCCCGCGCCAACCCGCTCCTCGGGCCTCTTCTCCTCGCACAAAACCACCTCGCCCCCACCCACCCGCAACCGCAGCATCTTTAACCGGCGACGCTTATCCTCGCCCTCTCTCACCTCTACCTCTCCTACCGGAAAACGCCACTCCCACTCCCTCCTACACAAGTCCGGCGGGGAAGACGCCAGCATCGTCGCCGCCCGCGAGCGTGTCATGAGCGCTGAAACAGCGGAGCGCGAAGCAGACCGCGCGCTGTTTGCCGCTAAAGCCGCGGTAAGAGATGCAAGGGAGCATGTTAAGGCGCTGGAGAGAGAGGCCGCGGAGCAGGCGCGGCTGGCGAAGGTGAAGCAGCAGGCGGCGAGGAATATTGGGAAGAGGGGGAAGGCGTTGGGGAGGCATGATCATGTTTGAGGGGGTTGAGAGTCTTGATTATCACGAGGGATATGCATTTGGAGGGTTGTGGGTCGGAGATTATGAAGATGGGTTGCTGGCTGAGGGCGAGGGCGAGGCAATGCGAGGCTTGTTGGTGGCTGATTTGTTTGGGCATCCTTACGACGATGATGCTTGCATGATTAGTGATGACTTCCTTGAGCGGGTTTGAGCGAGGCGTTTTTTGTCCTTTTGTTGTATGTGTATGTGGAAATACCCGAATATCAGAGCGTTCATGACGAAGCGATTCTATCCGGAATTGTACAATAACTCATTTATCAGCTCACAGATGTACAATTGAATTGTTCCTCTTCTTTACCTACAACTCCGGCCAACCTCCCCACAACTGAACGTGCAAACGTTCTGCAGCATGCATGACTCCAGATCAGGTTAGCCGCTTCCCCCACACTTCCCCGCACGTACCTATCTGCCGAACATACACACCTCACGCTATGCATGGCGCTGTCACAGTTGTATGATTACAAACAGTGGATTGATATTTCCGAAGTTCTGGTGGCGTAGGCCGCGGGCGCAGATGTCGGCATCTAATCAACTTCCTACACTGTCTCATAGACATCTACTCTAAGACAGCTCATGAAGACCTGCTCTACCAGATCTAGACTCGTAACAGCATTCTGTCACCGCGAGAGCCTCTCAAATCTACTGCGAACTATGCTCAACAAGATCGCTCTAGAAGAAGCCTGGAACTTCCCCGAAGGCGAGTCCCTCGGTGGCTTCCAATCCGCTTCTCTTGCCCCCAAAGGCGTAATCGGTGGAGATCTAGGAGCCAACCTCCTCGATGTGCACTCCCAACGCCTCCAACAAATGGACGAGAACGGCGTGGAATTCATGGCCCTATCCCTCGTTTCCGCAGGCCCTCAAAAAGTACCCAACCGTGAAGGAGCCGAGAAGCTCGCGCGGGCCGCAAACGACGCGCTCAGCGCCGAAGTGATGAAGGACCCAAAGAGATTCGGTGGCCTCGCGAGTTTGAGCATGCACGACCCCTCCCAAGCCGCGCAAGAGCTCCGCCGCTGCTGGAACGATCTTCACGGCTTTATCGGCGTCATCCTAAACGACTACCAATCCGCCGGCGACGGCAACACCATGCTCTTCTACGACGACCCTTCCTACGACGTCTTTTGGGCCGCAGCGGAGGACCTCGGTGCACCCGTGTATCTCCACCCGCGCGAAGCCACGCCCGAGATCTTCGAGCGCATGTGGAAAGGCCGCGAACACCTCGCGTTCTCCGCACTGGGGTACGCTAACAGACTCAACATGCACCTCCTCGGTATCATCACGGCAGGCGTGCTGGACCGATTTCCAAAGCTGAAGCTTGTGATCGGGCACATGGGCGAGCATATCCCGTACGATCTGTACCGTATCGATCATAAGCTTAACCGCGCTCGCTTCCCCAATATGCGCATGCGCAAAGACCGGATCGTGAGAGATTACTTTGGTACGCAGGTCTTCATCACCACTTCAGGCCACTTTAGCACGAATGCGTTACTCTGTGCGATCGCGGAGATTGGCGTGGATGCGTGTATGTTTAGCATTGATCATCCGTTTGAGAGCATTCCAAATGCGTGTGTGTGGTTCGATGAGCATGTGGAAGCGAGCGTGAATGCGAGGGATTTGGTGAAGATTGGGAGGGGGAATGCGTTGAGGGTGTTTGAGAGACTGGGCGGTGGGGTGCATGGGTTGGAGGTGAAGACGCCGCGGGAATGCCGAGTGGATGGATTGAAGATTGAGGATGGCGAGGTAGAGTTTGGGTTGTATAATAGGAGTTTTGAGAAGAGGGAGGTGAGGCGTTGATGAGGGTATGACGCATGAGGTCACACTGTAAGGCAGGTGCGACCTGGTACCGCGCTTGGACTTGTGTTGCTGTTCGGGCTAGTTGGCACTGTAGAGACGTTCAACATCACGAAGTTTATACACGTCATAGTCCACTTGTCGCACTCTACGCAGGAGTATCTACCAAGGTCAGCCGTGAATGAACTAGTCACCTGAACGGCTCAGGCTTTGAGCACCATGGACAGCTGACCTTTTACGGCAACTCCCACGACATATACATAACATCCGGAGACGGACGTGTCTCTGCTTATCAGCCGTCTCAAATGCAGGGCTTCAAATCAGTGAAGCGTTTTTGGGACGATCTCTCAACGAACTGGACCCCATTCGCGGCAGGCAATCAGCCTTATATAATCCCCTATCACGAGGATTATCCCGCAAATGGTACCTATGGTACCATTCGCGACGACCCCGAGGAACAGCTGCACCAACCGGAGCGTCAAGACAGCTTAGCGGCAGACTCGTACCGAAGTGGTGATTTCCTCGGCCATTCCAATGTTCACGGGCATCGCGTCATATTCAACAATCAACTCCAGGGTCTAAGCCCTCACGTGAATCCGCGGCGCGTGAACGATACATGCGCGAGCGATAACGCCGCTTCCCCAGACTCAAACGCCCTCCCTCAACAAACCGTGGACCTCCCGCAAACACACTCGACAAACACCTCGCGCACGCAAAGCCAAACCACAATGTCGCGCCGCAGCAGCTTAAGCAGCTCCTCCAGCGACTCCTCAAACACAAGCGCGCACCACACTCGCAAAGCCCTCGACGCCATCCGCCGCGTCTACACATCCCGCCAGCGCGCCAGTCCACCAATGGCTCTACCCAACGCGCCTTCCCCCAACACTCCCACCCAGCCATCCACACCCTCGGAAAACAACCCGTTAGCCTGCCACTCCACGACCTCATGCCTGTCCTCGACACAAACGGTAATCCCTCCCCCAGCGTCCGCCAAACTTCTGGACCTACCTTCACCATCGCCTTGGCTCGAACCTGAGCGGAGACCTCTGGTCCCAGCGCTCTCGCCACAGGTATCGCCGCTTTTTACGCGGTTCCAAGCGCAGGACGAGCCGGCTGCGGAGTACGAGGCTTTTCCGGATCTTGAGGAAGGCGAGTATGTGGGGTCGGAGAGTAGTTATGGGGAGCCCTCTGCTGGGGCGCGGCGGCGGGGGGTGGTTAGGGCGGAGGGGGGAGAGGGGAGGTGGGACTCTTACACGGTGGGGTATATGTTTGTGTGCTTTGTTGGGGTGGTTATAGTCGGGGGTGGGGTCTTGGTTTGGGCGTTGCTGCATCAGGATGGGTGGTATCTTAGGGGGAGGGAGTAGAGGGACGAGGGGATGTTGAGCTCATGTGCACTGCGAGAGTATTAAGCTGTGTGAAAGTACTGAGGTGTACTTGATGCGAGAGGGTTGGCTTGAGAGTGATGGGACTCTGCTGCGCACTTCGCGGGTGAGATGATTCGAAACAGTGGAGTTAGCAGACACGAGGGGCCGTTGTCTTGGTCTGGTCTTATTTGATGCTGAGCATAATCGAAGGAAGTAATGTATACTAAATTCCTCTACGGTGGTAACCCCATTCTATATGTGCTGCTTTGCACAGGTGAACGCCCCGATGAAGTGGAGTTCCCACGTTCTGCGTGCTCTCTTATGACAGACACCCACCAGTCATCGCTTGGGGCTCCCGTTCGCGTCACATACGCCCACCAGTCCTCACTCGAGCCAGCCGCTCGGTCGTCATCCACGTCCGGCACAGTGAAGGCTACACCTACATCGGCGCGCTTCCGTTTCACACTGTTCCTGCTCTCAGTCTCTGCCACCATCTCCCTGCGCCGCATTTGCCCTAGCCACTCCTGCTCCTCCTCCCACTCGCTCTGCCGCTCGCGATCCACCAGCATCGTTTTTAGCCCGGTATCGCCTTTCGCCCGGTACAGCGGCGCATCCGGGCTCTCCACTTCCTTCAACCACGGATCGAGCACCTTCACAGCCACCCTTGCGTGCCCGTTGTTCTCTTTTTATTCAGCACTGCACGGGACGAGGCCGACTTCAGCTAGTAGATCGTTCAGGGGTGTGAAATTGCCGTTGAGATAGTGCCGTGTTTCGGCAGCGTTCAGCGCGAGCTGGATCTCCACGTTACGCTTCGTCGTACTATAGTGGTAGTAGAAGAAGGCGACGCTCTCGATCTCCTGCGTGGTGGTGAAGTAGATATCCCAAATCGACTTATGATCACTGAAGATGGTGTTAAGCGCGTGGTCGGGAATAAATGCAGTGCCCGAGAAGCGGCTGCGCGGGACGAAGGTGATCGCTGCGCCAGCGAGCTGGTATAAGTGCTGCAGCATGGGTTTGATATCGAAGGCGGATGGGTAGTACGGGGGGTACGGGTCGCGCTGGCTGACCGTGTTAATGGCGAGGTCGAAGCACAGCTTATTCGTCTCCTCGCTCAACGGGCCGGTTATTGGGTAGAAGAGCTCGAGGTAGGCGCCGAGAGCGTGGATGTGGATGTGTAGGGGCGTCTGCAGGTACAGCTTTTTGAACTCGACACGCATTTGGTGGCACACGTGCAGAAGGGCGATGTCCAGGCGTTGTTTTTTGCGCAGCGGTTGATCCTCTTGGCCGACGCGGTTTGCCCAATTTTTGTAGATCCTGTACAGTTTGGGATATGTGTTGCGGTCTTTCGTGGATTGAGGGACCCGGGGTGGTTCTTCGAATTGTGTGGAGCCGACGAAGAAGCGGCGGCCATGGTCGTCGAGGACGGACGGGAGAACGTAGGAGTAGATTCGGTTGCGGAATTCTGCTGGGGTTAGCATATGCTTCTTCTTTTAAGTTTAAAATAATTTTTATAAGTAAATATACTTTATCCTCCTTCTTTAGCTAAGGTGCTATTTTTCTGTTAAGATCCGATCTTACAGGCACTTGGCTAGGCTCCAGAGCGCCTATGGTCTTATGGTGACCAATGAAGGTACAGTACCTGGAGGTCACGTGACTGCTCGACGCGCTCGACTCGAGCATGTCGAGCAGGACAAGTATATAGGAACGCAAGAAGGAGTCTCTCTTCTACTTGTGTTTAACCTGTTTATTAATCTATCGTTTGGATCTGAATAAGCAACCTTGTTGATTTGATTGTGCTGTACACACCTTCGATACCAACGCCCTCAGTGACAGGCGCAAGCTATTACTACAACCCTCTCCCGTCCTACCAGTACTCCTGCCCGAGAACCAACCTTAGCCCCTTAGAGAATAGCTACCTCTTTGGGATCTTAACATTTTCGTTTTTAGTTAGTATAAGAAATACTTTACTACTAAGCTTTCTTAAGATTCTCTTAGAGTTATTTATATATTTTCTTTATAGTTTCTGCCATATTAATCACTTCTTCTATTCTAATATTTATAGGAAATATTTAGTTATAGAGATATAAGTATCTTTCGTAGTTTATATAGAATAGTGTGTATCCTATTACTACTAATACTTTGTTATTATATGCTAATTATGCTATAGGTAGTAAGAAAATCTAGTTATTCTTTTATTTATCATAGTAGATACGTAAGTACGTTTTAATTATCTAATTCACACGTTCTGTCTGTCCGTCTATCTATAAATAATAGGCTATTAACAGCTTTTTTTCGTTCTAATATGTGATATAAGCGTTATTTAGTAGTTTAAGATAAATAGCTTATTTCTAGTACTAATAATTATCTTTAAAATGCCGTGGTGCTATATAAATTAATTTAAGATAAGAAATACTAGTTCCTTAGCTATAGTTATTTTGTAATAAAGTAGTAATTCTACATATTTAGTAAATTAGTAAATAATTACTAGTATAGAATTATAACCTATTCTATTTAATAGGTCTTTTAACTTAGGGAATTTAGTTATAAAATCTATAGTAATGTCTTCCTATAGTGCTATAGGTATCTAAATTACTTATATTTTTTAATACTTAAGCTGTGTAGCTTACTTATTCTTCTAATAACTTATAGACTTATAAATATACCTTATTATTAATTCCTTTATTCTTTTAAATAAATAGTTTTATTAGATATGCTGGTATATCTTTCTAACTCTTAGGTGTCTATATATAGGATTATTATAGGATTATTATATAATTTTAGTTTATTATTTGTTGGGTACTTCTTATGTAATAATAAGTAATTAATTAAGTCCTGCTATAGGTTCTAGGAATCCATCTAGGTGCTATCGTAGTATCGCGGAGTAGGTCTTATTTTTTCTTTAGTAAGGTTACTATAAAAATGGCCCCGACTGCGGGTCACTCAATCTATCAACAGTACTAAGGCGAGCCCTTAGGGAGGAAAGAAGGGCTACGGCGAGGGGGATAAATAGGGTGAAAACCCTGACAGCGCTAGTCTAACCCTGTCTCACGCTGTTACGCGCTAGTCCAGCACTGTCATGCGCTGTCATGCGCGGTCAAGCCGTGTCGCATGCTGTTAGGCGCTGTCGAGTGCTGTCTAGGGCTATCGACAGCTCGCGACCCACGCTTCGTGACAATATATCCTTGTGAACTCTTGTAGTCTAGAGTATTATTAGCAAATAATGCGTTACTAGCTACTTTTATGGTGTTTGCTCCTCCTAGCTATAGACCTAGTAATCTAGTCTTTATAAAATAAAGGAGGACTTAATTAGTAATAACGTAATAATCCTTGCTTAGATTAGGTAAAAAACGTAATATTCTAGAGCTTATAAAGGCAATATCTAGTTAAGTTATAACTATAGCATAAAGGATTAATCTAACTTTACGCTAGTAATAATTAACTTTAGCTTTATTAGGTTGTCCAATTACATGGTCCCTTGTATTCTGCAAGGTGGCTGGCACACCTGTACCCTTATATGAGATATATTCCACAATAAAGTAAGGAATATCTTTATAATTATATAGATACTGCCTCCCAGAGCAGGAGAACAGCAATCGAATTAATTAATAATTACTTTTTTATCTTATTAAGATTACCATTTAATCTGACAATTAAGAGTCTTACTAACTTAACTAAACCTTAAAAGAAAGAAAATGTCACTATTAATACTCCGCGACTTAATAATTATGTTAACTAATTATATAAACTATATACTATAGCTACTATAACTAAAAACGCCATGCAAACTAATAGATATATAGCTTATTATTAACTTAGATAGAGCTAAACTTTTATGTAAAAAGCTAACTCCGCTGTCGCCGATAAAAATAGTAAGTTACTAACTAATTATCCGCGTAAACAATAATAATTAATAGAGCCCTCTAATACGCTTATTAAAGCTATTAAACTTAGGTCTTAGGGCATATAAGAAGGATATTAAGTTCTATAAGATATAGCTTAAAGACTATAAGATAAAGGACAAAGAATACTATAAGGACAGAATAAGTCTTAAGAAAGTAGTTATTTATATTTAATCTACTATATTATAACACCTTTAACGCAACTGCTGCAAGCCTAGAAAGTAAATTTAATAATAGATTACGTCTTTAACACAGAATATAGGCGTTAATAAGGAAGACGAACGGGATAGAGTAAGAGTATAATACTTATAGGCTCTTAAACTAATAAAATAACCTCTAAACTAGGATACCTAGCTAACTAAGTATAATTAAGCAGCTATAGAAGCAGAGACAAATAATATTACTAAAGTATAATTAATTTATAATACTATAAAGGACTTCTTAACTATAATTATAAAAGCTACTCCTACTTAGGGCGTGTCTTTTTAAGAAACTAGACGCTTAGACGCAAATATAATAAGGAAGGAGATAATAAAACGCTTTTAAAAACATATAATAATACTCTACCTAATTAAGGGCAAATAGTATAGGGGCGCCTTTACTACTAGTAAGCTATCTCTCGCTGCTAGTCGTGCATCCACCCTAGGCACTAATAGGGACGCCTTTTAAGCTACTAAAGACGCGTCATCTTCCACGAATAACTAACGTAGATAGGGAAGATCTTGACAAAAATAATCCTTTAATTAAGGAACTATATCTAAGTAGTTCTTAATAGAGGATATAATAATAGTTAAAGGCAAAAAATGCCCTACTTATAAATAAAAGTATAGTTTACAAGACTACTTATACGCATATCTAGATTATGCACTAAAGTAGTTTAGGCTATAACCTAGCTTTGTAGAAATAGTATAATACAGGATCTGAAATAATTCATATCTACAACAGGAGATAAGGAAGGTAAAATCTTAAATATTTAAAATTAAACTATTACATACTCCTACTTTAACTCGAATTACTAAGGCTAATAATAAGTAACTAAATAAATATAAAATTACTAAAATCTTAGTAAGGTTTAATACTATATTCTTCTATAATAACATAAACACGTACCTATTACGATACTTAGCTATACTTAATTTAAGTATAACCTACTATATCTTTAAAGATATTAATTGCTTTATCTTATACTAGCCACCGGTGTTAGGAGACTTTATATAGGCAGCGAATATATAAATATAGATTAAAGAGGACGGGAGCGTCTATCTTAATATATAAAGTATAAATAGTAATTAAATAATATAGCTAAATAATATTACTTACTACCCTAATCTACTCTATAACCTTATATTATTCCGGTTACTCCGGAGTTAAGGCCTTTAGTGGGATATAAAGGTAGACCTAATAACTCTAAAGAGAAGAGATAATACTATGCTAGCAGAACTTTAAGAGTTGCATAGATAGTAGGTGTTAGAATATAGGATAAGACTAGTAGGTAGTGCTCCTACCGATGCTGTGCACGCCACCCACAAGACTAATACACGCACTAAATAAAGAATGTAGAAGGCAGATATATTAACCTGGTACTAATAACTAGGTTATCTAGGCCCTTAGGCTCTTAAACATCTCGTGTAGTAATTTAAGTAGGTAAGAATTAAAGGTTTTCCTATAGTTAAATATAACGCCTGTAGTAAAGTAAAATTAAAATAGTAAATACGCTAGCAAACTAAGAATCTAATTAAAAGCCCTAGTAAGTAAGTCGCAATTAACTTTTATAACTATAAAATAAATAGCTTAATAAGAGGAAAGAGCTAAATACTAATTACTAATTAATTTTTTAGCTTTATATAAAACTTCTACTTTAAGGATAACTATCTAGCACGTTTAATTATTAAACTACTTAAAACCTTTATATAGTTTATAGAAGTATAATACAACATTATAGTAAAAGTAATTAAGTCTAATAATAAAATCTTTTATATTAAGGTAAATATTAAGAAGTAGTGCGTAGCGCAAGGTATTAAGATTAAGCTTTTAGTACCTAATACTTAAGTATAAAATAAAGGAGCTAAACGCTTAAAGAGTGTAATTAAGAAAAAAGCACGCGCGATGCGACTTAACTTTAACTTACTTTAGTAGATATAGCCTAAAATTACCTAAGCTATAGTCTACCTACATAATTAAATACTAAACTACGCTAATTAATAGCGATTTCTATATAAAGTACTCTTTATAATAGTAGCCTTTTAAAACGGCGTTATCACTAAACTAAAAAGGCCTAATTAAGCTTACTTAAAAGTCTACAGCTGCAAGGCCTTTGCTATAACTAATAATACTAAACGTAGTAAAAGCAAGCTCTATCGACTAGATCCTAAAATTGTTAGATGTCACGTCTTAATGGATGTCCTAATGATTCGGGGGGTTGAATTAATGTATTAGGTTGTTCTGCCTGTCTACGGGGTTCCCTCGGCAGGTTCTGTGTGTTCTTAGTTAATCCCCGGCCTTTTTCGGGCTACCCCTGATCCTCCGAACTTGATATGCTTTTTATCTGACACACCCCCTTAGCTTAGAGCCGTTCGAGCCATGGCCAAGGTTATCAGACGAGGGTAAGGTTATTAAGCTAGTCTTAAATCTCCTCTAAAGGTGCTTTATTAGCTACCTTTTAATCCTTTACCTCCACCAGTCCTAGTTGCTTTAGGAAGTTCTGCTACTAATTTACTAAGAGTGCTTTAGTTAAGCCATTTATAATTATTTCTATGGATTTAGTGTATTCTACCTTTATCCTTCCCCTAGTTACTTCCTGTTAGAGCTAGTAGTTATATATATTAACGTGTCGAAGCTTCGTATACAGCTTCGAGATCTCCTGCGTTACCAGCCAAATAGTTTACTAGTTGTCACATTAGATTATAATAGTAGGGCTAGGTAGCTTAACTTTTAGTTCCTCTATTAATCTTAATATAAAGATAGCTTCCTTTACGACTTGCGCCAGAGCAAGGAGCTTAGCTTCTATAGTTAATATAGTAATAGTGTCTTGTTTGCTTGCACGCTATGTAATAAGGCTATTAAATAGCTTAATAGCGTAGCCTTGCGAGCTCTTACGGTCTAGAGTGTTATCCGTAAATAAAATATTACTTACTACCTATAAGGATTTGCCTCCTCTAAGTTAAAGTGTCTTCTACTTTATTTCGTTAAGGTATAGCAGGGCTTGGTTAGCCGCATAATAATATTCTAGACTAGGATTTAATAAGAATCTCGCTAGCCTTAAGGTTGCGAATATAATATCTAGTTAGGTACTAATAGCTATATATAGGAGTGATCCGATCTTACGTTAGTATTTATTAATCTTTATAAGCGAAGCCAGCCCTTCTCTCGGCTTAAGCTCCCCTATGCCTATTAGGGTGTCATATCGGATTGTTTGGTCATTAACCAGCTAGCTAATTTTATCACAGTATGTAGCCTAGGAGAGTTAAATAAGTCAGTTCTACTAATCTCTAATTACTTTAATTCTTAAGAACTATAGTAGGTCTTTTCTACCTGTTATTAAGTATTTCTTCCTAAGTTATTCTATAACTTGCTAAGCTTAGCTAGCTTTGTCTTAGTAGTGCGTAATAATAATGTCGTCTACGTAAAAGAAGATAATAATACTATCCTTGATTATGCAGCATAGCTTATAGGGCATAGTCTAGAAACCGAACTTAATAAGCGTAGCTGTAAACTCTTTTTACTAAAGAAGTAGTAAGATTTGCAGTCTATAGAGTGCCTTCTAGACTTTAAGGACAGTACTAGGTTTTTAATATCCAGGCGGCATGCGCATGTAGACTTCTTAATCTAGTAATACGTGTATAAACGCGTTAGTAACATTATATTATATAAGTTTAAGGTTATATTTAGCAGTAATTACTATAAGTAAGCGAAAGGATTTTCTAGCTAATGTTACTCCGTAGGTGTCCTGGGAGGTTATATTGCGTTATTAGTCTCCTCTAACTACTAGTCGCGCTTTGCACTTGATAAACTAGTAATATTTATTAAACTTATATACATACACCTACATGCAGTCTAGGATTTATTAGCCTATTACCTTTACTGTCTTGTACGGTACTTCTATCCAGGATTAGGTAATTCTATAACTGTCTAGATGCGATTGCTACGCTTTCCGGAATAATTCTCCTATTAGATGTTAGTTAAGGTCCGTTTTACAAGTAGGTAGCAGAAGTAACTATAATTAGTAAATCTTAACGCCCTTCGCTAGTAGTCTTTTTATCTAGGCTTTATTAATCGTGTTTTTATTATGTTTTCCGACCCTTCCTGCTTTCGTTCCTGCCATGAAAGCTGCTGCCTAGGGGACTGTCTTAGATAAAGTAATCTCGGGTAGGTTTATATTTTCCCCTATTATTAGCTGTGCTAGCAGAGCTGCAGGTAGTAGAGTTAAAGGTAGTGTTAGGTAGTAATCTCTAATCTTCCTTCCTCGATAGTAGCCCAGTGGGTCTACTTCGTCCTCTATAGGTGATTCGTTTTCTGCGACATTGTCTTCGTAGAATAATTCGGTTTCTGGTTGGTGCACCAGTGGTGGTAGCTTAATTATCTTAATATATATAGCTATCTCGGCCAGCGTATTGTGCATAACGTTGTCTATTAGATCCTCTATCTTCCTGTTAAAGATTATATTTTTATTAAATACGACGTCTCGCGTGCTGATGACCTTAGCCAGCGTTAGTATCTATATTTAGTAAATATTTAATAACCGGTATCTGATAAGGTATCTAATCCATGCTTTAGGGTCGAGTCGTTATAGTCTCGATTTTCTACAGTAGGTATTATTTATTATAGCGAATGCTTTGCATCCGTACGCCTTTAGGTAGGCTAAGTTTAGTTTCTTAATAGACGTAACGATCCTATTAGCTAGTAATACTCGTGTGAAGAATATCTTATATAGTATTTTCTAGTTATTCGTGTAGTTTGGCGTTCGATTATATAGATACACTCTAGCTCTTATAATTTTAGGCTAGAGTTCCTATAGAAGGTTTGCGTCCAGACGCATTGCGCAAGATTTTTCTTTATTCACGCCCCTTAAGCGTTTAGTACCACTATTTTAAGCTTACGTATTTAGTGCTAAAGGCTTAATAATTATGCCTAGGCTTTTTAGCCACCGCTTGACTTTGGGTTTAACTGTAGTAATCTTATTATCCGTTTTAATAACTTTTGGAGTGATGTCATATTAGTTCTTAAAAAATCTAAAGAAGATTATTAATGTCTTAATAATTAACCTTGCCGTTCGGTTATCCGTGAAGTAGAAGTCCTATTAGAGACTAGAATATCTATTCGTAACGAGTATCTGGCTCTTCTCTTTATTAAACGATAGTGATTTGTAGGTGTGAAAATTAATAGAAAGCCTTTTTATGGGTCCTTACTTATTAATCCTAGGTGCGCGGCTTATCTGCCTTCGCATCTTTGCTCTTCTACATAAGTTACACTCTATTATTGTGATTCCCTTAACGCGCACCCCCTTAGCTCGCTGCACTAGGTGCTTGATTACGGCGGGTCCTGGATAACTGAGCCTTTTGTACTATAGGAGGGCTAATGCTCTTTAAGGTCGTCGTTGCGTTTAAGAATTATAGGAATGCGTATAGTGCGCTGCATGGTGCATAGGTTAGTGTTCTAATACTTATTATCTATAAATTTTTGTAAGCTCTTTAATAGTTGTTCTATTTAGTCGCTTTAGGGCAGTGGGCTCTAATTAGGTATCTTACCAGAATCCCTTCTACTTTAGCACTTGGAAGGAGACTAAGTTACATAGCATGTCTAGGCATATTACTACGTTATGTAGTACTAGTCTTTCAGCTCCCTGTTTGTGTTTTAGGTTTAAGATAATAGTTTTATATCCCTTTACCTAGATTTAAGTGTCGCCTGCCTATATAAAGTCGCCTTGTGTAGGTGGCTAATAGTTCTAAATCTAGTTAGGGTCGTTCGTGATGTGGCACGTCGAGCCCGAGTCAAGGATAAAAGAACGCCGAAGAGGATAGTTAAATTAGTCTATAGTAAAGGTCGCAGAATAGGCGGCTTACACCTTTAAAATCTATCTTCTATTTAGTCACTAATTAGTGATCTCTGGAGTTAGGGTATAGGAATTCTTAAAGGATGGAGTCTTGGTTCTAGGTCTGCTTTAAGCTCTTAGTAGACTTTGAAAATTAGCATTGTGCTCTTGTTTTAGAGCAACGTATTTAGCTATTCTTAGGTTTAGCTCCTACTATTGTAGTGCTTTGTCTAGGTAGAGATAGAAGTATTCCCTAATAGGGTGTCTTATATTGCAGGCTAAATACTTGGCGGTTTTGTTAGTGCCTGCTTTAGCAGGTTTACCACGATTAGCGTCCGCTTTAGCGGAGTTACTACTACCTTATTAAGGGTTTAAAGAGCTTGAAGGTGCACGATCATTATCCTTTATACCTATACGTTAATATTAAGGTCTACCCTGTTTTGTACCCCGAGAGTTTCCTATTTTTATATATTAGGGATCCCCTTGCATGCTCTAGGCAGCTTAGCTACTTTTAGCAAGATAAGATAAGCCTTCCGTTGCGAACGCTGCCTTTTGGCTTTTATTTCGCGTTATTAGATAATTTAGTATTATATATTCTCGGAAACGTCCTATTATGTCCTTTTAGTCTATGCTAGGTAGGTCCTTTCCATTTAATTAGAAGGTTGCAGCCTATACTAGAGCTATCTTGTTTACTACTAATATAAAGTCTACAGCTACAGGATTGAATTGTGTGGTATCAGACACGTTTAGTGTCTTGGCCTCTATTATGGCATGATCGTATTTAGTAAGCTATATGTCCTAGTTATTTACTATGCGTGGAGGCTTTAATAAGCTATGGTATCGCTGTCGCGCTTGCTCTTATTTAAACTTAGAGGTAACTCCTACTTTTGCTTTTAGCTTTATAATCTATTTTTTAATAGTAGTATCTAGGAGATAGTAAGTGCGTTGTAGATGCGGTGCTACTAATAACTAGATAAACACTACAATCTGCTGTAAACTTGCGACTTTAGTCTTGTACTTTATGTACTACATCTTGTATTTCTCTATCCGGAGTTTATAGAGGTCTAAATCCTCTTTGTAGCTCTTTGGTCCAGCGGACGAAAGTTTGGATAGTCTTAATAATAAGACGCTATCTAGAAGGGTTGCGGCTGGCGTATAGTCTGCCGTCTCGGGTAGCTCGGGCTCAAATGGCTCCGTGAGTAGGGTAATCGCTGAATCGGGGTTAACTTACGCCTATATATTGTATGCGACGCAGCGGGCTTGTAGTTAGTTAAGCTAGCTACGGTATTTAGTGTTATTGCGAAGAATAATTATTCTGTTAGTTTAATTTAGGTTTTAGGTTGGTATTTTCGCTCTTGTTGAGGCAGTAAGACTCTTAATTGTTAGATGTCACGTCTTAATAGATGTCCTGATAATTCGGGGGGTTAAATTAATGTATTAGGTTGTTCTGCCTGTCTACGGGGTTCCCTCGGCAGGTTCTGTGTGTTCTTGGTTAATCCCCGGCCTTTTTCGGGCTACCCCTGATCCTCCGAACTTGATATGCTTTTTATCTGACAAAAATATAAATAAGTTATTTAGTTAGCTATAGATTAACTAATATTTAGAGAATATAAATATCCTCTTTAGTAAAGATAATTAGTACTCGCGACATAATATTTAATAAAGATCTAATAGATAACCTTATCAACAGTATATTAGAAGAAATAGTAGTCTAAGTATAATTAGTAAAGTTACATCCCTTATTTTAATAAGAGTAAGCTACTAAGTCCTTTTTTAAGGATAAGGTAATTAGTAAAGCGCTAGAGGAAGAGGTTAAAGGAGCTCTTAAGTATAAGTAAGATAGAAAAGTTAGATATAAATATTTAATATCTTTTTTAATACTACTACTAGTAATACCCCTTACATAATTAATAGTAGAAGGTAATTAAGATAAACTACTTTAAATAATATAAATAAGGTAATTACGAACAAGCCCGTAGGCCGCAGCCTTTATAGCGGGCATTAAATCTAGTAGTAGCGGTAAATATAAAGGTAAGGCTCTTAATAAGGCGTAACTTTAACAAATAATTATATTAGGTAAGAAGCTATATTAAAGCGTGCTTTAAGAGGCACCTATATACTAAAGGAAGTTCGAAGATCACCCTCTTTATAATATATAGAGGGAAGCAGAACGATCCTATCTATAAAGCTATAAGGAAATAAAGTCTTAGAGTAAAGTTATAGTAGCTTTAGTAAAAGTAGCAGGCTATTAAATCCTTAACTATATATAGGTATATACCTATAAGTTTAATAAATACTATTAATTATAGAAATGCAAGGCAAGGCTAGTAGTATAGAGTAATTAATAATAGCACCTTACCTTATAAGAAACCTACGCTATAATACTTGCAGGATAATTCTTTCGCATGCTTATAGTAATTATAACTTAGTTTAACCTAGAGCTTATCTAACACGACGTTACTAACGCTTTTGTCCACGCAAAGCTCGATAGAGAAATCTACATGAGAATGTCCTGCGGCTACTCGCAAGCAGGCACAGTCCTCTAACTATATAAAGCACTCTATAGACTGCGCATATCTCTATTACTCTGGCAAAAAGAATTCACATTAACTCTTTATAATATAGGCTTTAAAACAGTGCCCTACGAGTCATGCTATCTAATTAAGGATAGTATTATTATCTTCTTCTATATAACTAACTTTATTATTATTTATAATAAATTATAAAAGCAAGCTGCTAAAGATACTTTAGTAAAAATAAGTACTAAATTTACACTTACTAGTAAAAATAATCTATAGTAGTTTCTAGGAGTTAAAATTATTAGAAACCGCCTAAATAGAAAGATCTAGCTTTTATAGGCCTTATACATTAACAAGATCTCGCGACTTATTAAGCAATATAAGATATAGTACGAAATACTTATAGTAGTAGTTAAACTACTCTCTTAAACTAGACTTGCTAGTAAGGCTAAAGTTAATATCGCGGGAATTATCCCTTGTAGGTACCCTAATCGGAAGGATCCGGTGGAACGGGCAAATATAACACTAAATGCTTAGTATAAATACTGCTCTTATAGTAACTTTTTATATATTACTGATCAATCAATTTGATCTCCGAACTATATACTATCCAGCTCGTTTTACCCTCCACAGTTAATTAATACTAATAAAAGATAGGATTAATCCTCTACGCTATAGTAACTACGTCACTAAATATTACTTTTATAAGTTTTTAACGATTGTAATTCCTATCTAACTTAAGTAAAAAATACTAAGTAGTTACTAAATAAGTTCTCCTCCACCTTACTAATACTTAATTATTAGGTCTTTAGCTTAGGGGTGCAGATACTTTAAAAGTAGCAAACAATATATCTTTTACTAATAATACGCTTAATCGCAAGAGCTTATAGGAATATATTATTAAGTTATTTAGTAACATAATTACATAGAAAGCAAATAAGCAAGATACAGTTACTATATTAACTATAAAGGCTAAATTACTAGCCCTCTTACAGGTTGCTAAAGAGGCTCTATTTACATCCTAATTACTAAAGGAGCTAAAGATCAACCTTAGTAATTTCCTTATTATTATTAATTATAATAATTAGCAAATAATTTAATTTATTACTAAAGAGATCACTAAGCTGCAGACGAAGCTCTATAATATAAATATCTATAATTACTAGCTAAGACAAGAAGTCGCACTAGGGACGATTAAGGTAGACTATTAATACTTAAAAGATATAGTTATAGCTAGACTTATAAAAGCCCTACTAGCTAATAAATAAAGCAAGTTTCTAGATAAACTAAGACTTGCAGAGATTAAGGATAAGATTACTAATAAAAAAGTTAACCTGCTTAAGCTAGAGTAAAAGATAGAGGCTTTTAAAACTAAACTATAAAAAATAAGTCTATCTACTTATTAACAAATAGTCTCCAGCTTAAGGATAAGCCCAAGCTAAGGGAGTGTGTCCGATTACATGGTCCCTTGCATTCTACAAGGTGGCTAGCGCACTTGTACCCTTGCATGAGATACATTCCACAATAAAGCAAGGGATGTCTTTATGGTTATATAGATGCTACCTCCCACAGCAGGAGAACGACGATCGAATTAATTAACAATCACTTTTCCATCTTATCAAGATTACCCTTTAATCTAACATAAGTAGTCCTATTTATAAAAGTAATTTAATTAAAGTTATGAGCGTTTTATATCGTATTTTATAGTAATTTATAAGGCGAGATATTTTATTAATATATAAAACTTATAAGACCTAAATCCTTAGCTTAGTACGATCTCTAATTACTTTAACTCTTAGAAAGTACTATAGATCCTTTTTACTAGTAAGGGTAAACTTAGCACTTATTTTTATAATAGCTACTTTTATAGCAGACTTATAATTCTTTTAATAAGCAATAATTATATTATTTATATAAAAGAAAATAATAAGTCCTTCCTTAATAAGATAATAAGGCTTATGTAGGACTGCAGTAAACCCTATATCGCGGAGTGTAGTAGTAAACTCTCTCTACCAAAGTAGGAGAGAGATGCGTAGTCCGTAGAGTACTTTGTGTAGTTAGAGGATTGTGCCTGCTCGCGAGTAGCCGCGAGGCATCCTTAAATAGATTTCTCTGTTAAGTTTTGCATAAATAAAGGCATTGGCAATATCGTACTATATTAGCTCTAGGTTAAAGCGTGCTGCTATTTCTGTAAGCATATAGAATAATTATCTAGCTAGTGTTGCTATATAAGTATCTTATAAAGTAAGATATTACTATTAGTTGCCTTTTACTATTAATCTTACTGTCAGATTATATGCAGTAGAGAACCTAGGCTAGAAGAGGTTAGGGGCTATTGCACATGACGCATAGACAGGAACTTTAAACAGGAGGCGTTAACCAGCTTTAGAAGACAAAACATCGAATCTATCAACATAATCACTTCTTCATCAGACCCCATACTGTGACATATAGACAATTATCATCTATCCTTAATAACCTAAAAAATCTAATAATTAAGAGTCTCACTGCCTTAACCACTAACATAACGACGCTACACCTACGCGACGTAACGATAATCACGCTGCGTGACTACACTAACTACACGGCGTAGGTTACACAAATCTAGTCAAGATACGTACTCTATTATATCTAGAATCTACTAGATCCAAAATCAACGACTGCGCTAAAACCTAAGCCAGTAATCCTATAAGCTCTAAAACTAGCTAACTACACTCTAGCTGCTAGCATTACAACGCTAACGCGCATTTTTAAACTATCTACGTTAAGTATTAAAGCCTTTAAAGAGGACTTTAAGTACTATAAGACGTTGCTCGAAGAATTTAAGAATAATTAACACGCATTTAAAAAGGAGTAGTTAAGCCTCTAGTAAATTATTATCTTTATATAATTAACGATTAGCTAGCATCTCTAAAGGACGTGCTGCCTACCTAATTAACTACTTAAATAGTAGATTATTAACCTTAAAGCTATAGTTAGCGTTAATACGCTATTTAAATAAAAACGCGCACGCGACTAATATCACTCCTCCCTAAAGCTACTATAAACCGCGAATATATAGGATACATGGCTAGTAGAATACAATTAAGCAGCCACTAAAGCAGAGACGTACAAAGTCCTAGAATTAATATAGTTTAACGCTATAGCAAAAGACTTCTTAAACGCTGTAAACAAAGTCGCTCCTACGTGGTTAACGACCTTTCAGGACAACGGACGGTTCACACCAGGCATAACCAGGAAAGAAATAATAAAGCGTTTCCGAGAACACATAATGCTAAACCACCTAATATCGCGAATAAAGCAGAGATCTGCCTTCGTAATGGGTAACTTATTAGAGCTTAGTAAAAGTAGTAAACCCGCCTAGAGTATATAAAGTGGGGACGCCTATAGTGCTAAAACGTTATTATCTAGAAAACGGGGTAGACCTTAATATTAACATATAGGCTAGTAGATAGTTGAGCAAGACTCCCTGCTAGACCTTTTAACCCCTATTAAAGTAGGTAGGCGACTAAAATCTATTAAAGTAGAAGGGCAGAAATGCCATGCATGTAGCATGTAGCACTCTATAAAAGACTACTTCTATATAAATCTAGCAAAAGCCCCAGAATAGTAGTAGCCAAATAAAAAGATCAAGGAACTTATCGCGCTAAAGCGAGAGCACGATCTAGAGTTCTAAGGACTTCTAAAAGGTTAAAGCAGGCCTAGAACCAGAACTCTACCTATAAAGAACTCTTATACTCCAACTCTAGAGATTACTAAACAGTGACTAAATAGCAGATAGATATCTACTATACAAGTAGTATTTGCCGCGTCTTTCAGAACAAGTCGAATTAATTATCCACTGCGACGTTTATTTATCCTCGATTCTGGCTTAACCTGCCATATCACGAACGATCCCGATCGGATATACGATTACCGACCGCCGGCACAAGGAGATTTTGTGTGGGCAGGCAATACACAAATACAGATTAAGGGGTATAGATTACTTGTTATAAATCTACAACACGAACAGGGAGCTAAAAGATTAGTACTACACGATGTAGCTATTTGTCTAGACCTATTATATAACCTTGTCTTCTTCCGAGTGTTGAGACAGCAAGGATTCTAGTAAGATACTAAATTAGAACCCACCGCCCTCAAGAGACTAAATAGAACAACCATCAGAGAACTTTAAGAGATCCATAGGCAATAGGTACTGGAACACTAGCCTATACACCACTTAGCTCATTACACACATACCCACAACTCTCGAACGCAGAGACGAAGTCAGAAAGTGTTAGCCCTACTCTAGTATAAGAGGCTTGGTTATCTAGGACCTATAATAATTAAACACTTAGTGCAACAATCTAAGGGGGTGCGCGTTAAGGGAATTACAATAGTAGAGTGCAACTTATATAGACAAGTAAAGATACGAAGGTAAATTAGCCACGCACTAAGGATTAATAAGTAGGAACCTAGAGAGAGGCTCGCTATTAATTTCTATTTATATAAACCGCAGACGTTTAACAAGGAGAAGAGCCAGATGCTTATTATAGACAAGTACTCGAAGTTCTAATAGGATTTCTACTTCACTAATAACCGAATGGCTAAGTTAATTATTAACGCACTAACGAACTTCTTCTAATTCCTTAAAAACTAATATAATATTACTCCGAAAATTATTAAATCAGATAATAAGATCACGATAGCTAAGCCTAAAGTCAAACGCTGGTTGCGAGGGCAAGACATAGTTATCAAGCCTTTAGCACTAGATACACAAGCTTAGAACGGGGGCGCTAAACGCTTAGGGGGTGTGAATAAGGAGAAATCGCGCGCGATGCGCCTAGACGCGAACCTTCTATGGGAGCTCTGGCCAGAAATTACACGAGCCGGAGTATACCTTTACAATCGAACGCCAAACTACTCGAACAACTAGAAGACGCTATACGAGCTATTCTTTACACATGCATTATTAGTAAATAGATTAATTACATTATTTAAGAAACCAAATCTAGCTTACTTAAAAGCCTATGGTTGCAAAGCGTTTGCAATAACAGATAATACATACAAAGGAAAGTCTCGACTACAGAGACTAGATCTAAAGGCATGGATTAGATATCTAGTAGGATACTAATTATTTAATATCTATCGAATCTGGGTTCCCTTACTCGCAAAAGTCATTAGCACGCAGGACGTGATTTTTAACAAGAATATAATCTTTAATGGTAAAACTAAGGATATTATAGACAATCTTATGCATAGCACACTGGACGAGATAGCGACGTATATTAAGACAATTAAGCTATCGCCACCTATGCACTAACCAGAAATTGAATTATTTTATAAAAACGAAACCGTTAACTATAATACAAACAATAATAAAGAGCCGGATCCACTAGGCTACCACTAAGGACGGAAGATTAGGGATTACTACCTAACTTCGCTAATAATACTACCGCTTACAGCCTTACTAGCGCAGTTAATAACTAGGGAAGTATTAAATATTTTTAAAATTTAATTATTAAAGATAGTTCCCTGGGCGGTAGCCTTCATGGCAGGAACCGAAGCCGGGAACGTAGGCAAGTACAAAGAAGATCTAATTAACAAAGTAAGGATAAAGAGACTACTTACAAAAGGTATTAAAATTTACTAATCGCAATTGCCACCTCCGCCTACATTTAAAACAAACCTTAACAAACACCTAATAGGAGAATTATTTAAGGAAGCACAACGATTGCACCTGGATAGTTACAAAATTATAAAGTTATAGGTGGAAGTACTATACAAGACCGCAAAGGCGATAGGATAATAGATTCTAGATTGCATGTAGGTGTATGTGTATAAGTTTAATAAATACTACCAATTCATTAAGTGTAAAGCACGACTAGTAGTTAGAGGAGACTAATAACGTAATATTTCCTCCTAGGACACCTACGCAGCGACACTAGTAGGACGTTTCTTTTAACTACTTATAGCTATCGTGGCTAAATATAATCTTAAACTAATATAATACGACGTTACTAACGCATTTATGCACGCATCACTAGATAAAGAAGTATATATGTAAATGCCACAATAGTATAGAAAACCTGGTACTATCTTAAAAGTTTAAAAAGCCTTGTATGGACTGAGAATCTCTCTATTACTCTGGCAGAAGGAATTCACAGCGACGCTTACTTAACTTAGGTTCTAGAGTGTACCCTATAAGCGCTACTATATAATTAAGGATAGGATTATTATTTTCTTTTACGTAGACGACATTATCCTTGCGTACTAAAAATCTAAAACCTACGAAGCGCAACAAGCCGTAGAGTAACTTAAGAAGAAGTACTTAATAATAGGTAAAAAAAGCCTATAATGGTTCCTAGGGATTAAAGTAATTAAAGATTATTAGAAATAACTTATTTAACTCTCCCAGGCTTTATACTGCGACAAAATTAGCCGCCTAATCAACGACCGAACAATCCAGCACGATACTCTAATAGCAATAGGGGAGCTTAAGCTAAGAGAAGGACTAGCTTCACCCTTAGAAATTAACAAGTATCAACGCAAGATTAGATCACTATTATATACAGCTATTAGCACGCAACTAGATATCGCCTTTACAACCTCTTAACTAGCCAGATTCCTTACAAATCTAAGACTAGAGCACCACCATGCTGCCGACCGAGTCTTATTATATCTCAACGACACGAAGTGGATAACGCTCTAAGTTAGTAGAGGTAATTCCTTATAAGTAGCTAGTAACGCCTTATTCGCCGATAATACACTAGACCGCAAGAGCTTACAAGAATATACTATTAAACTATTTAATAGACTTATTACGTGGAGAGCCAGCAAACAGGAGACTATTATAATATTAACCACAAAAGCAAAACTCCTAGCACTTTTATAAGTGACTAAAGAAGCTATCTTTACGTCTTACTTAATTAAAGAGCTAAGGGTTTAATTACCTAGCCTAACAATTACGATTAAATACGACAACCAGCAGACCATTAGACTAGTAACCTAGGAAATTTCCAAGCTACAAACCAAGTTACGGCATGTAGATATCCACAATCACTGGCTCTGACAGGAAGTCATAGGCGGTAGAATTAATGTAAAGTACACACGATCTAAAGATATAATTACAGATAGTCTTATAAAGACACTCCTAGTAAACAAGTGGCTAGCCTTTTTAGACTATTTAGGACTAGTAGAGATAAGAGATTAAAAGGTAGTACGTAAAGCACCTCTGGAGGAGATTTAAGATTAATTTAACAACCTCTCCTTTATATAACCTTAGCATGTGTAGCTTAAATTAATAGATCGCTCCAAGCTAAAGGGGTATGTTAGATTATATATAATAGAGAACCTAGGCTAGAAGAGGTTAGGGGCTATTGCACATAACGCACAGACAGGAACTTTAAATAGGAGGCGTCAACCAGCTTTAGAAGACAAAATATCGAATCCATCAACATAATCACTTCTTCATCAGACCCCATACTATAACACACAGACAATTATCATCCATCCTTAATAACCTGAAAAATCTGATACTTACTTTGCACTTCTAGAATTAATAATACTTCTTAAACTTATAAGTATATACCTATATATAGTTAAGGATTTAACAACCTATTGCTTTTACTAGAGTGGCTATAACCTTACTTTAGGACTTTATTTCTTTATAGCTTTATAGATAGGATTACTTAAATTTTTTTTACATATTATAGAGCGGGTAATTCTTAAGCTTACTTTAGTATTTAGGTAGCTCTAGGAGCATACTTTAATATAGTATCTTACTTAATATAATTATTTATTAAAGCTACCCTTTATTAAGAGTCTTACCTTTATATTTACTACTACTACTTACTTTAGTGCCTGCTATAAAGGCTGCGGCCTATAGGCTTATTTATAATTACCCTATTTATACTACTAGCGATAGTTAAAGCTAATTATCTCTTATTATTAATTATATAAGGAGTGTTATCAGTAGCGACGTTAAGGAAGGTATTAGATATTTATATCTAACTTTTTTATTTTACTTATATTTAGAAGCCCCTTTAACCTCTTCCTCTAGCGCTTTACTATTTATTTTATTTTTAAAAAGGGACTTAGTAGCTTGCTTTTGTTAAGGTAAGGGAGGCAACTTTACTAAATATACCTAAGCTAATATTTCCTTTAATATGCTATATATAAGGTTATTTATTAAATCTTTAGTTTTACCTAAGAATATAGTATCCTTACTAAATATTATGCTGGGAGTACTAATTATCTTTGCTAGGGAGGAGATCTATATCCTCTAGATATTAGTTAATCTATAGCTAACTAAATAGCCTATTTAAGCTTTAGGGTCTAGTCGCTAAAGCCTGCTCTTGCCGCGTTTTGTATTATTAGTTATCGCAAAGGCTTTACAGCTATATACTTTTAGGTAAACTTAATTAGGGTTCTTTAGTTAATTAATAACGCTATTTTAAAAAGCTACTATTATAAAGAATACTTTGTATAGTAATTTCTAGCAATTAGCATAGTTTAAAGTTTAATTATAGAGGTAGACTATTGCCCGTATAATTTTAGGCTATAGTTACTAAAGTGGTTTAAAGTCTAGCTATATTACGCGCGCTTTTTTTTTAATTACACCCCCTAAGCGTTTAGCCCCTCTATTTTATAATTAAGTATTAGGTACTAAAAGCCTAATTTTAATATCTTATGCTAAGTACTACTTCTTAACATTTATCTTAATAATAAAAATCTTATTATTAGATTTAATAGCTTTAATCGTAACTTTAAATTATACTTTTATGAATAGTATAAAAGTACTAAGTTACTAAATAATAGATTGTGCTAGAGAGTTATCCTTAAAATAAAGGTCCTTAATAAAGTTAGAGAATCTATTAATAATAAGCATCTAACTCTTCTTTCCTATAGAGCTATCTTCTTTAAAATTATAAAAGTTAATTACTATCCTTTCCTTTAGGCCTTTGGAAAGGTCCCTTAGGAATCTATAAATTTATTACTTAAGTTTAACTTTATCGTAGTCGTTGTATTTAACTATAGTTAGTTTTTTAATCTTTACCCTCTTAAATTACTGCACTAGGTATTTGAGTGCCTAAAATTTTAGGTAATGTTGAATGGGCTATACTAAGCCAAGCATATCGCGATATGATAGGGCTAGATAGTTGTACGATAGTATGGGTGAGAAAAGGGTCTGGTATTTAAGTCTTGTCTATCTATTCTACGTACAGAGGAAAGGGGGTTATAAGGATTAATACTCGCGCACGGTAACTATAGTCTATACTTTTGCCTATATAGTATTACATAACTATTATTACCTATTTTAAAATATTATATTAGGTAGCTGCCCGTTCTGCGTATAGACACTAGTAACTTTTCTTTTTATAATATTACTTAGATCTTCTCCTTGGCTCGTACGGGGTCCGATGTGTCTTAGACGGTATCTATTCTGTTCTATATAGGGTTAACACTGTCCACGAATGCTTTAACCTAAATCTAGAGCTAGTTTGTAGAGATAAGCTTTTCTAAAGTAGTATTTAAAGTCTTCTTTATGCGCGCATCTACTAGGTTATCTCTTTTATTAATCTAGTAAACTTTATTAATCTCCCTCTTTTTATACGATTCACGAAGTAATATAATATTAATTATAAGTTTTTTCTTATTTATTATGCCTAGTTTAATAAAATAATTATACAGCGACTTGAAGTTAGTGCAGACGACTATAGGAATAGGTAGTAGGTCTAGGTTTTATATAACCTATTTTAGCGTTATACCTAACACTTTTATGCTATTAAAGCCGCTAACTATTCTATATAGCTTACTAATAAGTACATTTCGTGTGACTTGTTTACATTTAACTAAGTTCTAATATATAATATTACTTTTAATTCTAAAGCTATTCCCTTATTCCGTACCGTGTTCATTTGCTAACATAATTACAAATCTAAGCTATAAGCTTAGGTCTTTATTATTCGCGAATAAACTATTTGTAAAAATAAATAGTTTTGCACGAGCAAGGTTTAATAAGATAAATATAAGTTCTTATATAAAGTTTTAGATTTGCTATTTAAGCCGTGCGTTAAGGTAGAAAATATCTGTATCCTTTAGTTAAGTAACCTATATAGCAGCGAATAGATTAAATACTACCTCTAGTTAGTAGACTAAGATAATATATACTCCTTTTACTCTTTATATAATATATTAATATAGCGCGTTAACAGCCTTTAGGTTAATTATATTAAATTAGCTAAATTATCCTTTTTACGTAAGTATAATAGTGTCTCCTTTTAGTAGAATTTATTTACTATTAAACTTAAGGCTTTACTTATATAAAAGGATTATTTTAGTTTTATATAAAAACTAGCTTTTCGTAGTTCTTCCTCTTCCCTTTATAAGAAACTAGGGGTGATAATGCTAAGTATATTATTTATTTATATTTTAATAAGGCTAAAAGTTAGTAGTCTTTTATTCGTACTAAGTAGGCATAAGTTATAAAAAGAAGAAGTTATCTTAAGTGCGTTTCTATAGTAGTTATAGTAGGTTTTAAACTAATATAGTCCTAATTCTGCTACTTTGTATAGTAGCTTAATAATGCATAGTACAGTGTTAGGCAAGAAGACGTTTTCTAGCTCCTTTAGTAGCCTTACCTATATTGTATAGAGTAGCTTGTCTATAGACTATGCGTACGCTTGCGTAATGTCACGAATTTTATAATATATACTATGTAAGGTAACAAGAGTTAGGCCTAACGCTAAGATAAGTCTCTAGCTTATTTTTTAAATTATTAATAACTATATTAAGATCTCTTCCTTCTCCTTATTAGAGTGTCTAACTAAGATAAGTTATAACTTTTTATAAAGCTAAGTTAATTTGTCTTTTATTTCTCGTACAAGGTGGAGATTAAAGATTTAGCTAGTATAGATCTTTAAGTTAAACTTATAAATCTTAAATATTTTGTTTATAATTAGGGCGTCTATTTCTATATAGTCTAATTCTTTAAAGGGCGCTTTTAGGGTTATAATTACTCCTTCCTACTATAGCCTTAAAAAGAGTTTATACGCGTCTCTTTTCTTTTGCGTAAAGTGTTAGATATAATAATCTTTTATAGTCTTGTGCAAAGCTTCCCTTTGCAAGGTATTATATTATAAAAGGTTCTTCCTTAGTCTGCCTCTTCTGCGTATCTGTGGCTATTTAACTAGTTATTTTACGATATAGTTGTTATCTTTAGTAAGTTAAGGTTCTTTTATATAGTAATATAGCTTAACGTGCGTATATTAGATAGTTAAGGGTCTATTACCTAGATTTACTATAACGTCTCTACTAGTAATACTTTAGATTCTATATAGGCCTATTTAGCCTTTCTTCTCCTTCTAGATTATTACTTTACTTTATAGTAGTAGGTTAAGAACTACGTGTAAAGTAGGTTCCCTGTAAGTATTTATCGCGTAGTTAATATTTACCTTTACCCTCTTTATATAGAGTATATACGTAGTCTTTAAATCGCGTGGGCTCGTGCAATAATCTTAAGTAATAAGGGGAAATCTAGATTAATTCTTAGGTATACTCTAAAGACTAGGAGCGTTAAGATAAGACTATTGTCAAATTGGAGGGGTAATCGGATAAGATGAAAAGATAGTGATTAATTAAGATAAATTGTGGTATAAAGTGTTGTTTTTTTTTCTCTGTAAGAATGTAAGGCTCTTATATCCTTACGTCTTACACTAATACGCTAATCTATTTCCGTTAATTAAGGAGAGTTACCCTTTATCCCGCCCGGAATTGTGCGGATGAACCAGACTGCTGGCAAGGTTTCTTTGTGTAGGGTTACGCCAGCTACCTTTGCGTGTGCAAAGGGCCATGTAATCGGACAACTATTTAGATCTATTATATTATTAAAAGTCTTAATAGCTATTTATAGTACAGATTTATTGTCTATACTATCCTAAACTTCGCTTTAAATAATATTATACGTACGACGTAGAGGTGTATAGGCTTATTTTACTTCGCCTATTGCCTAGTGTGCTTGTATAGGCATTTGGCAATATATAGCTCTTACTATCTTTGCACGATTCCTAAAGTCTTTAAATATAAAGTTAGTTCCTAGGTTATATATAATATAGCTTAGAGGTCCTTAATAAACGTTAATCTAGTATCTATATAGCGCGTCCTAGGTGTCTTGTGCGAATAAGGATTTTAAAAAGATTATTACCTAAAAGCCTATCTTTATATTAATAACGTATAGTACATTCTTATTACTAATCTATATAATATTTATTACTACTTTATAGTCAAAGTCCGTATTATCTTTAATAGAAAACTTAAATTATTATAGAGAAGGGTTATATAGTTAGTATTAGTAGCAGAACTTCTTAATTTCTTCTCGTATAGATTAGTTAACTTCGTGTCTAGCAGTAGTAAGCATCTTGTAGAGTCTCTTTATACGAGGGTATCCAAAGTGTCGATGTAGGCGTTGGAGTTCTATCTCTATAAAGTACGAGATTGCTTCGTCTTGACCTGTATTAAAGAATAGATATCCCCATTTTCGTACGACGGATATAGTTAAACCGTCTTTTTATATAATAACGTTAAGGACGTTATTATAGTAGGCTCCTAGCCTATCGGCGTTTGCTAGGGATAGTAGGAATAGTATAAGGGTATTAAAAATATAGTAGGTACCTTTACTAACTAGGTTCTCTATCTATATAGTCCCTAGTAAACTCTATAAGTTTTAGCCTTTAAAGGAAATATTTATTGCCTTTAGAATTTAGTCTATCTTTATATAAGGATTCTCCCTTAAGTATACTTCTAATCAGGACTTACTAATAATAAATATTTTTATTACGCCTATATCCTAAAGTTCTCCTTAGTACTTTATATAGTATTAATTCTTAATAATAAACTAGTCTGTATATTAGTTAGTCTCTTTACTATAGATATCTTCGCTAGTTATGCGGTGTAAGTAAGTAGCTATTATAAGGAAATATATAGCTTCTTCGCTATAATTATTAATATTAGAGTTATTATCCCTATTTATAAGGTTATTAGCCTCGCTATTAGAATATCCTTTATATTCTATAATATAGGCTAAGACTTCTATATAGGTTAGCATGTAGTTATGTCTCTTTTTATATAAGGAAATGTATTATCGTTTAGCTTTTAATCTATCTATATAAGAATAGTTTAAAGACTAATATCCTTCCTTTTTACACATAAAGCACTTCTTCCCTTTTATACTATTACCCCTTTCGCGTTATGCGTTTCGTGGTCTTGCGTATAATGGGCCTGAGTTCTAGTGTAGCATTCTAGGCCTGCTGTCGTACGTAGGTCGAGAGGGTATACGGGCGATAGTTATATATTTTCTATTAGTATAGTACGTTCCGTGCGTATATTATACGTACTAGTTAGCTTACCTATTTATTATAATTTATAATAGTACTTAAAGGTCTCTAAATAGTGCTTTATACGTAGGTTTAATAGAAAATATAGCCTATTTAAGTTCTAGTTACCGTCTATATACTCGTATAACTATTATATATAGTTATACTTTACCCTTAAATAATAGTCTTATAGCCCTTTGTGCTAGGGTTAGTCTATTAATTATTATATTAAGGACTTTATATAAGGACTTATGTCCGATTATATGGCCTCTATCTGTTGTGGATATGAGGCTGGAGCACTCTCTCTTTTGTACTATTCTAAATAGGGCTAGCGCTGCAGCGGCACTTATTTAGAGCCTCGCACACATTTGCATTTCAGACACAGACAGAACACGAACATTATTAATCAATTATCATATCTATTAAATTCTCATCATTGCATTATCTTAAAGTAATAGAACACTATTAAATCTAATAATTAAGAGTCTTACTACCTTAACTAAACCTTAAGAAAGGACAATGTCGCTGTCAACACTCCACGACTCAACAATTGTGTTAACTAATTACACTAACTACACACCATGGCTGCTGCAGCTAAAAGCGCGATGCGAACTAATAGATATATGGCCTATTATTAACCTAGATAGAGCCAAACTCCCACGCAAAAGGCCGACACCGCCGTCGCCGCTAGAAATAGCGAGTTACTAACCAATTATCCGCGTAAACGACGACGATTAACAGAACCCTCCAACACGCCTATTAGAGCTATTAAATTCAGGACTTAAGGCATATAAGGAGGACATTAAGTTCTATAAGATACAGCTTAAAGACTACAAGATAAAGGACAAGAAATACCGCGAGGAGAGATCAAGTCTTAAGAAAGTGATTATCTATATCCAATCTACTATGTCGCCACACCTGCAACGCAACTACTGCAAGCCTGGAGAGCAAATCCGGTAATAGATTACGTCTCTAACACAGACCGTAGGCGTTAATAAAGAAGACGAGCGGGATAGAGTAAGAGCACGATACCTACAGGCCCTTAAGCTAATAAGATAACCCTTAAACTAGGATACCTGGCTAACTAAGTATAATTAGGCAGCTACAGAAGCAGAGACGAATAATATCGCTAAAGTATAATTAATCTATAATACTATAAAGGACTTCTTAACTGCGATTATAAAGACTGCTCCCACTTAGGGTGTGTCCTTTCAAGAAACTGGACGCCGAGACGCAGATATGACAAGGAAGGAGATAATAAAACGCTTCCGAGAATATATAGTAATACTCCACCTAATTAAGGGCAAATAGCATAGGGGCGCCTTTGCTACTAGTAAGCTATCTCTCGCTACTAGTGGTGCATCCACCCCTGGCGCTAACAGGGACGCCTCTTACGCTGCCGAAGACGCGCCATCTTCCACGAATAACTAATGTGGACGGGGGAGACCTCGACAAAAACGATTCTTTAGTTAAAGCACCATATCTAAGCAGTCTTTAATAGAGGATATAATGGTAGTTAAAGGCAAAAAATGCCCTGCTTGTAAATAAAGGCATAGTCTAAAAGACTGCTTCTACGCATATCCAGATCATGCACCAGAGTGGTTTAGGCCACAACCTGGCTTTGCAGATATAGTACAATACAGAATCTAAAATGATTCACATCTACAAGATGAGATAAGGAAGGTGAAAAGACTAAAGTCTTAAACACCTAGAATTAAATTATTACATACTCCTACTCCAACTCGAATTACTAAGGCTAATAATAAGTGACTAGACGGACGCAAGATTACTAAAATCCTAGCGAGCTTCTAAGCTGCATCCTTCTATAACAAATTAAACACGTACCTATTGCGATGCTCAGCTATACTTAATTTAGGCACAACCTGCTATATCTTTAATAACATCGATCGCTTTGTCTCATACCGGCCACCGGCGTCAGGAGACTTTATATGGGCAGGGAATACACAAATATAGATCCAAGGATACGGGACTATCTATCTTAACGTATAGAGTGCAAGCAGCAATCGAACAATATAGCTAGATAATGTCGCCTATTGCCCTAATTTGCTCTGCAACCTTGTATCGTTTCGATTACTCTGGAGGCAAGGCCTTTAGTGGGACACAAGGGTAGACCCAACAACTCTAAAAAGAAGAGATAATACTGTGCTAGCAGAATTTTAAGAGTTGCACGAACAGTGGGTGCTAGAACACAGAACAAGGCTAGTAGGTAGTATTCCTACTAATGCTACGCACGCCACTCACAAGACTAACACACGCACTAAACGAAGACCGTAGAAGGCAGACGCGTGGACCTGGCACTAACAATTAGGCCATCTAGGCCCTTAGGCCCTCGAACACCTCGTGCAGCAATCTAAGGGAGTAAGGATTAAAGGCCTCCCCACGGTTAAATGTGACGCCTGCGGCAAAGCAAAACTGAAACGGCAAATACGCCAGCAAGCCAGGGAGCGAACTAAAAGCCCTGGCGAGCGAGTCGCAATAGACTTTCACGACTACGAAGCAGACAGCTTAACAAGAGAGAAGAGCTAAATACTAATTACTAACTAATTCTCTAGCTTCGCATAGGACTACTACTTTAAGGATAACCGCCTAGCACGCTTAATTATCAAATTACTTAGCACCTTTATATAGTTTATAAAAGTACAATATAACATTATAGTAAAAGTAATTAAATCTAATAACGAGATCTTCTCTATTAAGGCAGACGTTAAGAAGTAGTGCTTAGCGCAAGATATTAAGATTAAGCCTTTAGTACTAGATACTTAAGCACAAAATAGAGGAGCTAAACGCTTAGGGGGTGTAATTAAGGAGAAAGCGCGCGCGATACGACTTAACTCTAACCTACCCTAGTAAATATAGCCTAAGATTACCCGAGCCGTAGTCTACCTATATAATCGAACGCCGAACTACGCTAATCGATAGCGATCTCTATATAAAGTGTTCTTTATAATAGTAGCCTTTCAGAATAGCATTGTCACCTAACTAAAGAAGCCTAATTAAGCTTACTTAAAAGCTTATAGCTGCAAGACCTTTGCCATAACTAATAACACTAAACGTGGCAAGAGCAAGCTCCAGCGACTAGATCCTAAAGCATAGATAGGTTATTTAGTTAGCTACAAATTAACTAATATCTAGAGAATATGGATTCCCTCTCTAGCAAAGACAATCAGTACTCGCGATGTAATTTTCGACGAGGATACTATGTTCTTAGGCAAAACCAAAGACCTGGTGGACAACCTTATGCACAACACATTAGAAGAAATAGTAGCCTAGGTGCGATTAGTAGAGCTACCTTCTTTACCTTAATAAGAGTAAGCCACCGAGTCCTTCTTTAAGGATAAGACAATTAGTAAAGCGCCAGAGGAAGAGGTTAAAAGCGCTCCTAAGTATAATTAAGGCAAGAGAGCTGGGTACGAATATCTAATGCCTCTATTAACACCGCCACTAGTAACACTCCTTACACAACTAATGGCAGGAGGCAATTAAGCTAGACTACCCTAAGAGTTATAAATAGGGTAGTTGCAAACAAGCGCATGGGCCGCAGCCTTTATAGCAGGCACTAAAGCTAGTAGTAATAGTAAATACAAAGGCAAGATTCTTAATAAGGCGTAGCTTTAACGAATAATTATATTAGGCAAAAAGCTACATTAAAGCGTGCTTCTAGAGCCACCCACATGCCGAAGCAAGCTCGAAGATCACCCTCTTTATAATATGTAGAAGGAAGCAGAACGTTCCCATCTATAGAGCTATAAGGAAATGAAGTCTTGGAGCGAGGTCGCAGTAGCTCTAGTAAAGGCAGCAGGCCATTAAATCCTCGACTATATATAGGTATACACCTATAAGTTCGATAAACACCATTAACTACAAAAGTGTAAGGCAAGGCTAGTAGTGCGGGGTAATTAATAGCGGCACCTAACCTTGCAAGAAACCTACGCTATAATACTTACAGGACAATCCTTTCGCATGCTTATAGCGATTGTAGCTTGGTTCGACCTAGAGCTTATCTAACATAACGTTACGAACGCGTTTGTTCACGCAAAGCTGGACAGAGAAATCTACATGAGAATGCCCCGCGGATACTCGCGAGCAGGCACAGTCCTTAAACTACACAAAGCACTGTATGGACTGCGCATATCTCCACTACTCTGGCAAAGAGAGTTTACATTAACGCTCCGTAATATTGGCTTTAAAACAGTGCCCCACGAGCCATGCTGCCTTATTAAGGACAGCATTATTATCTTCTTCTATGTGGATGATCTTATCATCGCCTATTAGAAGAATTACGAGTCTGTAGTAAAAGCAGCTATTAAAGAGATAAGAACTAAATTTACCCTTACTAGCAGGAAAGACCTGTAATAGTTTCTAAGAATTAAAATTATTAGGGACCGCTTAAACAGAAAGATCTAGCTTTTATAAGCATTATATATTAATAAAATATCGCGCCTTATCGATCACTATAAGATTCGCCACAATACCCCGATGGGTTCAATCGAATTACTCCTAAGAACAGGACTAGCTAGTAAGGGTAAGATTAATCGATACTAGCGTAAAGTTGGATTAATTCTCTATACTATAGTTATAACTTGACTAGATATCGCCTTTGCAAGCTCTAGATTATCACGATTCTTATCTAACCTAAGCAAAAAGCATTAAGCGGCTGCTAATCAAGTTCTCCTCTATCTTGCTAATACCAAATTACTAGGTCTTTAGCTTAGGGGTGTAGATACTCTAGAAGTAGCAAGCGACGTATCCTTTATAAATAATACACTCGATCGCAAGAGTTCACAAGGATATATTATTAAGCTATTTAGCAGCCTAATTGCCTAGAAAGCAAGCAAGCAAGATACAGTCACTATATTAATAATAGAGGCCGAACTTCTAGCGCTTTTACAAGTGGCTAAGGAGGCCATCTTCACTTCACGATTACTCTAGGAGCTCTAGATCGCTATAAGCAATCACCTAATTACAATTAACTGCGATAATTAATAAACTATTCGCCTAGTTACTAAAGAGATCGCAAAGCTGCAGACCAAGCTCCGCCATGTAGATATCTATAATTACTAGCTAAGACAAGAAGTTACACTTGGGAAAATTAAAGTGAACTATTAACGCTTAGAGGATATAGTTGTAGATAGACTTACAAAGGCCCTGCTAGTAAACAAATAGAGCAAGTTTCTAAATAAGCTAGGACTTAAAGATATATTAGATAAGATCACTAATTAAGAGGTTGCCCTGCAGGATCTACAGCAGAGGATAGAGGCCTTTAAGTTAGAATAATAGACAGATAAATAATGCGAAGGTCCAGCTTGAGGATAAGCCTAAGCTGAGGGGGTGTGTCCGATTATATGGCCTCTATCTATTGTGGATATGAGGCTGGAGCACTCTCTCTTTTATACTATTCTAAATAGGGCTAGCGCTGCAGCGGCACTTATTTAAAGCCTCGCACACATTTGCATTTTAGACACAGACAGAACACGAACATCATCAATCAATCATCATATCTATTAAATTCTCATCATTGCATTATCTCAAAGTAACAGAACACTATTAAATCTAACAACTTATTAGGGTTCTTATATTTACATCGTGCGAAGGTCATAGTTATCTAGTTTATTTAATACTAATTATAGTTAACTAAGGTATTAAAGTGCTTATTAATCTAGTTATATAGAGCCTTCTAGGTTTATTTAGGTCTAATATTATAGATATAGTAGGCGCTTGCGCGGCCTTCTAGTATATCTAGGAAAGGGCTAAATACTAGCTTTCTAAAATGTTTAGTTATATGTAAAGCTTAATAAAGATCTAGGCTTTATTATATAAGATATTATATAGCTTATTAGGGTAGTTATTCTCCTTCTTCTAGGTCTTTTAGAATTATATAATTTTATCTAGTAGTTTTCTTTCGTTTAGTACTTCGTACGCGGGTAATAGATTATATATTTATTAAAATAGTATAATTTATTCTTATATTAGTATTTTATATAATTATAAAGCTGCTCGTGCGAACTGCTATAATAGTTATAGTTAAGGCCTTAGACTTTTATACGTATCTTATTCGTGCGGGGGAGTATGGAGTGTTTCCTGTCCGTGTGGATAGGTGTATTCTGTAGTATGTTCCCTCTGGCACCCCTTTTGCTAGTCTTGTGTATATAGGTCGTACGGGGCTCTCTGCGTAGAGGTTGTGTGTACCCTTAGAGTAGAAGTCGCGGTAGTTTATAGCGCTGGCTCGTACGTAGGTTGTTCTCGTTCGATAGTTTGTACGTGTGGAGTTCCTAACAAAGTAGTACCTTTAGGTCCTTATATAGTGCAGAGTCCTTATGCGATAGTGTAGAGCTTCTATACCTAATTATTACGATCTAAGCTAGGCGTAATTACAGTAATTCCTTTATTTATAAGGAGTATATAAAGTTCCCTTTTAACTAAGCGCGAGAGGTTGCTAAATTATATATATAATTAATATAAAAAATTCTCTTTAGAGTAAGTAAAGAAGTTTTTTTTAGTATATTATACGTAGCTCTATAAAAGCTAGGATAGCGTATAATATAATCTTTTTTTTTTACGTAATATTTTATTTATAGTAAACGTTAGTGTAAGGTATTTTAAACTTATGTCTCTCTATAGTGTTTATACGGGGATACTAGTTTTATTAATTAGTTTTTAGTATAGCTTATCTTTCTCCTTTTAAATTATAGTAGCGCGCGAGCTTTATGCAGAATTCTACGTAGTAGTATATATTTCTTAAGTTCTATTCTATATATTAGGCTAGTTAGTATGTTAGGCTTAAGCTTAAATACTTAGTGCTATTATAGTTACGTCGTGTCGTATTATACGACGTAGTTATTATTAAGGTAATATATTAGGTCTATATCGTGTAGTACGTCTTTTATTATTATATAATACATACTATCTTTTTTCGTCACGTATAGTACGTTCTTAGTAGGTATGGTAAGTATTATATTATATAAAGTGTAAGTTAATCTCTAAAGCTTTTAAGTTCCTCTAATACTTTAGTAATAAAATAAAGCTTATACTTCTTGTGTAAGTAGTCTTTATCTTTACTCTTACTAATTTATAATTAACTCTCTAGGCGGGTAAGGCGTAGAGATAATTAATTACTAATTAGTGTTAAATAGGCTATACTAAGCCAAGCATATCGCGATATAATAGGGCTAGATAGTTATACGATAGTACGGGTGAGAAAAGGGTCTAGTATTTAAGTCTTGTCTATCTGTTCTACATACGGAGGAAAGGGGGTTATAAGGATTAATGCTTACGCACGGTGACTATGGTCTGTGCCTTTGCCTGTGCAGTATTACATAACCATTATTACCTATCTTAAGATATCGTATTAGGTAGCTGCCCGTACTGCGTACGGACAAGTAACCTAATTACTTATACTAAGTAATTACGTCTACTTTTTATAGCCTACACTTTGTTTTAAAGTTATTCTTATGCGCTACTTACACACTATTAGTAATAATATATCTTACTAGGACTAATCTATATTCTAGTACCTATTAGCCATGTATTTCTTCTAGATCTACTAATATTATATTATCTTATTACTTTAGTATTATTAGTTCTGCTTGCGTGTCCTACTAAAGGCCTTACTTCTAAAGTAATTAGAATAATACAAGGTTGTAAAGCAGATTAGGGTAATAGATAATATTATCTAGCCATATTATTTAGTTTCCGTTTGCACTCTATATGCTAAGATAGACACTCTTATATACTTTAATCTACATTTGCTTATTTCCTGCCTATATAAAGTCTCTAGGCGATGGTGGCCTATAGGAGATAAAGTAATTAATATTATTAAAAATATAATAAGTTATACCTAAGTTAAGTATAGCTAAGTATCGCAGTAGGTATATGTTTAATTCGCTATAGGAGGATATAGCTTTAAAACTTACTAGAATCTTAATAATCTAGCGTCTATCTAGGTACTTATTATTAGCCTTAGTAATTTAAGTTAAAGTAAAAGTATATAATAGTTTAATTATAGGTGCCTATAATTTAGCCCTCTTTATTACCCTGAGGCTTTCTTAAAGCTCCAGATTATTCCCTATCCTAAATTTAATTAGGGTAGCTATGCCAGGTTTTAGTCTAAACTAATCTAGCTACTTTTCTAAGAAAACGTAGAAGTAGTTTTATAAACTATAGCGTTATTTATAAGCAAGGCACTTAAGGCTACTAACAACTATTAGTTTATTATTTGTAATCACAGACTGCTTAGCTTTAGTACTATAACTAGTAAATTATTATTTATAAGGTCTGCTCTAATATTTTAATATTACTGCTTTATCCACAAGAGAGGCATCCCTGTTAATAGTCTAGATAGGTTTATTACTATTAGCGAGAGATAATCCTATAATAGTAAAAACATCCTTTTATTTGCCCTTAATTAGGTACTGCAAGATTATAGTCTTAAAAGAGTTTTATTATATGCTTTCGTAAGAGAGCTGCACCCTTGCTTCTATATTACTAGAAGGTCGTTACTTATATAGGTGCGATATAGATAACTACCCTTATAAAGTTTTATTTAACTAAGTGTAGCCTTTAAAGCTCTAGGACCTAATTATTCTTTACTTCTATAACTATATAGCTTATAATCTAACTATTCTTATTAGCTTAAAGGCTTCTTAATATCTTATCCTTAATTATTTATATTTATCTTATAGGTCTATCCTAACTATAATTGTAAGGTCATCAATCCACTATCTAAATAATTAATCTAAGATATAATAGTTATTCTAGAGATGCGCTAAGACTATAAATTAAAAAAAAAATAACTACCTAACTTAAGCTATCTTACTCCTTTAAATACTCGCGGTCTATAATCTTACATATTTCTAGCTATCCCTTATAATGGTTACTATTGTCTTTGTATGCTGTCGCACCTGCTATTAATAAATATAAAAGTATTATTAGTATATTATTTAGATTTATAGTCGCGTAAGCTATGCTTAGCTAGTAGTTACCTATTACTAGGGGTATTAGCATTGCGGATTTCTACTTTAGTTTATTAATTAGCGCTGGATTAATAATACTTTAGACCTTTAGGAATTAGTATCTCATTTTAAACTATTTAAGCTATAGCGTGTAGTCTGTATAGTTAGTCAGAATCAACGTGGGATCTCTAAGGGTTAATAGGGCCATTATAATTAGCTTAAATAAGGTATTAAGACTTAATTATTAGATTTAATAGTATTTTGTTACTTTAAGATAGTGTAATATTAATAGTTAATAAAGTTAATTGTGGAGGATAAAACGAGCTGGATAGTATATAGTTCGGAGATCGAATTGATTGATTAGTAATATATAAAAAGTTACTGTAAGAGTAGTATTTATACTAAGCATTTAGTATTATATTTGCCCGTTCTACTAGATCCTTCTAATTAGGGTACCTACAAGGGATAATTCCCGCGATACACCCCCTAGCTTAGCGAGCTTCTAGACGTTAACTATAAGCTTCTAAGCTATTCCTTAGAGGAATCATAGGCCTTAGTTAAACGTATTTTTTAATTAAGCGCGATATCGCAGTTAACTAGTGCTATTTAATTAGAGTAAAGTAGCGCGCTACTAAGTAATAGTGCGTAATCTTACTTAGTATTAGACCGTGCGCGCTGCCTGCGCTCGCGCTTACGAGAAATAAAGACTTGCCCCTCTATTATTTTTTCTCCTTTAAGTTGCATAACAAACTTATTTACATTACCTAACTGTTTACTTTTTAAAGCTCTCGCGCGCCAACTCTTTTTTTATATATTTAAAGCAAGTTCCTGCTTAGCCGCTATTATAGTAAGTTCTTAGATCTTGGTGTGGCAGTGGCACTGCGCTACTACAGTAACCCGCCCTTATAGCGTCTAAGCTCCGAGGATCCCTTGCTCTTTCCATTATTTTTAGTAATTCGCTAACGCGCTTTATAGGCTAGCTCTACTAAGAAGACCTCGCGAAAGAAGGTCTCTAGGCAAGCCGCTACTGCGTGCGCGTACGCCGCGAAGAATTATCCTACGCTCTAAAAGATCGCTATTCCTATAGCTTTAATTCGTGCTCTTAAGAAGCGTAATAGGCCGCCTAAGGTGCCTACTTACGCGCCTTTATCTTCTAGCAATACTAAGTAGGGTAGTAAGGTTAAGCCTATGCCTAATCCTAAGCCTAAGCTAGCTACTCTTAATCGCGGTCTTAAAAGTAATATAACTTAAAAGATCTTTGCGCCGCACTTACTTATTATAGTTATAAAAAAGTTACGTAATAAGTCTTACCTTAGCTATATTAAGAGCGCGCTTAAGAGTTATTTTAATAGTAAGTACTATAAGCGTGCTGCGAAGACTAGTTACTATTAGCGCTATAGCTTTAGCTACTCTTATTATTTAGTATAAGTATTCTACTACTCTACTCTATAATTGCGCTTATTTAAAATAGCCCTTCTGCTTATAAGCTTGTTGTGGCTTACTTTCTTACTCTCCTCTAGGACTAGAACTTAGAGGTATATATCTTTCTAAGCTCTATTTAATCCTTATACTAATTACTTATAGGGGCGTGAGCTAAAGAAGGCGCGTGCTACTATAAAGGTAATACTTAATCTATATAATAGCGATAAGGAGGAAGAGGAGCTTACTAATAATATTATTACTAAACTATCTATTGCTAAGAAGCGTGCTCGTGCTATAAAGCTATTTAAGTAGCTTATAAAGCTTATAATTAACTAGGTAGTTAAGAGCCCTATATAGCGCTCTAGCGCTCTATACTTTTAATTTTTAAATTTTATAATTTACTACTTTATGCTTCTTAAGTTTAGTTACTTCTTAAAATATTTATACTATTACTCTAAAAGCGCTTTTATTAACCTATCTATAGGCATGTCGCATATTTTAAGGTACTCTATTTTAAAAGAGCCTTTTACATGTTTCTAGCGTAGCTAAAGGTTCTTAATATTAACGTGGCGTAGGCTAATAATAATTCTCTTGTTTTTACCTACTACTAGTCTAATTATTTATTTATTATTATAGTAGATCTTCTAGGCGTCGCTTAAAACAAATTCAAGCTTAGTAAATAACTTTTATAAAGCTATTACTTCTTTTCCTACGTGCTTAAGAGTAATTAACTTATCTTCTATTATTAAAGTAGTAATAGTAGGTTGGCGAGCTGATTTCTATGCGATCGCACCCCTAAAGAGTATTACTACGTAGCTATAGGATAATTACTATATTTCTAGATCGTTAGCGAAAGATATATCCTTGCATATAAGTAGCTTAGGGATTAAGGAGCTTTTATAAAGTATAGCTTCCTAGTAAGAATTATATAAAAAGATAATAAGATGCTTAATAGCGTTTAAATAATCTTTGCTTAGGTTAGTTAGGAAGAATAAGAGCTTTAAAGCTATAAAGATAATATCTAGGCGTAATATAATTGTAGTGTAGAGCACTAAGCTAACACGCTTTTAGTAGGCCTTAATTTCCTGATTAGAAGTTTTATTTAGGTTCTTAACAAGCTCTACAGATAGTAGAGGCGTCTTTAGGAAGCGCGCGGTTTTTGGCTAGGTTAAACTTTTTCGCAATCTTCTTAATATACGTGTTATGTACTAGAGTAATTATTATAGCTTATCTATCCCTAATTACTCGCACCCCTAAGAAACACTTTATAAGGCCGCGTTCCTCTAGGTCGTACTTATTCTTAATATGCTTAAGAATCTCCAGAGCATCCTTCTTATAATCCCTATAGAATAGGAGAAGGATATTATCTACGTAAAATAGTATAAAGATCCTACGCTCTTTATTAAAGAATAAATAAATTTTTTTTTATAAAGTATAATGCCTAATTTTAAATAAAATACTTAAAAATTCCTAATACTAAAGTAGTAGTAAATCTTATAGGCTATATAATGCTTGCTTAAGGTTTACTTATATTTTAGGCTTTTTAAACTTATTTAGAAGTTTGCAGAGCACTAGGTTGCTCTTACTAATTAAGGTATTAAGAAACGCTCTTACTACGTTAAACTATAGAATTTCTAAATTAAACTAAGCTACTATCGCGATAATAGTTTTAAAAGACTTAGTAGTAAGCGTGGCAGCGTAGGTAGAGAAAGTTAAGTTAATCTACTATAGGTCTCCTCTTATAATAATGCGAGCTTTACACTTCGTGTAAAAACTATTTTTATTATACTTATAAGTAAAAACCTACTTTAGTGGGAGCGGGCGCTCTTTTAATAGGTCTTTTAGAATCCTTTCTTAGATTCTTATTTTTAAGAGCGTAAAGATCTCTTTAAAAGCAGCCTCCTTAAAGAGCTACCTATACTTATAGAAGAAGAGCTATTTTTATATTATTAGTAGAGGGGGGAGCTTGCCTATGCAAAGACAAGCTTTTAGAATTAGTAGTAGTGCCTTATTTAATAGTATAGCCTAAATTACTATATTTATAGTAATAAGCTCCCTGTAAGCTTCCTGGTCTTTTATAATACTAAGAAGGAAGGAATATAGGAAATTAAGCTATTACTTATTATTTAAGTGCTTATTCGCTAACTCTTTAATTATTATAAATATATTTTTATTTCCTGCATTACCCCCTAGCGTGCTATAATTATTAAGATCTTAGCGGCGCTATTTATAGCTTAAACGCATAGCAGGCCCCTATTCCTAGCGCTAGTATTATCTTCGTACAGAGTGTAATAGTTCTACTTCGTTTAGTATCTTAGAGTCTCGTATACCGCTTCGAGAGGCATCCACGGAGTTCAGTGGCTCTCGTTGTTGGCTTAATCGCCTCGATTCTGGCAGGCCTGCTCTGCCAGTAGAGTGCACTTCCTATAGGCTACCAGTATAATCGTTATTACGCTAATACATAGGAGCAGGCGTGTATTCTAGCGTTATAAGGCCTAGGTAATTAGGGCGCTATGCACAGATTCTTAACTACTTACTAGCTTAGCTAGTAGCTTATTTACCTTTTACTTAATTAGTTAAGCTCTACTTTAGTAGGCTATCCTAAAACCTACTCTTTTAATTAACTACGCATTTAAGCTAGTGCTTAAAGGGCACTCCTTAATCTTTATATCTTATTTACTTTTTAGGTTACGCGCTAGAGTGCTTAGGAAGATTCTTGAAAACTATTTTAGGGTTAATTAGCTTGCCTTTATAAAGAATATTAGCAAGCTCTATTACTTTTTTTTATATAATTACTAGATCTTCCTCTATTTAATAGAAATAACTTTTATTAAATATAATATTACGCGTGGTGATAACCAAGTTAAGCACTAGTACTTATATTTTATAAATATTAAAAGCTCTATAGCCTACTAAGTATCTAATATAGCCTTTTAGCTTTATTTTAAAGTCGCGCCTATAATAACTAGCTACTCTATCCTTATTTAAAAGGTATACGCGATAGCTATACGCGTAAATACTATTTTAATTTAGTTATAGATTAGCTAAAGTGTTTCTTACACGCTTAGGCTAATACTACTTAAAATACTAAGTAAACTAAAGGTCTAGCGCTTTATTCGACGAGCGTATTCTTTATAAAAGAGTAAGGCTTATATTAATAAGGTAAGTAGCTACTTCTATAACTTTAGACTATAGCTTGTTAGGCAGATTTACACTAAGCTTTATTTTTAATACTTATATAATTACTTCCTACCTAGCGCGTTTTACTTTACTATTAGGCTTATAAGTGTATAAGGGCGTTATTTTTACCTTAATACTACGTTCCTTAGCCTATATTTTAAAGCGCCTTTTGCCTTTTAGAGGTCGCGTTGCTATATTATTATTTTAAAAGATTATAACTATCTTAAGCTTATAGCGTATTAAAATACTTTTAGTAAAACACTCTTAGGTGTTAAGGATCTGCGTAGTGGACTTATTATATAAGCAAAATATATATAGCTCTCTACTATAGTCACACTTTAGAATTATTGCCTAGTGCTTTCTAACCCTTCCTAATAGATAGTTAAATAGATCTTAGGAAATTTAGAAGTATAGTTATAGCAAGCGCTCCTTTAGCCTTCTAAATACTACCTAAGACGCGTGTGTGACAGCGTAGTGCTTATAATATTTCCTTAGAATACCCTATATTCTTACGTTTCTTACTCTTTTAATAAGAGCTTTTAAAGTGTCTTTCTTAAAGTAGCCTACTCTTTAGTGCTAGACTTTTAAAGTGTCTATTTTAGGGTGCGTAACGTAGGAGCTACTAATCTTACGATGAGTAAAAAGCACGCTTATAACTATAGTATAGTAATTAAGAAGCTTATATTTAATAAAAGTAAGGTTATGCTCGCTACGGAGCGTAGCTAGTATAATACTATACTTAAGCGTTCCTACACAAAGCGTGTTATTAAGACTAAGATACTATACGCCCTTTTTGCGTAGATAAGCTTTAAAAATAATATTTATATAAAAGTCTTCTACTATTATAACGTCTAAGAGCGTGAGATTAACACGTGTTCTATTTAACCCTTTAAAAAGCGCCTTAATTACTCTAGTACCTCTTTTAAGTATTAGTTAGGAAGCTATACTAGCTTTAACTATCTTATACTTTTTTAAATTTTTTAAAGGTGCCTAGCATAAGCATTAACACGTTATTTATTAAGTATAAGGCTTTACTATTATTAAAAATAGTACTCTTAGAGAGAGGGTATGTATTAAAGTCTATAATAAAATAAATCCTAGATGCTATTTTCAGGCTTATAATTAAGAGGTTAATTATAGTAGTAGTAATATACCTGAGGAACTTAACTTAAGTAGTATACTTAGTTATAGTAAAGCCTTTTTATTTTTATTTTTTAGTAATTATTGCGCGCACTTTAGCGTACTTAGGAAGTATAAGATAAGTAAGGATCTTGTCTTTATCTTCTTTAGAAAGTGTAATAGCTCTACTTAGAGATAAGCCTATTACTACAGTCCTAAGACGCTTGTAAGCCTAAGGTAGCTAGTAGTATAATTCTTCTTTATATAAGTAGCCTTTTACCTTGCTTAACTACAGTGCTTCTTTAGCTTTATTACTAGGTTTAGGAGCGCTCTATCTACTAAACGTTATAAAAATTACTAGTTTAAAGCCTAAGCTTAAGGCTTGTAGATTAAGGTAAGCTAAAAAGATCTTACTAACTTCCTTTAAAGTAAGTAAGCGCTTACTTAGAATTTACTATTATTTATTATTAGCGTGTTAGATTTAAGCCTATTTAGGAGCTATTTTATTTACTATAGCTCTTAAGAAGTTAGTTACCGCAATCTTTCCTTTAACTTCTAGGATCCTATACTATAAGGCGAGTATATAAAGAGCACTCTACTCCTTATACTATTATTTTAGATTTATTCTTCTTTAGTAAGCTTATTTAAGTAAGGTGTAGTATTCCTATTAGATTTAATTAAGTGTTGCTATATCTAATAAGGCGAGCTCCCCTTTAAGGTATTGTATAATTATCTGCAAGATAGAACTTTCTTAGTTACTAAAGCTTATTATAGCAGGTGTTAGGAGCTGCGTTATTAATAGTCCTAACTATTTAATTAAATATATTTTATATTTACTATATTCTAGTAGTGTGCTTAGCTAAGCGCGCCTTATAGTTGCCTACCTCTAACTAGTATTAGCGTAAGGCTTTATTTTAGCGATTAGCACGATTTTTCCTACGCTCTTTAAGAAATTTCCTGTTTTAAGAAGCGCCACGACGCACTACTCTCCTAGGCTATTCTTTACTAAGCTTATTTAAGTTATTATATTTGTTATTAGACAATTTTAGGAGTTCTAAGAGTTCTAGGAGCTTAAGAGTAGTTATTATAAAGTTATTAGTAATTAAGGTGTTTAGATTAATGTAATCTTAAACGCCTTATTACATGGCTTAAAACTTAAGCTATATAAACTATGCTAGCTAGCTCTTTTAATTAGTTAGGCGTACTATGCTTGCTAGAAGAGCGGAGTCCCCTATAAGTTTAAGGAGGGCGCTCTACTAAGCTTGTTATAAATCTTAGCCTACTGCTAAGGGCGAAGGGGGTCCAGTGTAATAGAAGTAGAGAGAAGGAGCTTATTAAGGAGGTCTATATACTCTACTTAAGGTACTTATAAGCAGAAACGAGGTGCGCTCTATTATATAAGAATAAAGCGATATAAGAAATATTTAAATAGATTAGAGCATCTAAATAATATATCTAATAATTATTTACGCAGGGAGAATTATCCTGTATTCTTAAAATGCTAGGCTTATACCTATAGAGGGTAAAACGAGCTAGATAGTATATAGTTTGGAGATCGAATTGATTGATTAGTAACATATAAAAAGTTACTATAGCAGTAGTATTTATACTAAGCATTTGGTGTTATGTTTGCCCGTTCCACCGGATCCTTCTAATTAGGGTACCTACAAGGGATAATTCCCACGACATTAATTAATTAAGTAATAGAGGTTAGCCATAAGCGAGGTCTCTAGTACGTGCCAACCTAACGCTAGCATTATCTAGAATAGTGTGTAACTAAAGGTGCGCCAGCCTCATATTCTCTAATACACTATTAATAATATTGCAGGATTACAGAGGCCCTATAATCGGACTGTAATATGCTTTATAATTTTCTAGATATATTTATTATAATATATATAGATAGTGTACTTGTCTTTTTTAATAATAAATTAGATTATGTTTCTTATATATACACAGAATTAAAGGTATTAGACAAAGCATATCTTAGAATTAAACTAAAAAGGTATAAATAGCACGTAACACAATTCAAATTTCTTAGATATATTATAATTATAAAAAACTTAAAGTCGCACTAAATAATATTAAACCTATTATAAAGTAACTAATACTAAAGATATTTAAAAACATCTAAAGATACTAAAAATTTTATAAATTTAATAGGCAATTTATCTAAGACTACATAAAAGTTATAATATCTTTAACTAATTTCATTAAGATAGAAATATCCTTTGCATAAATAAAAGAATATAAAGAGTTATTTAGACACTTATTAAAGGCATGTACTACGGTACTAGTTCTTATCCACTTTAGGGACGAAGAACTACTATAGATTAAGACAAACTTAAGCGATCGCATGATAGGCACATGTGCAAAATAAGAGAAAGATAGTAAATAGCACCCCGTTACATACTATTTATGTAAATTTAGTAGAGCAAAGATAAGATAAAACGTATATAATAAAGAACTCTATATAATTATTAAAGCACTTAAACATTAGAAAATTTACGCACTTAGGTACTTAAGTCTTATAATTTTTATAAATTAGAAGAACCTCACTGGCTACTTACAAAAACTAAATTATATTTTAAACGCTATTTTCTATTCCTTACCTTTTACTCTCTAAAGTTTATAAAAGTCTTAGATTATATTAAGTTTATTAAACTATTTAGCTTTCGTAAAGAGCTAAAGATTCTCACTAATTAATAGTAAAAAGTACTAGTCCTTCTTTAAAATAGTATTTAAGGCTTAATAATTAACGTAGAAGCGTAGTCCTCTACTAGATTTTTTAATAAATAATACTAGGGCGGCGACGCTAGACTTACTTACCTAAATAAAGCCTTTATTTAAGTATTTAGTAAGCTCTTTCTAAAGGACAAGTAACTCTTTACAAGACATATTAAATAGAGTAATATAGGGGATTTCTAAAATCTCGCCATCTTTTTCCACGAGAGGGATAAAAAGATCCACTTTAGGTCTATAGTACAACGGGAGCTTGTTAGCTTATTTCTTATAAAAGATACGCTACAAGTCCGTAAAAGCTTTAAGTAAAAACTTTTATCGGTTTACTTTTAGCTTATAGGATAAAGCCTTTTATATATCCTTTATTAATATAGAAAATACCTTAGTCACGTTTCTTGGGCATTAATTACGCTAATCTAGGGCTATAAAGGCTATAGCTAATATCCTTTAGGACTTTATTAATAGTTTCTTACCTTTTTAATTACGGATGCGAGTGTTAGGATCTGAACGAGCAGCAGCAAAGGAGGGCCAACGGCGGCCATGGCGGGGTAACCCATAGTGGGACTGCACTACCGAGGTCACGTGATATACCCTTACGCCAAGCCACACCATCACGCCAAGATAGTAATGGCAGTACCATCACTAATGCCAGTACCATCAGACCGAGGTCATGATGGCATAGAAACGGGTGATGACAAAAGAAAGCCTACGGGTATATAGAAAGCTCAAATATCCCTCTAGATATGCGTGTTTAACCTGTTTATTAATCTATCGTTTGGATCTAAATAAGCAACCTTGTTGATTTAATTATACTGTACACACCTTCGATACCAACGCCCTTAGTAACAGGCGCAAGCTATCACTACAACCCTTTCCCGTCCTACTAGTACTCCTGCCCGAGAACCAACCTTAGCCCCTTAGAAAATAGCTACCTCTTTGGGATCTTAACAGCGGGTGCCTAAACTTCTAATCGAAATTAATTTTATTCCTAGGGCTAGTTTAATCCTATTCTTTTTTATTTACGTTAGGCTAAGAATTAGATCGTATAACCTATTATTAAGTAAAATATATAAAAATATATTGGTTCTATATAGCTATTAATATTTGCTTTTAATTAGACTACTTTAGGTATGACGAGTTATATACCTCTAAGACTAACAACTTCTTATAGATAAGGTAGTTTCTTGCGCTATAGGTAGGCTTTTATTATAAATTTTTTAATATAAATTTAAAAGTTAAATAACCTAAATTTATTATTATTAATATATATATTGTAACAGGAACAATCGCTCGTCGACACGAGAACCCTTGGCCAGTCAAGACAGGATTCGAGATCATCCGAAAACCGACACTCATCCGTATCGAACCAATTTCGGATCTATCAGACCGATGGGGAACTACGGATCCGATTCGGACCTATTTCGGATCCATCAGACCGACGGTCAACCTATGGCAGATATGTGCTAGCTAGCCATCTAGGAAGAGGTGTATTTAGAGGAGCTTAGGGCCTTTGTAGTTTAGTACCTTTTCCGTATCCTTTCGTACCAGGCCTATAGGCACTTAATTCATTCGAGGCTACATTCTTATATACGCACTCATATATGCCTCTACTAGGAGATACGCCAACATCGGTCCTTTAAGTGACCTGCGCTAATACATATATAATATTATTAATAAACAAGTGTACTAATACTAGTATGAAGTTTAGTTATAGTCTTTTACAGTTATTAAAATTTATATTTTACTCTTTTTCTACTTCTACTGCTTAGCGACGACTGTTACTAGAAAAATCTAGTTTTTAAAATTAATAGAAGCTATATTAAACTCTTTATTAAAGGATTTTTTAATAGTAGGTGTAGTAGCGCAAACTTATGCTAGCTTTATTATAAGCAAAAGTTTACACTATTTTACACGGTGTCCTATATCTTTATAATAAAAATAGAAACTATTCTTTTTACGGATTTCTGTTACCTCGCGCGGCATCTATATAGCTTATTTTTAGGTATCACTAGACCTATATCCTATAGCTCTATTTATTACTTAGTATCTTTTATTTTAGCTTTATTAGCTAGACGTCCTTCTAGGGTTAGCTTAACTAGGTTTCTAATTTATCTCGTCTAGCGCCCTACTTTTGGCAGAAAAATATAGTAGCAATAATTTATTTTAAAAGAGGGGGTTTTCTTTTATTTTATTAACTCTCTTTTAGACCGTTTATAGGCCCTAATTATTATTTATATTTACTATAACTATTTAGTCTTATAAATTATCGCGAAGGCTTTAAAAGTATAAATTCTTTAGAATTTCTTAATTATACTCTGTAGCTTCTATAGCGTAATTATTAAAGTTAAATTTATAAAGCTTTTAGTTTCCTTATTATATTATAAGTATATAGTTACGTGCGATTTCTTCCGCTAGGTAGTTATAGAAGTTATAGTCTAGTAACTTCTAGAGGTTAGCATTAGTATATTTTAGGTAGTAATTTAAGTACGTAATTCCCACCGTTGCTGCACGTCCTATTAATTAACTAATAATATATTTACTAATATTATTGGGACAGTCCCTATCCTCTAAAAGCTTACATTATATTACTATTTTAAAGTAGTAGTAATCCTGTTATTTACTATTAATGTAGGCTAAATTAAAAGTTTTAGGACGGCGACTTCTCCCTTTGTTTAAAATAATGTTTACTATTAATCTCTCTAGTAGCGCTATTTACTAGTCTACTTTTAATAGCTAATTTTTACCTCTTATTTTTTAAAAGTATTATAATATTATTAGGGGTTATTAGCATTTTTCTACTACTTCTTTAATTAGTCCTCTTACTCTTTATAGTTGTCAGATAAGATGCTTGCGTGCGATAAGGTATAATAATTAGTGATAATTGTGTCTTGTTCTCTGTCAACTCTGTTGGGTTGGTTTTAACCCCTAGGCTAGTACGATAAGCGCTGTGGTCCCTGCTCGATTGTGTAGATCCGACCTTAACGCACTCGTTCTATCTAACACACCCCCTTAGCTTAGAAATCCTTACAGGCTAGATTATATTGTAGTTTCTTATTATGCGAGCGCGAGGTCTTTAAGTTATTCCTAAATCTCCTTAAAAGGCGCTTTGTTCGTTACCTTAGGTCTCTCTACTTCTACTAGTCTAAGTTGAGTTAGGAACCTTTCCTACTTATTAACTGGGAGGACCTTTATAAAGCCGTCGGCGATTATATCTGCCAATTACACGTACTCTACCTTTATCTTTCTAGTAGAGACTTCCTGTTTTAGCCAGTGATTGTAAATGTTGACGTGTCGTAGTTTAGTCTGGAGCTTAGATATCTCCTTAGTCACTAGTCGAATAGTTTGCTTGTTATCGCATTAGATAGTAATTAACGATAAAAGTAGTTTAATCTGTAGTTTATCTAATAGTCGTGAAATAAAGATTACTTCCTTAGCCACTTATAATAAGGCGAGAAGCTCTACTTTAGTTATTAAGGTTATAATAGTATCTTGTTTATTTGCTCTCTAGGCAATAAGTCTATTAAATAGCTTAATAGCGTATCCTTACGAGCTCTTTCTATCTAGTGTATTATTAGCAAATAAAGTATTACTAGCTACTTAAAGGTAGTTGCCCCCTTTAAGTTATAGTGCTCTCTATCTGGTGCTGGACAAGTATAGTAGTACTTAATTGGCGGCATTGTAATGTTCGGAGCCCGGATTTAACAGAAACCGAGCTAGCCTTAAGGTTATAAAGGCGATGTCTAGTCGGGTTATTACTATCGCGAATAGAAGTGATCCAATTTTGCGTTAGTATTTGTTAATTTCTAAGGGTGTTGCCAAGCCTGTTCGAGGCTTTAACTTGGTAGCGGCTATTAGGGTATCGTGACGGATGTCTTTCCTATTAACTAGTTAACTAATCTTCTCTACGTATGCGGCTTAAGAGAGTTAGATCTTCTAGTAACTTTAGTCCCTAATAACCTCTACGCTAAGAAACCACTAAAGGTTATTTTCTCTAGTAAAGATGTATTTCTCCCGTAGGTGCTTAATTATTTGCTAGGCTTCTTGCTCTTTCTGCTTGTAATACGCTACTATAATATCGTTAACGTAGAAGAAGACAATAATTCTGTCTTTAATAAGATAGCATGGCTCGTGAGGCATAGTTTAGAAGTTAAGAGCTTTAAGTGTTGTGGTGAATTCTCTCTGCCAGAGGAGTGGTGAGATCCGTAGACCATACAGAGCCTTATTAACTTAGAGGATCGTTCCAGGTTTTCGATAGCCGTGGGGCATTCTTATGTATACTTCTTAATCCATCGTTGCATGGACAAAGGCGTTCGTAACATCGTATTATTTAAGCTCTAAGTCGTGGTAGGCTGTAATTACTATTAGCATTTAGAATAACTAGCTGGCAAGCGTGGCTGCGTAAGTGTCCTGCAAGGTAATATTCTATTATTAATTATCACGAACGACTAGTTGCGCCTTGCACTTTAGCAAGAAGTAGTGCTTATTAAGTTTATAGGTGTATACCTACATATAGTTAAGGATCTATTATCCTGTTAACTTAATCTTCTTTATTAGTACCTCTAACCATAATTTCATTTATTAATAGCTTATAAGATGGGCCTGTTCTACTTCTTTAAATAGTTCACCTATCGGGTGGTCCTTAAGCTTGGTACGGCACGTTGGCAGAGGTAAGAGTTGACTTTAATAGGGCTTTAAGCCTTTAGCGAGTATTCTTATTATCTTTGCCTTATCTATAATATCCCCTCCGTATTTCCTAACGTGGCTAGCTTAGGTTCCCGCCATGAAGGCTGCTGCCCAGGGGGCAGTCTTAGGCGACCTATATTATATTACTTTGGATTTATTTCTAGCTATTAACTAAGCAAGCAATGCTGCAGGTAGCGGTATAGACAGAGGAGTTAGGTAACTGTCTCTAATTTTCCTTCCTTAATAGTAGCCTGGCGGGTCTACTTCGCCTTAATAGTCTGGAAAGTCCTCAGCGGCCTTATCCTTATAGAAGGACTCTATTTCTAGTTACTAAATAGGAGTTAGTAGTTTAATAGTCCTTACATGCGTAGCTATTTCTTCTAGCGTGTTGTGCATAAGGTTATCTATTAGATCTTTAGTCTTCCTATTAAATATAGACTACTTGTTAAAGACGACGTCTTGGGTGCTAATCACCTTGGCGAGTAATGGTATCCAAATGCGATAGATGTTTAAGGATTGGTATCTAATAAGATAGCTAATTTAAGCTTTCGGATCGAGGCGTTGCAAACGTAATTTGCCTTAGTAAGTGTCGTCGGTCATCGCAAAGGCTTTGCAGCCATACGCCTTTAGGTAGGCGAGATTAGGTTTCTATAGTAAAGTTACAATCCTATTACTAAACGCGACTCGTGTAAAGAATATCTTATATAGCGTCTTCTAGTTATTCGCGTAATTTAGTATTTGATTATAGAGGTATACTATAACCCTTATAACTTTAGGCTATAGTTCCTAGGATAGGTTAGCGTCAAGTCGCATTACGCGTGATTTCTCTTTATTTACACTCTCTAAGCGTTCGGCACCTCCGTTCTAAGCTTAGGTGTCTAGGGCCGAAGGCTCGATAATAATTCCTTAGGTTGCTAACTAACGTTTTACTTCTAGTTTAACTATGGTAATTTCATTGTCTGCCTCGATAGTCTTAACTATTATATTATAGTGGTTCTTAAGGAATAGGAGGAAGGTTAAAAGGATCTTAATAATTAATTTCGCTGTTCTATTATCTATAAATAAAAGTCCTATTGTAGTCCTAAGAATTTATTAGTAATTAATATTTAGCTTTTTTCTTTAGTGACGCTTTGCGTTTTATATGTATAGAAATTAATAGTTAGCCTCTCTCTAGGTCCTTTAGTGTTAATCCGTGGCGCGCGGCTAATCTATCGTTTTAACTTTACTCTGCTACAGGAGTTATACTTAACTATCGTAATCCCTTTTACGCGCACCCCCTTAGCTTGCTACACTAGGTGCTTAATTACTACTAGTCTAGGGTGTCCTAGTCTCTTGTACTAAAGTATGGCTAACGCTCTCTATAGTGCTCTTTTCGTTTAGGAGGTGATCTTACGTGCATGATATAAGGCAGGTAGTAGTAGGTTATACTTAAGTACCTACTGGCCGTGGATCTTAGTAAGATTCCTAATAATTATGTTATCTAGTCTTTTTAGAGTAGTTGGGTTTATTTGCGTATCCCACCAGATTCCTCTTTATCTTAGTAGTCGAAAAGAGACTAGATTATATAGTAGGTTAGGGCAGATAGCCACGTCGTGTAAGACTAATTTAGTTATTCTAGACTAACTTTTTAGGGTTAGATTAATAGAGCCGTATCCTTTTATTTATATCTTCGTATTCCTAGCCCATATGTAGTCTCCGGGCATAGGAGGACGGAAGTTATAGATGCAGTTAGGGTTGTTTATAATATGGCAGGTTAATCCTAAGTCGAGGATAAACAATCGCTTTAATAGGTAGTTATTAATTTCTGTCCTAACAGGCGCCGAGGTAAACGCAGCGTTAACTTTTAATATTCTCCGCCCCTCTAGTTACTTGTTAGGGATCTCTGGCGTTAAAGTATATAATTATTTAAGAATTAGCGTTCGCGATTAGGTTTTACTCTATCCGCGAATTAGCCCTTAGAACGTTACGTTGTTCTTACGCTTAAATTTAATAAGCTCGCTTATAGTCTTATTTAGTTTCCACTATTCAGGAGCTTGGTCTAGGTTAACATAATAGTAATTCCTAATACTATAGCGTTGTCTATAGGCAGGGCATTTTGCTCCCGCTGTTATAGCTAGCTCTTAATTTAAAGGCTACTTAAGCTTAGCATTTTTGCTAGCTATACGTTAATTACAAGATCTACCCCGGTTTCTGTTAGATGGCGCGCTTTTAGTATAGGAGGCGTCCTTACTATTACTCTAGGTAGTTACACTACCTTTAGCGAGATACAATGCATTATTAGATATAAAGGCTACTTTGTATTTCCCTAATTTAAGGGGATAGTTTATTATTATGTATTCTTAGAAGCATTTTATTATCTCCTTCTAGCTTATGCCAGCTGCAAATCGACTATTATCTTAAAAGTTTATAGACTATATAGGAGCAACTTTGTTTACGGCTGCTAGGAAGTCTTTTATGATTACATTTAATTATAATAGTTCGGCGACTCGATATGTCTCTGCCTTGGTGGCTACTTAGTAGAGTTGCCAATAATTAATCAATCAAAAATTCGGGCTGAGATTGATTTAATTGATCGTCGAGGACCTCGAGTTACTGATTAATTAATTAATGATTAATTTTAAGGCTTTTTAATTAATGATTAATTAATTAATTAATCGAAAAATCGCGCTAAGATAAAATATGTATAGCACAAGCTAGACAGGGTTATCGCACTGTGATACCTAATAGATATCGTGCATCTCGAGCTCTGAGAGCTCTACTGGGAGCTCGCCGTCCAGGGTCTCCTGGGGTGGAGAGTATCTAGCTCTTAGCCAACTCCGTACGCACGTGATTGTGGAGAGCATTTAAGAGCTTATTTTTTAACGTTTTAGCTCTATTATATTGCTAACCTTAGAAAACATTCTCTTACAGTAACAAGAGGACGCTAGAATTAAGAGGAGATTAATAGTAAACTAAGAAAGGCAGGGATATCGATCGCGGAGAGATACCTAATACCTAATAGGATCTATATAGTATGCATAATCCTTAGGGACGCTAAGTTTATTATGCCACTAGTAATTAAACTTGTTAGTACTATTAATAAGTAAAGTAGAAGTTTTAGCTCTTAGAGGCTTAACGTGTAACTTGGCGTAGTTATTAATATTACTAACGCGCTTTACTCGTTTACGCGTAAGAGAGATAATAGGGCAAGCGTCCTCTAATTTATATATAGCCTAGAGCTCTTAGAATTGCTAATTAGCTTAATTAAGCTAAACTTTATACTCTCCAGTCCATGCGTTAACAAAGTAGTACTTGTAGTAAGGGTGGAGGACTATAGAGGCGTAATAAACAGGCGTCTTTTTAAGGAGCTTGTAATACTTTAAGAGCTTTAAGTAGGCTATAGTTACGTTAATCTTTAAGTAGTCCTCTAGAGCGTCAGGCTTATTAAAAATAATATCTTAAAAGCTCTTAACAAGCTGCTTAAAGTAGGAGAGGAGGTACTTAAAAGTAGGGTATACCTCGTAGATTGCACTAAAACGGCTAGAGTTACCACGGCCTTTAAGTCTCTTTATAGCCTCCTTCAAGGGCTAGAGGATTTTAATATACTAACTAATTATAGCCTAATCAGTAGTAGTAAGGCTTTTTATAGGTATTCTATTAATAGGAGCCTTACTACGCTCGCGAGCTAAGGACTTATCCCGTAGCGCCTTCTCTACTTTATAATTAATAAGAGCATTAATTACGCAGTGGAGGAGGACTACTCTCTCTATAAAGTTAAGATAGCTATTCTAGCGAGTAATAACAGGCTTAATAGGTTTAAAGAGCTATAGAGGCTCTCCTACCTCGCGTGTTAAACGTTAAAAGTTATTAAAAAGGTCATGTTGCTAAGGCGTTAATATTAAGTATATAACGTCTATAAAGACTTTAATAGGGCCCTTTTCTCGCCACTCGCGTAGGTATTTCTCCTTAAGTCTAAACTATAAGGTGTTGTTATTAAAGGCGTCTTTATTAGTTCCAAATATTACAGTTTGCCCTACTAAGTTAAGCGAGTGAGGTAAGCAGCGGAGGCGTTAGTCCTGTGGGGCAAAGCTATAATAGGCGCCCAGCGCCTTAAGGGCTGTATTATTATTTGTCGCATTGTTAAATATAAAGTACCTAACTAAGCTACTATTAATACCAAAGGCCTATAGCGTCTTAATAATAACTATAGTAACTTTCTTACCTATATGCGCACCACTAAGTTAAGGGAGGGCAAGAGGCAGGTCGCAGAGCTTACTATAACTATTAACGTAGTAAGTAATAAGCCTATAAAACGCACTCTTGCCGCCTTTTATAGACTAGCTATTAAAGCTAATATAGATTTTACTAAGGGCGCGAGCGAGCTTAGTTTGTATATAAGGCTATAAATTTACGTATAACCTTAACAGGAAGGCAGTAATAGTTATATAGCTCTAAAAAGTAGCTAGCTTAGCCTCTAGGTTAGCGGCGCGTAAGAGCTCTTAAAAGGACAGCGTCTCTACTTCGCGTAGTAGGTAATTATTCTTAGTAAGCTAGCTAACTAGAGCAAGTTAAAAACGCTATTAATTAAAGTTTCCTAAGGCGTTAGACACCTCTTATAGTACGCTAACGCCAGCGCTTATAAGGCCAGCGAGAGTACGCTGCCCTAACTCTAATAGAGTTAACTATTTGCCCGGGCGAAAGTGCCTATGGCCTGGCCGTCTCTACTCTATATGGTTCTATGCCAACGATATAGAGCTTATCGTCTCTTTAATAAATTAATTACTAGGTACTTTGTGTATATAGTAATAGTGGTAGACAAAAAATATACGCTGCATATTTGCCCGGAGAGCAACGCGATACCCGTGATTATAGAGTAAAGACTTCTTAAACCTCTACGTACGCAGAGGCTTTGTATACTATAGTAACCTTACCTAGTTAATGCCGTTAAAGTTATTAGTAAACTAAGCGTTAAATTCGAGCCTAGGGCTGTCAGAGCTAGGTAAGGAGGTAACTAAGGGAGTAATAGTAGCCCTACTTAACGTAGCTTAAGAGGACAGCGTTAGTGTCTCTAGTAGCCTACGAAAGGGCGTTAATACGTTTAAAGGCCTTAAGAGCGTGTTAATTAAGAGTAAAGACTCTACGTTAAAAGCTATAGCGTTAAGGTCCCAGAGCTTAGTCTTAAAGCTCTAGCTACCCTAAGTTACCAGCAGGTCCTATGTACTCTATAAGCTAGACGCGACGACTAGTAACGCTACTAGCCTTTTTACTATACTTAAAAAGCTCCTTTTACTTTTATTTTGTAAACCTAAGGCTATTATATACGTGTAAGAGAGAGGGTGCGAGAGAGTATAGGAGGAGGGTAGGAGAGAGTATTAATAGAGAGGGCAAACGCGCTAAAATTAGGGTGTTAAGCTAGCTAATTACCCGATTAGGAAATTACTAAAAACACCAAATAACTAACACTAACAATACGTATAATTAACTATACTTATTAATATTACTGCTTTAAAAGGCCTTCTCAGCGTTAAATACGGCGTAAAAATAGATCAAAAGAATCAATCAATCAATCAAAAAAAATAGGAAAAAACTGAACTGATTAATTATGGAGAGAGAGAGAGATTGATTTAATTAATAGGATTAATTTGGGCAAAAATACTAATTAATTAATAGATTAATTAATTGTTGGCAACTCTGCTACTTAGTTATACTTAGCTAGCCATGTGTCCTATTGCGACGCGCTTCTTATTAGTCTAAGTAAGGCGAGGTATCAATCGCGGGCTCGTTCTTATTCGATTTATTTATTAACTCTAACCGTTAACTTTAGGTTAGTAATCTATTAGCGTAGTAACTTTTCTGGAAGGCAGCACGTGCGCAATAGGTGTGGCAATATAGTTAACTAAATAAAGGCCACGATATATTAGAGGCTTGCTTGTTCCTTCTCGTACTCGTGTCTATCGTTCTTATATTGTTTAACGAGGATTTTATAGTATTTAAGATCTTCCTTAAACGCCTTTTGTCCTACTACTAATAGTTTAGTCTATCTTATTAGGATTTCGACGTTCGCGGCTGTTGCGTATCTAGCGATTATTAGGGCTCTAATAGCTACCGGTTTCGTTATTAACGGGACAGTTACCGTTAGATTAACTTTGTCTTAAATATTATAAACAACGTATCTAGCTTGCAGCTGCGTTATCTATCCCGTGTAGTTAGTGTAATCTCTTAGCATTACTATAGGATCGCGGTAAGGTTACTACGCTATTTTATATTGGTTAAGGCAGTAAGACTCTTAATTATTAGATAAGATACTTGCGTGCGATAAGATATAATAATTAGTAATAATTATGTCTTGTTCTCTGTTAACTCTGTTGGGTTGGTTTTAACCCCTAGGCTAGTATAATAAGCGCTGTGGTCCCTGCTCGATTATACAGATCCGACCTCAACGCACTCGTTCTATCTAATAATAGTAGAGTCTAAAAAGTATCCTAAACGTAACGAGTGCTTAACCTTACTCAGGAATTATTATATTTTATTCTTATTAACTCCTAATACCTAGAGTTTACTTATAAATAGGGAGGCTATTCTTTTATTTCCCTAACTATTATTTTTTTATGAGTTAATAACTTATTACGCATAATTATTCGTGCTAAGATATAAACCTTTAGTAAAATTTTTTATTTTTATTTTTATAATTTCTTTATTTAGTAAAGATAGTCTTACTAGCGTTAAGTATCTATTAGGACACCTTCTTAATTACTTGCTAGGGAGGGTTTTATCTCTTTATAAGTCTAGGCATCGCCTTTATAGTATTTATTTATATACGTTTTTTTAACTTTATATGCTGCTTTATAGCTTTAGTTTATAATTATATTTAAATTTACTTGTCCCGTGATAGGTAAAAGTAATTAAATTTAATATAAGGGGCTAGGTGCTTAAGGAGCTAAAGATACTAAAAGAATATTTATAAATTTAATAAAGAGTCTAAAGTTAAGCTTTAGGCGTTAAGCTTATATATCTGGTGTTCGTATAACTAAGGGTTAAGGATCCGAGTCAACAACTTAGCGTAGCCTATTACACTAGATTACTACTAAAGGCAGAAAATAAGTTATACCTACCCTTCTTTACTAATTACTCAGCCACTAGTAGCTCTACTTACACAAATTTTACTTAATAAGCATTAGGGAGGTAGCTAAATAACTACTAGCTTATTAAAAATAATTTCTTAAGAAGTAGCCTATACTATATGCCCCTAAGTAAGGCACGTTGAATTTTAAAATAGAGAAATAGTTAATAAGGCTTAGAAAAAAACAAATACTATCTTAAGAATTAAAGCTATATTATAGTAAGTTACTCTCCTCACTAACGTCTTACACAGAGATTAAGAAACACCCTCTTTATAAATAGTTTAGAGAAACTAAAAAACCGTATCTAAAAAGCTATTATAACAAAATATTATAATTAAAAGTACTAATAAAGAAAATTGAGTTAACAGAATAATAGATTCTTGACTATATATAAATATACACCTATAAACTTAATAAATGCTATCACTTACTAAAATGCAAGACGCGACTAGTCGTTTAAAATAACTAATAATAGTGTTAGATTTAATAGTGTTCTGTCACTTTAAGATAATGCGATAATGAGAGTTAATGGATATAATAATTAATTGTGGAAACCGTGGTTGTGCGCAAGGTGTCTATCTAGTAATATTTCACGCTTACACTATATAGGATAGTGTAGGGGCAATAGTGCGCCAGCCTCCCTTCTTTATCCTATCGCACTCTAGGCGATAGTTTAGGTAAGAAGACAGTAGATGGGTCGCACTTATACTATAGGCAATAGTATAACTTACTATAATTTACAGTAGGTTGTCTAATCTAACACACCCCCTTAGCTTAGGCTTATCCTTAAGCTAGACACAAGTTACTTGCTAATTTACACTTTTGCTTATAGTCTAAAAACTTCTATTCTTTGTTCTAGTTCGTGCAGGTTAACCTCTTAGTTAGTAATCTTTCCTACGACGTCCTTAAGTCCTAGTTTATCCAGAGACTTAGTCTATTTACTAGCTAGCAGAGCCTTTATAAGACTATCTACTGCCATTTCTTCTAATTATTAATACTAGACTTTAATAGCTCCGCGTACCACTTCTTGTCGAAGCTAATAATTATAGATGTTAACATGCCTTAACTTTGTCTGTAGCTTAGCGATTTCTTTAGTGACAAGTTAAATGGTCTGTTAATTATCGCAATTAATCGTAATTATTAATAGTGAGAGCTTAATCTTAAGCTTAGTAATTAGCCATGCTGTAAAGATAGCTTCTTTAGCAACTTGTAATAGGGCTAGTAGCTTAGCTTTAGTTATTAATGTAGTAACTATGTTCTGTTTGTTTGCTTTCCAGGCGATAAGTCCACTAAATAGCTTAATAATATATCCTTAAGAGCTCTTACGGTTAAGGGTTATATCTATAAATAATGCGTCGCTCGCGACTTCGTAGGTGTCTACTCCTCTAAAGCATAGTGCTAATACTCGTGTAGAGGATAGGTATAGCAGCACGCGGTCGGCGGCGTTGTAATATTTATTACTTAAATTGGCGAGAAATCGCGATAACCAAGAGCTTACGAAAGCAATGTCCGGGCGCGTGGTCACTATAGCATAGAGGATTAATCCTATCTTCCGCTAGTATTAATTAATCTCTACCTTTAAGGCGAGTCCTTCTTAGGGGAGTAGCTTAATTACTACTATTAGGGTATCGTGCCGTATATCGCGTCGATTAACTAGGCGATTAATCTTGTCTACGTAAGACGCTTAAGATAGCCAGAGTAGTCTACAAGGACGGTCTCTAATAACTTTAACTCCTAGAAACTACTATAGGTCTTTTCCGCTAGTAAGGGAGAATTTTAAACTTAACTATTTTATTACTACGTTAGTAGTGTGCTTCTAATCCTTTGCGTAGGTGACAATAAGGTTGTCTATATAGAAGAAGATAATAATTCCGTCTTTAATTATATAGCATGGCTCGTGTGGGACGGCGGCAAAGCCGAGGTCTTAGAGCACTTAGGTAAACTCTCGTTACTATAGTAATAGAGAGATTCGTAGACTATATAGCGCCTTATACAGCTATAAGATAGTGCTAGATTAGGTGTATCCTTATAGCATTCTCATGTAGATTTCTCTATCTAACTTTGCGTGGACGAAAGCGTTAGTAACGTCGTATTAGCTAAGCTCTAGATTAAAGCGAGCTACTATACCTATAAGTAGGCAAAAGGATCGTCCTGCGAGTATAGCGACGTAGGTATCTTAAGTAGTAAGGTGTCGTTGTTAATCTCCACGCACTACTAGTCTAGCCTTACACTTTTAAAAGTAGTAGTGTTTATTAAGCTTATAGGTGTAGACCTACATGTAGTTAAGGATTTAATGGCCTACTAATCGCGCTTAGGCGACGGGCACCTCGCTCTATAACTTTATCTCTTTATAGCTCTATAAGTATAATTGCTCGGCATCCTTCCACATCTTAAATAGTGGGTGATCTTTTATTCTTATTCTGCAAGATAAAGGTTCTAATAAAGAGCTTTAGTGTGGCTTCTTACCTACTTCGAGCATGCGTCTAAATTGCGCTTTATTAAGTAGCTTACCTTTATATATTCCTGCACTTCTTGCTTTAGTGCCTGCTAAGAAGGCGGCTGCCCATGGCACAGCGAGTTAATATTTTAACTATAATTGCACTATAGGTAATAGTTCACTATAAAGTTTAGTATAATTACTAGCTATTAATTATGCGAGCAGTGCGACAGGTAGTAGTGTCGCTAATAGTAATAGGTAGATATAGTTAACTTTCCTCCCTTAATTATACTCTAGAGTGTCGTTATCCTCTTAGGAGTCTGTTATTGGCTCATCCTCGTAGAAAGACTCTGTGTGTTGTTATTCCGGCGGTAAGGGCGATAGCTTTACTAATTAGGTCCATGCTACAATCTCTTTATAAGTGCTGTGCATAAGGTTGTCTATTAGGTCTTTTATCTTGCCTAAGAACACTAATTGTTCGTCGAAAATAACGTCGCGAGTACTAATAACCTTTACAAGGGAGGGGATCTATATCCTCTAGATATTCGTTAATTAATAGCCCACTAGGTAGCTAATATATGCTTTTAGATTAAGCCTTTAGAGCTTGCTCTTGCCGCGTTTTATATCGTTAGTCATGGCAAAGGCTTTACAGCCGTAGGCCCTAAGGTAAGCCTAATTAGGTTTCTTTGGCTGGGTGACAATGCCATTCTGGAAGGCTACTATTATAAGGAACACTTTGTGTAGTGATCGCTATTAGTTGGCGTAGTTTGGTGTTTAATTATAGAGGTATACGGCCGCTCGTGTGATTTTTGGCTATAGTGTTTAGGGAAGATTGGCGTCTAGTCGCATCGCACGACTTTTCTCCTTAATTACACCCCCTAAGCGTTTAGCGCCTCTATTCTGCGCTTGGGTGTCGGGTGCTAAAGGCTCGATAATAATACCTTCGCTAATACACCACTTATTAACGTCTTGTTTAACTAAAAAGATCTTATTGTTAGACTCTATTACTTTAATTATAATCTTAAACTATACTTTTATAAACAGTGCAAATTCCTTTAGCAGCTTAATAATTATCCGCGCTAGTCTATTATCCTTAAAGTAGAAATCCTAAGCTATACCTAAGAATCTATTAGTAATAAGTATCTAGCTTTTCTCGCCGGTGGAGCTTTCTTGCTCAAAGTCGTGGAAGTCAATAGCAATTCTTTCACCAGGGCTATTATTACTCTATCTGGCCTGTCTTCGTATTTGTCGCTTAAGTTTCGATCGTCCACAAGCATCGCATTAGACCGTGGTAGGTCCTTTAAGGCGCACCCCCTTAGAGTAATTTACAGTATATTCGAGCGCCTAAGGTCCTAGGTGGCCTAATCGTTTATGCTAAGTAATTATATCTACCTTCTAAGCTTGCCTTTTAGTGCGCCAGTTAGTCTTGTGTGTAGTATAAGTTACACTCTTTATCGTAGTATAGCTCGTTAATGTTCTAAACTCTAGTACCTATTAATTATGTATTTCCTAGAGTTCTACGAGGACTATATTATCTCTTTACTTAATTATTATTAGTTCTGCCTGCGTATCCTACTAGAGGCCTTGCCTCTAAAGTAATTAGAAAGATACCAGATTGCATAGCAGTTTAGGACAATAGGCAACGTTATTAAGCCTTAGTGTCTAATTCCCTTATCTACTTCTAACGTGTAGATAGACGCTCTTATATCCCTTTATCCATACTCGCACCTTCACCAACTTTAGGAATTTCGAGAAAGTGGTAAAAATTGCGAAATCTTTATCCCGTTCATCTTACTTTCACCTGAAATCCTACTCCTAGCCATCCTCAGGCACCGCACGCGTGCGGTGGGCTAATAATAGTAATAGAGACGCCTTAGAGGCCCCTTTCGGGGGCCTCTATAGCGACCTGCCCCGCAGACCCTAAGTCTACGCGATAGACTAACATCCAGCACCCCTCTAGGAAGCGCTAATAGACCGATATCTGCCCTCCTAGACGCCTTTCCTTTAGTAGAGGCGTGCCTATCCGCCTAAAAGCTACTATAGACATAGTAGCTAATACCTTTACCTCCTACCTTACGGCTACGCGCAAGGCGGCAGAGACCTAAAAGAAAGTTATAATAGCTATAGCTAAAGCTATTAACTACTACGTTACTAATCTTAAGCACCTAGAGAAGCTAGCGGCTACCTCTACCCTCTATAACTACCTTATACAGATACTAAAAAATTTGGCTACGCTAAGCCCTCGTCCGAATATAGCTAGGACTGGCTACGACTCGACAACCACTGCCTACACCACAGACAGCGACAGCGGCCTTGCCGCCCAGCCCCAGAGGATATGGGCAAGCGTAGCATCCGCCTCCCACGGAGATAGCGGATACACGACGACCACAGGCAGCAGTAGGAAATCCATAACCACAGATAAGTGGTAAACCACACCTAGATAGGCAATAGACCCACGGATTTTACTTATAGTCGCGGACCTGGCCAACTAGTTAGGCCAGACCTTTGCCTTTGCTATACAAACGGCTATCTACGCCGCTACAGGGCTTAACCCTAGTGCTATCCCTATAGCCACAAGGACCCGCACTAGGTGGGCCATCACCCTGGCCTCTAACGACATACGACAGCAACTTATGGAACAGGAAAAGAAGGAATTAATAATAAAATCTATTAAAGCTAATAGCGCTGAGTTACCTACGCGATAGGTTAATTATACTATACCTAGAGTACCTAGTAGCTATTGCTTGCTGCTAGGGGAAGACGTGCCCTACTCCCTCTAGATAATAGCGGATAAGGTTTACACGCAGATAAAATAACACCTTGTAAACTATTATCCCTCTTAACACGGCCCTGATTAATTTAGACATACTATCTAAATAGTGTCCTTTAAAAAGCCTGCAGCGGCTTTTTGCCTCTTTGGTGCCAGCAACCTTTCCCGCGAGATAAGCAAGAAGCGAGCTATAAAACGCTATAACCCTGGCTACTAGGGCTACTACAACGCAGCACGCTGCACACGCACACCCTACTACTATAACTATAAAAAGAAACCTAGCGAGCACGAAGGCCTAATAAGAGATAACTACGCTTATAAATAATAATACCCTAACTATCGCGGCCTATACGCCGCAGACGACCCTACCTGCCTAGTTAAACCTAGGCGAGTGAATAGCCGCATTATTTAACTAACTCGCCATAAACTGGCAACACTAAGACGCGCTAGATAAAAGGCCTTTAACTAGTTACATAACTTATACCCTTAACCTAAGCCTACCGCCTAGGGCCAGGGCACCTCCCCTAGCGGAGAAGACAATAACTAAACTAAGCCTATATTAATAATACCAAGTTAGCTAGAGCAGGAACTGGTGACCCAAAGCCATTATCCCCTAAAAGGACCTCGACGCTCGACCCCGTACCCCGACACCGCCTTACGACAAGCCGCTCCACGCCTATTAAATAGGCCTATACGGTCCTTTACGCCTACAAGCGATAGCCTAAACCTCGCCGCGCTTTCTGCTAAAAGCGCGAGACAGGAAGAGCACACATAGTCCTCCTTATAGGAGGACCAGACCATAGACGAATCCTTAAGCTAATAAGGAATAACCGCCGCAGACCCACCCTACGTAGGGAGCCTGACATTAAAGTATACTAGATAAATATTAGCAAAAGTAGCCTAGCATATATAGCCACCCTTAAGATTACTTTTAGGGAGGGCATCGACGTTATCTGCATATAAGAGCCGGCTATCTGGCTAGGCACACGCACTTCGAACCACCCTGGCTATAACCTCTACCTACTAGTAGATAGCTAGGATAGCCAGGAGACCTAAGAGGCAGACCGCCCTTAGGTCCTTATCTTTACCTATAAGGGAAACCGATTAAAAATCACACTACGCACTCTACTCTATAACTAGGACATATAGTAGATTAACGTTAACAGAATCTTAATACTTAATGCCTACCGGGCGCTATAGACTACGCCCGTTCTTAACTATATTACCTACCTTACCCCGCCTAACAGATGCCTAGCTGGGGGCGACCTCAACGCTAAACATGACATATTTAAACCTAGTGTCACGACTACACATGGCAGCGCTGAACTGGCCTAATAGGCTATAGATAGTGGCATGGACTATATTAGAGAGTCTGGGGTCCCCACCTACCGTACGGGACACGTTATAGATCTCTCCTTTTATAATATCCCCTTCGCTACTACAGCGGTACGAGCGGACATAAACTGCGGCTTAGACCATAACACGCTAGTTACTACGATACCTGGCAAGGGATAAGAGCCGCTCGACTAGTTCTAATATAGGATCCCCACTATAAAGCTCCCGCTATTCATCAACGCTATCGCTAATAGGATAAAGGGCACCCCTAGCTTAAACGGGCTATAGACTCGCGAGCACGTTAACAGGCGCGTTACTACCCTAGAAGAAGTTCTTATAAACGCCCTAGAGATAGCAGGCAGGAAGAAAAGAGGGACAGGCCATTTAGCGCCATAGTAGACGAACGCCTGTAAACAAGCTTACTAGGCACACTTAAACTCGCTAGATAGCCATACTAGGCGGGGCCCCTCTAAGGAGACGCGCACCTTCTTAGTAATAGTCTATAAAGTAAAGAAGGAATACTAGCAATACACTATAGATAACGTAGTAAACAACTAAGAACTTTTCTAAATTATTAACTAGCACAAGCTAGAACCCACTAGGACCTAGGCGCCAATAGTCTTTAAAGGCGTAGAGGCGACTAAGGACAAGGATAAGGCTAAGATGCTTCGACAAGCACTACTTTGTAGATTTACGCTAAAGGACGACCTGCCAGAACCGCCCTCCCCATAAGAGAACCCCACAATCCCTTAGGACACATATTTATTTATTAAAGAGACGGAGCGCTGCGTAATTAGGGTCTCTAGCACCTTACTAGGCGCAGATAGTATAACTATTTAGCTACTTATAGCATGCTGGAACCATATTAGATAGTACGTCTGCGACATCTACCGCGACCTACTTAAGCTTAATTACTACCCCGCCGCCTGGAAGGACGGAGAGATCGTGTTTATTAGGAAGTATGGTAAGAAGGACTACACGGTTCCAGGCTTTATAAAACCCCTCGCCATGCTACTCTGCCTTGGCAAGGGATTTAAAAGGATTATCGCCCGGCGCATAGCCTACTTAGCTGTGCTATATAGCGTACTAAGCCCCTAATATAGAGGGGCTCTGCCAAAAAGGTTAGCCATGGATTTAATTGCCGCCTTTACCCACGACGTGGAACTAGCCTTTAGTAAAGGCCAGCACGTCACTATAGTTACTATAGACGTGCTTAGGGCCTTTAACGCCCTCCTCGTCAACCGCCTGCTACACTAAATAAAAGGATAAGACTGGCACTAAAAAGTGCTCGTGCTTACGCGCAACATTCTTACGAACTAACACATACTTATCCGCCACGGCCAACACTAATCTGGCCGCCACCCAGTGGCCTGTGGTACCCCACAGGGCTCGCCCCTCTTACCAGTTATCTATATACTATACCTGGCGGAACTTCTCCTCCAGGACACCACGCTGCGATTTGGATATGCTAACGACATTTGCCTATACAGAGCCACTTATAGCCTAGACTATAACGTTAAACAAATCGCGAAAGACGTCCGTAATATTATTAAATATAGCGCGGATAATAAGATCGCTTTCTTACTAGATAAGCTCGAAATAATATATCTCACACAGTAGAAAGGAGACTACGCGCCTCCTTGTATCGTTAACGAGAACCTTACCATACACCCTATTCTCCCTAGGAGTAAGAACGGGGCCCTGCGCTGGCTAGGCGTATAGTTTAATAAGAAGCTAACCTTTAAGGCCCACGTCGCGACTCGCGCTGCTAAGATAAGGGTTATTGCACACCATATTCGCAGCTTGGCTCGGATTAAACACGGCCCCCTACTAGGGTCCCTTTACAAGGCAGTGATCGCCTGCGTCCTCCCACGGCTCCTTTACGGTGCGAAAGCCTAGTACGGAGGCAGAACTAAGCCCTCTAGAATTATATGCTAATTAAGAAGCGCTAAGGTGAGCACCTAACTAGGCTAGCATATTAACGCACTTAACAAAGTCCTTAAGCAGGCATGTAGAGCTATCGCGCTGGCCTATTAAACCACACCCACTATCGCTGTCTTTCGGGACGCAGGACTCCCCTTAGCGGTAGTAGCACTTAAGACATGCAAGTTTTACTTTATAGCATACTTATTAATAGTTAATAATAAACACTTACTAACTGCTAGGACCCTTCTACCTATAGTTAGAAGAGGCCAAGGCGTAGGCCTCCTACAAAGAGCCCGCTTAAAGGTATAACAACTCGCATAGATCTTTAACCTAGTACCTTAACCGGATTTCCGCGCCCCCCACTACTCCCCTGGGAGCCGTACCGACCCCATAGACTAGGCAGCCAAGAAGGACGCCGCCCGTCTCTTTAAGGAGTAGTAGGCTCTCCTCCCACTAATCGCTATTACTATCTTCTTAGATAGCTCTGAATAATGGATTAACGGCGTTAAACACGTCACGTACGGCTACGCTATATACAAAGGACAGACCCTTATTCTATAGGGTAACGGCTCCCTTAACCCTAGGTTCCACGTTTTTGACGCTAAAGCTATTAGCGCTTGGCGGGGACTCGCCCACACGCTTATTACGCCTACCTACTAGCTAAGACGTATATATATGTGCATTGATAGCACTTTTATTATATAGTATATAAGAGGCAACCTGTTCCCCTCTTTATAATGGGCGTTCGTTAGGTGCCAGGAGATAATAGAGAACCTAGATATTACTATTTAGTGGGCCCCAGGTTACTGCGAAATAGAAGAGAATAAATTGGCGGACTAGCTAGCCAACAACGCGGTAAAGTCTTTCCGACCTCTATATAGCATGGCAGCTAAGCCTATAGTCTTAGGCCTTAATTTAAACGTACGCGCCCACACGAGGAGCGCTGAGATAGACTGGTAGCGCGCCTGCTCACCTAAGTTATCTAAATAGTACATGTAGTGGGACCTTACTTACCGCCCTATAAAATAGCCAAAGAAGCTTACCCTCTAACGTCTAACGCTTGCTAAGCTCCTGTCCATGCGCACCCGCCACGGACACTACGCCTAGTACTATAAGAAATTTAGGCATAAAGACGCCATTACGAAATGCCCCTGCAGCGTAGACCTAGCGCCTAACCACATCGTACACTGCCTACGATTAGTTCAAAAGTTTAATTACTAGCCAAAGCGGCCAGCGTGCCCCCCCAACACTACCAGGGAAGGCGTGGAATACCTAAAGGCACTAGAGCCAAATAATTTCCAACTTTTACTTAAGCTTACAAAAGATTAAGCTGCTCCTACTCTACTCTTATTATTAGACTACATGTATAATAGATAAACCCAGACACCTTAGCCTATAGGCAAGAAGACAAGGATTTAGCCCCCGCACGGAGGGGGGCGGACTCTTACGAGCCGCTGTAAGAGACGGCAATAGCTTTATAGCAAGAAACGCCTTTACTACTTTGGCTGGCCCTAAAGCAGCTACTCGGCGCGTCCCCATGCCCTATGGGAGGCTTGAACTTTACGTTCCTGGACGATAATTAATACTACTACTACTTATCTATACTCGTAATAAACCCGCCCATATAAAGTCTCCTGGCGATGGTGGCCGCATTAAGACAAACTAATTAATATTATTAAAGATATGGCAGGTGGTGCCTGAATTAAGGATCGCTAAGTAGCGCAGTGGATACGTGTTTAGGTCTAAGTAATAGGATACGGCATTAAAGCTCGCTAAGAGATTAGTAATTTTCCGTCTATCTAGTTATTCATCGTCAGCCTTAGTAATTCGAGTTAGGGTAGGAGTGTGCGAGCGTTTAATAGTCGGTATATAAGACTTCTATTACTTTTCACCCCTTATACTTAACTAGAGATCCGGATCATATTCTAGCTAGAACTTAATAAGCTTCACTATTACAAGGTTTAGTCTAAACTAAGCAGGCTACTTATTAGGATATATATAAAAATATTCCTTTAGATTATAGCGTTATTCACAAGCAGGGCACTTAGGGTTTAATCCACCTTTACTACTAACTACTATTAGCTTATTATCTATATTTATAGACCGCTTGGATTTGGTGCGTACACTATTATTTTATTATTTTATAGCCCAAGATCTTCCCTAGTTTAATAATGCTGCTTCGTCTACAAGAGAGGCGTCCCTGTCTGTGGTCTAAGTGGGTTTACCACTATTAGCGAGAGATAAACCTGCAGCAGTAAAGGCGCCCCTTTATTTACCCTTAACCAGGTGCTAGAGATTTATATAGTCTCGAAAGAGTTTTATTATATGTTTACGAGTGATCGCTGGGTCCTGTTTTCCTTATTAACCAAAGGTTATCACCTATTATAACGTGATATAGTTAACGGCTCTTATAAAGTCTGCTTTAACAGAGGCTAATATTACTAGCTCTAAAACGTTTGCTAATTCTGCTTCGGTCGCTGCTTAATCGTATTTAGCGAGCCACGTGGCCCATTAGGTCGAGCTCCTTATTAGTTTAAGAGCATTTAGATATCGCGCTCGGGCGCGTTCGTATTTGTCTTCGAGATCTACGCCGACGGTAAGCGTTAGATTATTAATCTATTTCTTAATTAATTCATTAGGTAGACAACATATCTTCTATAGATAAGCTAAGATAGTTAATTATATAAAGGTAATAATCTTGTCAAGATCTACCTTCTCGTCTTAGTATAATTAATTAAGTAGCTTGTATACTTCTAGCCGTAATTTATAGTAGTCGCTGTCTTCTTTAAACGACTTTCCTCCTACCACTAATAGTTATAAGGGTAGTGTTAGTTCCTTATCCGGGTGCGCTGCTATAAAGGTAGTACTTAGTTAATATTTTTTAATTATTAGTGCTGTAGGCAGCACAGGTTGTAGAATTAGTTTAATTATTAATACTAGATTAATAATTCTCTAGACATTAAGAACATAACACCTTAATTTCATTTATTACAGCCAGGGCGTATAGTTAGTGTAGTTGGTTAGGATCACTGTAGGATCTCTAAGGGTCGATAGGGCCATTACGATTAGCTTAAGGTAGTGTTGGTTAAGGCAGTGAGACTCTTAATTATTAGATTTAATAGTGTTCTGTCACTTTAAGATAATGCAATAATGAGAGTTAATAGATGTAATAATTAATTATAGAAACCGTAGATATGTGTAAGGTGTCTAGCTAGCAATATTTCACGCTTGCACTATATAGGATAGTGTAGGGGCAATAGTGCGCCAGCCTCCCTTCTTTATCCTATCGCACTCTGGGCGATAGTTTAGGTAAGAAGACAGTAGATGGGTCGCACTCATACTATAGACAATAGTATAACTTACTGTGATTTACAGTAGGTTGTCTAATCTAACAAATAGAATGTTACTTTATAGAACACTTACGTAGCCACGCTTACTAGCCAGTTATTTTAGATACTAATAGCAATTATAGCCTACTATAACTTAGAACTTAAATAATACGACGTCATGAATGCCTTCGTCCATATAACTATAGACTGAGTAGTATATATAAGAATGCCCTTTAATTATTAAAAGCCTATAATAATGCTCTAAGTTAATAAAACTCTATACAGTCTAAAGATTTTACTACTTCTTTAGTAAAAAAAATTTACTATAATGCTTAAAGCGCTTAATTTCTAAACTATACCTTATAAGCTATACTATTTTATTAAAAGTAGAATTTTTATATTCTTTTACGTTAATAATATTATATTAGGTTATATAAAAGGAGTACGAAGCCTAGTACGTTATTAAGTATTTATAAAGGAAGTATACTTTTATTATAAAAATAACTTTTAGTAGTTCCTTAGTGCAGAGGTTATTAGAGACTAAAACTACTAACGGATTTAACTAACTTAAGCTATAACAATAACTAGTAATACTATTTAAAATTAATAAATACTAACGTAAGATATAATCTTTATTATTTACCATAGTTATAATCTAACTAACTATTATATTTATAATTTTAGTATTAACTTAATTCCTAATAAACCCTAATTTTAAACACTACAAAGTATCGAACCACGTGTTAATATATTTTTTAGATGGTAAATTAAAAGCGCTTAAGCTTAGAAGTAGTAAATATTTTAAAGTAGCTAGTAACGTATCGTTTACTAATAATATATTTAATAGAAAAGGCTCTTAAGGCTATATAATTAAATAACGAAAGTTTTCGTCATATAGAAAGCTAATAAATAAGATATAATTACTATATTAATTACTAAAACTAAACTCCTCACACTATTATAGATTGCTAAAAATGTAATATTTACTTTATAACTACTTAAGAAAGTAAAGACCTAGCTATTTAAATCTGTTATAAGGCGCTCACACCTTGTTCCGATCCGGATTAGGGCGGTCAGGTATCGTGGTGCTTTATAGATTATTTAGTAGTATAAGTTAATGCGACACTTAGCGCGTAGCTAAATAATTTAATTTTATAATAAATAAGATAACTATTAGTCTGTATAGGAGAATAAACTTATATAGAAGATATATAACGTGCACGGACAGCTCATGCCCGGAGACACCTCGTGCCCCGCCGAACACCATATCTACCACTTTAAAAGTGAGGCTACTGAGCCACGTACAATAGCTATTATCATGAGATTTTCTAGTGAAGCACTATATCGACTCTTGCGATTAATCTAAACTAATTATATTTACTCGGGAGCTTAATGTTGCGGCCACGTAATATAACTTTAGGTAGAGTAGTAAATAGCTTATCTTGAGCTTAAATACTAGCGTAAGCAGCGCTAGCGCGTTTCTAACGCTTATTACTTCATAAGATTACTTGCAAGGCTAGTCGCTTGCGTTTTTAAGCTTATTAGATAGCTTTTTTTTAGTATTAAGCTTTAACTTTACGCGCGTGTTTAGCTACTTTCTTAGCTCGCTTAACCTCCCTTATCTCTTTAAGCCTCTACCTCTCCACACGCTTCTCCTTAAGCTTAACTTAACGCTATAGTTAAGCCTTCTCGCGCTACTTCTTAGTCTGTACTTTTTAGAGTTTCTCCTCTATCTTATCTCGCTCTTGTACTACTTCTCTAGCTTAAGCCTCACGTAGCTTGCGAGGAGACCAGTAGACAGCGCTACTATAATATTCCTGGCGCTATTAAAGGTTAAGAGCTTTGCCCTTATTCCTGTGCTTTTTTTTATATTAAAGAGCCTCTTTTAAGCCCTCATTCTCATGCTTTAAAAGCTTATTCTAAACAGAGAGATAATAAACGCTTAAACGCAGCTTTCTTGCCTTATACTAATAGCTATTAGTGATAGTAGCTTAAACTAATCGATCTATCTTTCTCTAATTATAATTAGAAAGCCCTAATAATAAGCTTCTCTCAGCTTCTAGCGTGCTAGTAAATCTACAGAGGATAACGTTAGTATCTATAGGCCAGATCCTAGTAGCTTCGAAGGCCTTTAATATGAGGCTCTCCGTGAAGGAGGATATCCAGGCGCTCTAGAAGAGTGGGAAGAAGTCTCCTTTCTTAATTAGAATAAGACCTTAAGCCTTATAAAGATGGTTGGTAAGCTCGTTAGAGTAAGCTTAAGAGAGAGGCTTAAATAGCACTACGTCAAGCGGCTAGAGCGTATAAGTCGAATAGGAGGGAAGGATTATAAGGAGGATCCTATGGCGATTATAGTAGTCAATAAACTCTATCGTGACATGAGATCTATAGCTATTAAGGATAAGCAATCGCCATCTCCCTAATTACTACTTTATATAGCAATTAAACACCTGCTCTAGCTAAGCTAGGCCTATATCGTCGTTTGACCAGCCTATTAGAGATAATAAGATAAAGACCTTATATTCTCCTGCCTTAATATCCTCTACTTAACTTAATTATATAGCTCCTTTTTTAGCTACGTAGATAAGGCTTAGAGGCAGCGAGCTCCTATCGGCGTAGTAATAGGCTAGGAGTATTAAGAACTCGCGTAATCTATCCTAAAGAGATACTTAAACCTCCTTCTTCTCCTATTAACGCCTGCTAAATATCCTCTTGCTTCTGCCTATTAAGCCAATTAAGAAGCCCTTCTCATCCATATTATATATATCTCGAGCCTTAAGGTGATATTCAGTGATCTTTCAATGCAGTAGCTCGAAATAGAGACGGTATTTTAACTTAGAATTAGCTAGGTAGCGAACACGATCTATAGCGGTGGTCCACTTTAAGATTATATAGATCTGGTGTCTGGTAATAAAGCGAGAAACCCATCGATCGCTTAGCTACTAATAGGCTACTTTAGATAAGAAATTCCTAATCATCTCTCTCGTAGGAGGAAGGCCTCTCTTTATAAGCTTTATAATATATCGTATAAGCTCTAGCTCTTATTATTAGTCGAGAGCTTATTAATTTAAGTATCTATCCTCCCGAGACGCTGTTACGCCTCTCCACCTTCGCCCTAGCGTTGAGCAGTTAACCTCGTATTTCTTAGTAACTTTCCTTAACGTAAAGTGTTCTCTTAAATTACGCGATTTTAAATCTTTAATTGCATCGTCGATAGGTGCCATGGCTGTAGCGTTATAGTCTGTTAAAGTTGTGGTGTTAAGACGCGGCTTAGTGTTCGGCGGGGCACGAGGTGTCTCCGGGCATAAGCTGTCCGTGCACGTTAAGTTAACTATAAGGAGCGTATAAAGGAAACTATCCTATATATATATATACCTGGCTTACTTATTTACTTAGTATAACTAATTAACTAAGTAGTTACGTGCTTTTAGGGCTTAGCTCTTTAGCGTACTTATTAACCTATTCCTTAGTTACCTATTCTTATAAGCGCCTATCCCTGTCAGATTTAATAGTGTTCTGTCACTTTGAGATAATGCAATAATGAGAATTAATGGTTGTAATAATTTATTAATGATGTTCGTGTTCTGTCTATGTCTGGAATATAGATGTGTGCGAGGCTCTAAATAAGTGCCGCTGCAGCGCTAGCCCTATTTAAAATAGTATAAAAGAGAGAGTGCTCCAGCCTCATATCCACAACAGATAGAGGCCATATAATCGGACACACCCCCTTAGCTTAGGCTTATCCTCAAGCTAGACCTTCGCATTATTTATCTGTCTATTATTCTAACTTAAAGGCCTCTATCCTCTGCTGTAGATCCTGCCGGGCAACCTCTTAATTAGTAATCTTATCTAATATATCTTTAAGTCCTAGCTTATTTAGAAACTTGCTCCATTTATTTACTAGTAGGGCCTTTATAAGTCTATCTACAACCATGTCCTCTAAGCGTTAATAGTCTACCTTAATTTTCCCAAGTGTGACTTCTTGTCTTAGCTAGTAATTATAGATATCTACATGGCGGAGCTTAGTCTGCAGCTTTGCGATCTCTTTAGTAACCAGGCGAATAGTTTATTAATTATCGTAGTTAATTATAATTAGGTAATTACTCATAGCGATCTGGAGCTCCTAGAGTAATCGTAAAGTGAAGATGGCCTCCTTAGCCACTTATAAAAGCGCTAGAAGTTCGGCCTCTATTATTAATGTAGTAACTATATCTTGCTTGCTTGCTTTCCAGGCAATCAGGCCGCCAAATAGCTTAATAATGTATCCTTGTAAACTCTTATAATTAAGTGTATTATCTGTAAAGGATGCGTCGCTTGCTACTTCTAGAGTATCTACACCCCTAAGCTAAAGACCTAGTAATTTAGTATTAGTAAGATAGAGGAGAACTTAGTTAGCAGCCGCTTAATACTCTTCGCTTAGGTTAGATAAGAATCGTGATAATCTAGAGCTTATAAAGGTAATATCTAGTCGAGTTATAACTATAGCATAGAGAATTAATCTAACTTTGCGCTAGTATTAATTAATCTCACCCTTACTAGCTAGTCCTGTTCTTAGGAGTAATTCGATTGAACCCATTAGGGTATTATGGCGAATCTCATGGTAATTAATAAGGCGCGATATTTTGTCGATGTATAATGCTTGTGAAAGCCAAATCTTTCTATTTAAGCGGTCCCTAATGATTTTAATTCCTAGAAACCATTGCAGGTCTTTCCCGCTAGTAAGGGTAAATTTAGTTCTTATCTCTTTAATAACTGCTTTTACTGCAGGCTCGTGATTCTTCTAATAGGCGATAATAAGATTATCCACATAGAAGAAGATAATAATGCCGTCCTTAATAAGGCAGCATGGCTCGTGGGGCACTGTTTTAAAGCCAATATCACGGAGCGTTAATATAAACTCTCTTTACCAGAGCAATAGAGATATGCGCAGTCTATATAGTGCTTTATATAGTTTAAGGACTATGCCTGCTCGCGAGTATCCGCGGGGCATTCTCATGTAGATTTCTCTATCCAGCTTTACGTGAATAAACGCGTTCGTAACGTTATGTTGGATAAGCTCTAGGTCAAACCAAGCTATAATTGCTATAAGCATGCGAAAGGATCGTCCTGTAAGTGTTATAGCGTAGGTTTCTTACGAGGTTAGGTACCACTATTAATCGCCCTGTACTACTAGCCTTGCCTTGCACTTCTATAGTCGATAGTATTTATTAAACTTATAGGTGTATACCTACATATAGTCGAGGATTTAATGGCCTACTGCCTTCACTAGAGCTACTGCGACCTCGCTCCAAGACTTTATTTCCTTATGGCTCTATAAATAGGAACGTTCTGCTTCCTTCTATATATTATAAAGAGGGTGATCTTTGAGCTTGCTTCGGCATGTGGGTGGCTCTAGAAGCACGCTTTAATGTGGCTTCTTACTTAATATAATTATTTATTAAAGCTACGCCTTATTAAGAATCTTGCCTTCGTATTTACTGTTGCTACCGGCTTTAGTGCCTGCTATAAAGGCTGTGGCCTATACGCTTATTTGTAACTGCCCTGTTTATAACTCTTAGGGTAGTTTAGCTTAATTGCCTCCTGCTATTAGTTGTGCAAGGAGTGTCACTAGTAGCGGTGTTAATAGAGGCGTTAGATATTCGTACCTAGCTCTCCTGCCTTAATTATACTTAAGAGCGCTTTTAACCTCTTCCTCTAGCGCTTTACTAATTATCTTATCCTTAAAAAAGGACTCGGTGGCTTGCTCTTATTAAGGTAAAGAAGGTAGCTCTACTAATTGCACCTAGGCTACTATTTCTTCTAATGTGTTGTGCATAAGGTTATCTACTAGGTCTTTGGTTTTGCCTAAGAATATAGTATCCTCGTTAAAAATTACATCGCGAGTACTGATTGTCTTTGCTAGAGAGGGAATCTATATTCTCTAAATATTAGTTAATTTATAGCTAACTAAATAACCTATCTATGCTTTAGGATCCAGTCGCTAGAGCTTGCTCTTGCCACGTTTAGTGTTATTAGTTATGGCAAAGGTCTTGCAGCTATAGGCTTTTAAGTAAGCTTAATTAGGCTTCTTTAGTTAGGTGATAATGCCGTTCTAAAAGGCTACTATTATAAAGAACACTTCATATAGAAATCGCTATTAATTGGCGTAGTTTGGCGTTTAATTATATAGGTAGACTGTGGCTTGGGTAATCTCAGGCTATATTTACTAGGGTAGGTTAGAGTTAAGTCGTATCGCGCGCGCTTTCTCCTTAATTACACCTTTAAGTATTTAGCTCCTCTATTTTATACTTAAGTATCTAGTGCTAAAGGCTCGATCTTAATACCTTACGCTAAGCACCACTTCTTAACGTTTGCCTTAATAGAGAAGATCTCGTTGTTAGATTTAATTACTTTTACTATAATATTATATTGTACTTTTATAAACTATATAAAGGTGCTAAGTAATTTAATAATTAAGCGTGCTAGGCGGTTATCCTTAAAGTAGTAGTCCTATACAAAGCTAGAGAATTAGTTAGTAATTAGCATTTAGCTCTTCTTTCTTGTTAAGCTATCTACTTCGTAGTCGTGAAAGTCTATTACGACTCGCTCGCCAGGGCCTTTAGTTCGCTCCTTAGCTTGCCAGCGTATTTACTATTTTAGTTTTGCTTTGCCGCAGGCGTCACATTTAACTATAGGGAGGCCTTTAATCCTTACTCCCTTAGATTACTGCACGAGGTGTTCGAGGGCCTAAGGGCCTAGATAGCCTAATTATTAGTGCCAGGTCTACGCGTCTGCCTTCTACGGTCTTTATTTAGTGCGTGTATTAGTCTTATAAGTGGCGTGCGCAGTATTAGTAGGAATACTACCTACTAGCCTTATTCTATATTCTAGTACCTACTATTCGTGCAACTCTTAAAGTTCTGCTAGCATAGTATTGTCTCTTCTTTTTAGAGTCATTAGGTCTGCCCTTGTGTCCTACTAAAGGCCTTGCCTCTAGAGTAATCGAAACGATATAAGGTTGCAAAGCAAATTAGGGCAATAGGTAATATTATCTAGCTATATTATTTAATTGCCGCTTGCACTCTGTACGTTAAGATAGATAGTCCTATATCCTTAGATCTATATTTATGTATTCCCTGCCTATATAAAGTCTCCTAACGCCGGTGGCCAGTATAAGATAAAGCAATCGATATTGTTAAAGATATAGCAGGTTATGCCTAAATTAAGTATGACTAAGCATCGCAATGGGTACGTGTTTAATTTATTATAGAAGGATGCGGCTTAGAAGCTCGCTAGGATTTTAGTAATCTTACGTCCGTCTAGTTACTTATTATTAGCCTTAGTGATTCGAGTTAGAGTGGGAGTATGTAATAATTTAATTCTAGGTGTTTAAGACTTTAGTCTTTTCACCTTCCTCATCTCATCTTGTAGATGTAAATTATTTTAGATTCTGTATTATACTATATCTATAAAGCCAGGTCGTGGCCTAAACTACTCTAGTGCATGATCTGGATATGCGTAGAAGCAGTCTTTTAGACTATGCCTTTATTTATAAGTAGGGCATTTTTTGCCTTTAACTATTATTATATCCTCTATTAAAGACTGCTTAGATATAGCGCTTTAACCAAAGGATCGTTTTTGTCGAGGTCTCCCCTATCTACGTTAGTTATTCGTGGAAGATAGCGCGTCTTTGGCAGCGTAAGAGGCGTCCCTGTTAGTGCCTAAGGTGGATACACTACTAGCAGCGAGAGATAGCTCACTAGTAGTAAAGGCGCCCCTATGCTATTTGCCCTTAATTGGGTAGAGTATTACTATATATTCTTAGAAGCGTTTTATTATCTTCTTTCTTGTTATATCTGCGTCTCGGCGTCTAGTTTCTTAAAAGGACACACCCCAAGTGGGAGCAGCCTTTATAATCGTAGTTAGGAAGTCCTTTATGGTATTATAGATTAATTATACTTTAGCAACATTATTCGTCTCTGCTTCTATAGCTACCTAATTATACTTAGTTAGCTAGGTATCCTAGTTTAAGGGTTGTCTTATTAGCTTAAGGGCCTATAGGTATCGTACTCTTACTCTATCCCGCTCGTCTTCTTTATTAACGCCTATGGTCTATGTTAGAGACGTAATCCATTACTAGATTTACTCTCCAGGCTTGTAGTAGTTGCGTTGCAGGTGTGGCGACACAGTAAATTAGATATAGATAACTACTTTCTCAAGTCTTAATCTCTCCTCGCGGTATTCCTTGTCCTTTATCTTATAGTCTTTAAGCTATATCTTATAGAACTTAATGTCCTCCTTATATGCCTTGAGTCCTGAGTTTGATAGCTCTAATGGGCGTGTTGGAGGGTTCTGTTAATCGTCGTTGTTTACGCGGATAATCGGTTAGTAACTTGCTATTTCTGGCGGCGACGGCGGTGTCGGCCTTTTACGTAGGAGTTTGGCTCTATCTAGGTTAATAATGGGCTATATATCTATTAGTTCGCATCGCGCTTTTAGCTGCAGCAGCCATGGTGTGTAGTTAGTATAATTAGTTAACATAATTGTTGAGTCGCGGAGTGTTAACAGCGACATTATCCTTTCTTAAGGTTTAGTTAAGGCAGTAAGACTCTTAATTATTAAATTTAATAGTGTTCTATTACTTTAAGATAATGCAATAATAAGAATTAATAGTTATAATAATTTATTAATAATATTCGTGTTCTATCTATGTCTAGAATATAAATATGTGCAAGGCTCTAAATAAGTACCGCTGCAGCGCTAGCCCTATTTAAAATAGTATAAAAGAGAGAGTGCTCCAGCCTTATATCCACAATAGATAGAGGCCATATAATCGGACAATCCCTTATTATTTTACTTTTAGTTTATAATACTATCCCTTCCTTCCTAGTCTTTGTCTGCGAAGAATTATGCCTACTAACTAAATGTTAGGATCTGAACATGTATGGAACGCGGAGGACTAACGGGCCTTAGTAGAAGTAACACTCGGCGGGGTCGCGTAACCAAGGTCACGTGATGTACCATCTAGCCAAGACATACTATCCTGCCAAGATTATAAAAGGTGCACTATCCACGAACAGCGCGACTATCTATTAGAATCTAGGGACAGTAGAAAGAGAGATAGACGGTAAGGTTTACCCCTCTTATATATAAACCTATACGAATACCCTTAAGGCATTCGTGTTTAACCTGTTTATTAATCTATCGTTTAGATCTAAATAAGCAACCTTGTTAATTTGATTATACTATATACACCTTTAATACTAACGCCCTTAGTAATAGGCGTAAGCTATCACTACAACCCTCTCTTGTCTTACTAGTACTCCTGCCCGAGAACTAACCTTAGCCGCTTAGAGAATAGCTACCTCTTTAGGATCTTAATATCTTAAACACCCTTAATATAAGTACTACTAGGACCCCTACCTCTTCCATGGCTTCGGACAACTATGTCACCCCTATAGGAGATGGCAAGAACAAGGCACACAAACCTAACTTATATAATAGTAACTATACCCTCCTTAACACTTGGCTATTACAACTAGACCTCTACTTCTTTAATTAAAACTAAGACCTTAAAGACAAAAAGAAGGTTATCTTCGCAGTAACCTATATGCGAGGAAGCGCTAAAGAATAGATCTATCCTTACCTAGTTAAATACCTAGACATGGATCACGACAACGAGGATAAAGACTACATTAATGGTAACGAAGATGCTATTAATATTATTAAGGACTACGCTAACTTTAAGAAATGCCTCTAATAGATATTTAGAATTGCTAATAAAACCGCTATCGCTAAGCGTGCGATTTAAACAATCTAATAGTAATAATCCGTAGCCAAGTATATAGCCGAATTCTGTAAGTACGCCGTGCAACTTAACTAGGAGGATAAATCTTTTAAAATAATATATAAATAAGGACTTAAACGCAACATGCGCGAAGAACTACTACGTAGTAGTGTAAAGGTAGAGACCTTAAAAGAACTATACGAAGAGACTATCCACATTAATAGGGAATGGTTCGCCTTGCAGGAAGAATTCCGCAGGAATCCGAGGAACGTTAGTTTCGGACGATAGGCACCTATAGTCTACAAGGCGCTATCGAAAACACCTTAACGCTAGCAACGCAACTATTACAGACCCTAACTAATAAAAGATATCTAGTTTAATAACCTAAAAAAGGGAACAGGAAAGGTTATAGGCTTCTAAAAGCCTAACTAGCGTAACCTAGATAGAACCCAACGTAAGGGGACCGAGACGCGCTTATGCTTTACATATAGCAAACTAGGCCACATCGCCAGGAACTACAGATCTAAGAATAAGGTTATTAGATAGTTAAACGTACTATCCGTCGCAGATGCAGACGCAACCGACGAGAAATAGTAAGTAATAGACGCTATTATATAACTTAATATCCAAGATAAAGACTCGGAGCGATTAGGATTGCCTAACTTACGACTCTACGAGGATGCATACAAAGGTTTGAATAAGAAAGAAATAGAGCTAATATCTTAATCTCCTACACCTTACCCTAGCTAGAGCAAACCTGTTACTAGTAAGACGACGAATGTTTTTAACTTCTTAGAAAGATACTAACTAAGGGAAGAAGACTTCGGGTTTATAATAATAGAATAATAAGACTACACAGCCGCATTTTACCACGCCTATTAACCTAATCTAGTTAGTAAGACAGTACGTGAAATAGTAGACTATTACTATGCCTACGAAGACCCTAAAAAGAAGTACCTAAACGAAAACCCGAACTACAAACTATAGTACAACCTAGACCACCGCAACCCTACGCATAAGACTATACAATAGAACCTCTATAGAGAAGATTAATATACCCTTTATTACTAAGCTAAGAAATACAGCTACTTTCCCCGAATATACTAACGATGCAGATAGGAGTAGTTTAACTACCCTATTAACTATTACAACGTTTACCTCTAGGATAAACGTAAAATGCGATACTTTCTACACCTTAACTAAGCACTAAACTAAGCACTATTACTACTAGTTAATAAAAAATACGCGTTAGATAAATGGCAAACATACTTGCACCCTAACTATAAGGAATACAGGGAGTAAAAAGAAAAGCATAGGTTTAATCGCGTACTAAAAGGGACCATAACCCTTAGGATTAAAACGGTAACAAAGGAAGAAGACGGTGAAGCTATCCTAAAAAAGGCCTAGTAGTAGCCTTAAGGAAAAAAGAAGAAAGGACACCTTGAACCTATAGAGCCAGTTATAAAGAAAATGTCTTTTTTAGACCTAGGCTTAGGCGAGAAAACGCCTTTAAGGAACTAAATGCCACGAACAGCCAGGCATTAATTAAGCTACTAGTACAGCTTAAAGAAATATGGATAAAAGCCATGCTAGACTCAGGAGCACAGGAAAGCTATATATCGAGAAAAGCACTTAATAGAGCGGGACTCTATAAGCGTAAGAAGGCCATACCCTATGCTATCTATATCGCGAATAGATAACTAATGCCCGGCAAAGCAACTATTAAATACGAGGTCGAAACTACCCTTACAATCTATAGATATTAGGAATCGATTACCCTCGACATTATCAAAGAAGCCAATCACGACGTGATTTTAGGATTACCCTGGTTAAGGAAGCATAACCCCATAGTTAACTAAGAAAAGAAAGAGCTATCCTTTAAGCGCTGCAACTATGCATTATAAGTAAAGCCTACGCATTAACAGAGCATAATAGTAAATAAGAGAGCTATTAACAACATAGTCTCGCGATTAAAAGTTAATAAACACGAAACTAACTTAGTAGACGCTGGCAAGAACTACTAGGTTATAAAGCGTAAGCACTAAGAGAACAGCATACCTCTTAATATCCCTAATAAATATAAGGAATAGAGTTATTTATTTTAAGAAGAGAAAGGAGCTAACGCCCTTCCTAAGTATATATACTAAGATTATCGCATTGTTCTTAAAGAGGGAAAGACGCCACCCTTTAGACCACTATACAGACAAAGCGCAAAAGAACTCTAATAGACACGCGAATTCCTAAAGAAAGCCCTTAAAAGGTAATAGATACGCAAGTTAGAATTACTAGTAGCATTACCCCTAATATTTATTATAAAGAAGGATAGAACACAACGTCTATGCATTAACTATAGAAGGCTAAATAATATAACAATTAAGAATAGATACCTACTACCAAACATACAAGAGTCTCAAGACAGGCTAGGACGAGCTAAGATATTCACATAATTCGACCTACGAGACGGATACCACCTTATACAAATAGTAGTAGGTGACGAGTGGAAGACAGCCTTTTAAACCAGATATAGACTGTTTAAGTACCAAGTTATGCCTTTTGGACTCACGAACGCACCAGCAACGTTCTAAGCAATAATTAATAACGTACTAAGGAACTACCTTAACATATTTATAGTTACCTACCTTAACGACATCCTAATATTCTCTAAACAAGAGAAGAATTATGTATAACACGTATAAACGGTACTACGAGCACTAGATAGCGCCAACCTATAATTAAAACTTAAGAAATATAAATTCTATGTTACAGAATTAGAGTTTCTAGGACATGTTATTAATACTAAAGGTATTTAAGTAAGCCCTTTAAAGATTAAGAAAGTAAAGAAGTAGAAATTACTTATTAACTTTAAGGAAGTACGAGCTTTTCTTAGATTTACTAGATTTAACAGACAGTTTATCACAGACTACTCTAGAATTACGCTACAACTTACGAACCTCACAAAGAAAGATAAACCTTTCAATTAGATAAAAAAAATGCGAGCAAGCATTCTAAACGCTATAAAAAGCATATATTACGCTACTAGTCCTTATACACTTCCAGGATAATAAACCCTTACGTATTAAAACAGACGCAAGCGACTTAGTAGTTAGAGCATGCGCAAAATAAGAAAAAAATAGTAAATAGCACCTAATTGCATACTACGCACATAAGTTTACACCCGAAGAATTACGATACGAAGTATACGACAAAGAACTACTCGCGATTATAAAAGCTATTAAACACTAGAGAATCTATGCATATAGTTGCTTAGAACTTACGATCTTTACAGACTATAAAAACCTCACACGTTTCACAACCACGAAAGAACTAAACCAACGACAAGGAAGATAGTTAGAAACACTAGGATAATATAAATTTAAAATTATGTACACCCTAGGTAAGGAAAACGGACGAGTAGTAGTAGTAGTAGTAGTATTGATTAACGTCCAGGAACGTAACGTTCTAGCCTCCCGTGGGGCATGGGGACGTGCTAAGCTATATTTACAGAAAGCATTTCGTGCCTGCCGGCTGGCTACCATCAGAGTAGCCTTGTTGTACATAGCCCATCCTCCCTTTAATAGGTCTACCTGCTACTACAGGCACCTAGATACCTATAGTAGCCGGCCCTCATCTATGAGGGTGTTGTTGTCCTGCCCCTCTCTCCCTCGCCCTTGTAGCTCTGCTCCCGTACTGTCTTCCTCCCCCTACCTCGTACGAAGTAGGACCTCGTACGAGTTAGCAAGCTGCCTTGTACCTTGAGTAAAAACCTCGTAGGGGAAAACCT
>ML976769.1:137660-197414 GCA_010015655.1 Bimuria novae-zelandiae CBS 107.79
GCTTTTTGCGGATAAAGAACGTGATTCTAGTAATCAGCTTGTTCAGGCGAACAATTTCATACTACAGGAACCCCCCACACGGTCGTGTGGGTGGAATCACGATTTTGGTGTTCCTGAGGAAAACGGACGAGCAGACGCTCTTAGCAGAATAAATAATAATAGAGAAAAAGTTAAAACCTACTCCGTAATACTAAAGAAGAATCCTAACAGTTCCTTGGAACTAATAGCAGAACTTAATTAACTCCTTATACTTACACGGGAAGTACTAAAGGAACAATAGATAGAGGTTATACAATAATACCACGACGACCCTGCATATACACACCCTGGAATTAGAAAAACAATAGAGCTAATCCAAAGGAACTACAGCTTTAAGGGAATTAAGGAAGTAGTAACAACCTATATACGTAAATGCGCAGATTACCAGCGTAATAAACACGTAACACATCCTAAATATAGAGAAATATAAGCTATCTAGATACCCACAGCACTATGGGAAGACATCGTAATAGACTTTATTACAGGATTACTAAAGTTAAAGGATCCCACAAACAGAGTAAGTTACGACGTAATACTGGTAATAGTGTGCAGATTCACTAAATATATAGAATTACTATCGTGTAAAAAGGTAATAATAGTAACGGAACTAGCGTTCCTTATCCTAGATTAACTTATACGATATCATGGCATTCCCAAGATAATTATTAGCGATAGAGACAAACTCTTCACTTTAAACTACTGGACAACACTCATGGCACTTATTAGAATAAAACGAAAACTATTAATAGCCTACCACCCACAGACGGACGGACAAACAGAACGTACGAATTAAATAATAGAAACGTACCTACGCATCTACTGCAACAACCAGAAGAATAACTAGATTTCCCTATTACTAATGGCATAATTAGCATATAATAACAAGATATTAGTAGTAACTAGATATACACCGTTCTATGTAAACTACAGAAGACATCCACATCTCTTTAATTAGACATTTCCTACTGCTATTAGAGCGGAAGAAGCCATTAACACGGCTATAAAAATAAAAGAAATATATTAATAACTCTAAGGGAACCTCGAGAAAGCTTAACAGTAAAGTATTTCCTACACGAACCAAAAAAGAAAAACGGCACCTTAGCTAAAGAAGGGGGATAAAGCATATCTACTTACGAAAAATCTTTAAACCTAGAAGAAAAAGCACAAGAAACTAGATTATATTAAGGTTAGGCTATTTTTTATTTCCGAACAAATATCACTAGTCAACTACTAATTAGAATTACCACTAGACGCCAAAATACACCTAGTATTCCACATAGACCGATTAGAACTAGCGGACCCAGAGACACTAGTTAAAACCACCTTCTATTACTAGACAGAGGAAGAAACCGAATTCGAAGTTAAAAAAATACTATAACACACGGGTTAGCCACGAACCTACTTAATTAAGTGGAAAGGATATCCACACTTAGAAGACACATAGGAACTAGAAGTAAACCTTAATAACTATTACTAATTATTAGCACAATACTATCGTTAGACCACAAGAAGGAATTAGGAACGATTAAAGGAGAACCTAATAAAAATTTGTTAAAAAGAAGATCTATTAATAGATTAGGAAAGGGATTATTAGCCTGTAACTAGCCTGGATTAGCGAAGAAATTATTTTAGAATAGAGTATCTACACTCGAGCTCTCCGTCTCTTGCACCTTATCCTAGGTTTCTAGTAACATCCTATCCTAACGCGCAAATAACCTCTTATAACTCTTAATCTTTAATAACTTACGCTTATAGTAAGTAAGTTCTTATTAACCGCGTAACGCTTCTTTCTTAGCGCGAGCTAACGCTAATTATTTTTTATGCTTCTTATCCTCTACCTTCTTCTACTCCTCTTTAAGAATAAATAATTCACACTCGCTCCTTGCAGCGATACAACTAGCGCAATAACTAGACGTAGTATCTATAAAATAATAGATATTTAGCTTTTTGTAGTGACTATAACAAAAAGGCATCTCTTTACTACTCCCTTTAACACGACAAATACGATTACGCTATTCTTAGGTTAAAGTCTTCTTGCGAGGCGCGCGCGCTTTACGGGGCTTAGGATCCTTAGGCATAGTTAGGAAGGTATTAAGGCTAGAACGCGAAAATAGCGACTCACGCGGGTATTTATATACGACAACCGTATCTATAGCTAGGGGGCGCGGAACGAGGATACTAAGGACGCTATCTAGAAGAGGGGAGGTAATGTTAGAATCTAAACATGTATAGAACGCGAAGGACCAACGGGCCTTAGTAGAAGTAACACTTAGCGGGGTCGCGTAACCAAGGTCACGTGATATACTATCTAGCCAAGACTTACTATCCTGCTAAGATTATGGAAGGTGCACTATCCACGGACGGCGCGACCATCTATCGGAATCTAGGAATAGTAGAAAGAGAGATAAACGGTAAGGTTTACCCCTCTTATATATAAACCCACACGAATACCCTTAAGGCATTCGTGTTTAACCTGTTTATTAATCTATTATTTAGATCTAAATAAGCAACCTTGTTAATTTAATTATGCTATACACACCTTTAATACTAACGCCCTTAGTGACAGGCGCAAGCTATCACTATAACCCTCTCTCGTCCTACTAGTACTCTTGCCCGAGAACCAACCTTAGCCCCTTAGAGAATAGCTACCTCTTTGGGATCTTAACACTAAATAACTAGCACTTATTATTATCGCGAATTTATCTTTACTATTAAGGTATATAGAAGTATTATAGTATTAAAGTATTTTAACTATAAGACCTACTTGCGGGTCTATAAAGTGTTAGTTTATTTAAGAAAGTGTAGTAAGTACCTAAAAAGAGGCGTAAAGCGCAATATAGCTATTACTTATAATAAATTTTTTTATTTAATTATTAAAAAGCGAAAATTAGATGCGTAAATTCTAGAGGCGCGAAAAGAGTAAGATATAGTATTTAAAGCTATACGCGTAGCACGCGTAAAAAAAATACTTAGCTAAATAGTTAGTATTAAATATAAAGTATACTAAAAAGTTAATTGCTATTAAGAGCGTTACCTTAGAGGAGTTAGAGGGGGACCTGCCTTAGCCCTCCTGGCCAAATGGCCTGGCTGAGTTTACCCCGACTATCTGGTTAGCTATGGAGGAGCTCCCTCCTGACTTCTAGGATAACCCGCCGTCTCTGGCATCCTAGGCCCTCCTAGGGCGCGGGGTGTTAGGGTGTTCTTTATAGAACCTGTCTAGGATAGTTTTATAATTAATAAGGTTGCTTACTAGTTCTTATATATTATAGCCTTCTAGCTATCCTTCCTATTTTACTAGGTACTTATATTAACGCCTAAATTTTTATAGATTTTTAATTACTTTAACTTTATATTCCTTATTCTTAAGTTTTAAGTATAATTTTAATTCAGCGTTTAGTAGTGCTAGTTCTAATAATAATTTATAGAAGACTAGGTAGATGCGTGTATTTATAAGTAATTATAGTTTAAAATTAACTAGTTCTCTAACTTTTTAGACCTTAAATAGTTTTTTTTTTTAATTTAGTTTCTCGCTTAGTTTTATTATCTTAAGATTTTTTTTATAAGAGGGGGACTCTATCCCCCTCCTTAAAAGTTAGTCCTTTAATTCTTTTTTTATTTACTTATTTTGCTATTTACTTATTGCGTTGTGCGATGTTCTTATATAGTGTTTCGTGCAGATTTTGCATAAGTTTGGCTTTATTTATCGCGGAGCAAAAGGCTAACCTTCTGCTCCTCATGAGTAGAATATCATTTAAGGTTACATTATTAGCTACGTTTTTCGCAACGCTTTTAATGTCTAACGGATCCTGATAAGTCGTCGGCTTACGTCCGTGGTTAGCGTAGTATGGCGAGTACCTTATAGTCGCCAATCTTGCGCTATTATATGCTAGCTAGGCTATTAGTAATAGCTTAACTTAATTATTGTAAAGCTTATTTATATATATTTAGAAGTACTATTCTAACGTCTAATTCGTTTGCTTAGTCTAGCTATTTGTCTTAAGGTGGAAGCTCGTCGTAAGCTTATATTTAATCTTTAATTTAGCTATAAACGTGGTCTAATATAATAATATAAATATCTTAGCCCTGTCTATAATAAATACATCTAGTTGTCTACCCTGTAATATAAGTTTTTATTCTACTATATAAGCTAATTTTTTTACTAATATAGCTTCTTTAATTAGCACGAACCTTAATTCCTTAGTTAGTTAATAGACTATAACTAAGATAAAGTTATAGGGTTCCTTATTCCTTAGTGCTAATAATACTAGTAGCTTTACGATAAAGTCTTTAGTTACGCTTAACTATAGTTTTAGGAGTAGTTATAATGGCTATAAAAGGCTATAGGGCTTATATCTCTTAAGCTTAATTTTATAACTGGCTAAATAGTTGCGTAGAACCTTTTATACCACCTATATATTCGTTCGCAATTTAACGCGTTATTTTAATAATTTCTAGGTGTCCCTAGTCCCTATCTTTATATAGCTTCTTAATTAACAGCGGGGCTACTTACTTATTAATTTAGATATAGTTTTAATAGTCTCGTGCTATTAATCTTATAGCTTTATAAAGATTATATGCTTAATAGTCCTTATCTATAAGTCTTTCGTAATTTTAAATTCTATCTATAGCTAGTTTATAATAAGTAAAGTCTATGCGTTGCACTTTTAGTGCTATCGTAAGCTATATTTTATTATAGCAAAAGGTTCTGTCTTTTATATAAGTTAGAATTATAATATAGTTACCTCTATTATTTTCTTCCTTTAAGTCTAATTATTTACTTAGCGCATTTGCCACGGCGTTTACGTTTTTTAGTAGGTTTATAATATAAAAGTTAAACTCTACTATTTATTTAAACTATTTAGCCTATTATTAATTAAGCTTCTTGGTCGTTATAAAGCGCGTAAGATTAAGGTAATTAGAGAATACCTTTATTTAGTACATAGCTCTTTTAAGCTACGCTTCTTATTATTTAAAAGGGTTAATAATTACTAGTAGTTTTTTATTATAGATTTTATAATTAAACTCTATCCCTAAAATCTTTCTTGCGTAATAGAAGACTAGTTTCTATTTCTTATTATTATATTCTTATAGTAGTATAGCTTCTAGCGCATAATCTAATGCGTCTGTATAGATATAATGTCGTCTCTCTAGGTCGTATATCCGTAGCAGGGGTGCTATTAGGAATAGGCACTTTAGTTATTTAAAAGCCCTTCCCTCTACCTCTTATAGAGGTCGCTATTTTCCTATCTTTATAAGTTCCGTTAGTAGAGCGGTGACTTTAGAGTAGTTCCTAATAAATTTATAATAGAATTTAGTAAAGCCTAAAAAGAATTAGATATTTTTTACTAATTCTAGTAGTAACTATTCGTTTATTATTATAATATTTTTAGGTCTATCTAAAAACTTCCTAGGATATTATAAATCTTAAATATTTTATCTTAGTAAGGTGGAATTTAAACTTCTTAGGGTGTAAGAGTAATTAATACTTTTATAGCTTTTATAACACCTTATAGATATGTCTTTTATACTCTTTTAAGGTTCCGCTTAAATACACTAGTATATTATTAAGGTATGCTGTGTAGAATACGTCTAAGTATTTATATAATACTTAATTTATTAGTTCCTAGAAGGTTGCTAGGGCGTTCGTTAGTCCTATTAGTATAACTATATACTTAAAGAGGCTATATCGCGTATAAAAAGTTATTTTCTACTTATAACCTTTCGCAATTTAAATCCTATAGAATCTATTCTAGACATTAAATTTTATAAACTACTTAGCTCTTTAGAGTTAATCTATAAGCTCTGTTATTAATAGTAAAAAGTAGCGATTTTTAATAGTTCCAGCATTTAGCTATTTATAATCTATATAAAGTCGCAGCCTGCCGACTTTCTTATAAATAAAGAGTATAGGGAAGGCTATAAGGCTTTAACTAGGCTACTATTTCCCTAAGCGCAGGTTCTTCTATATTAGCTCTTTTAACTCTTTTTCTTATTTATAGATAAGGGGTCTTAGGTGCTCTAGGTATAGTTTAGCTTCTTTTACTAGTAGTATTTCGTGATTCTACTTCTTATATTTAAGTAAGATAGTCTTGTTATGTTCTTTAAATAGGTCTATAAATTCCTTATATTCTTTTAGTAGACCTAGGTTATTAGGAACTATCTTAGCTTCCTAAACCTATATATAGTGTACCTGCCCTAAGTATTGCTTTAAGATCTTATTTATCTTATAAACTAATATCTTTTATATTATAGATAGTTAGTTCTCCTTCCTTTTCTAAAGTTTCTGGAGAGTTTCCCTTTTATTATGGCCCCCCTAAGCTATTAATAGCAGATTTCGGGGAACCATTATTTATTTAATTTAGTCTATTTATAGATTATATTACTCTAGCTATTTATATCTAACGGTAGCTTTAATGTCTCCTATCTCTATAATAGTAAAAACATGTTAGCTTTCTAGGCCTTTTATGTTAACTTATACTAGCGCTGTCTTAAAGTATAGCTAACTATTACTATATCCTTATAACTAGGTCTTATCCGCAAGTCCTATTTATAGCAGTATCTTTTTATTATAATATAGTATATCGCATTTCTTAATTACTTATAAGGCTATTAGACGCGCGTCTACCTTGTATTGGCGCAGGTCACTTAAAGGATCGATATTAGCGTATCTCTTAGCAGAGGCATATGGGAGTACGTGTATAAGAATATAGCCTCGAATAAATTAAGTGCCTATAGGCCTGGTACGAAAGGATACGGAAAAGGTACTAAACTACAAAGGTCTTAAGCTCCTCTAAATACACCTCTTCCCAAATGGCTAGCTAGCACATATCTGCTATAGGTTGACCGTCGGTCTGATGGATCCGAAATAGGTCCGAATCGGATCCGTAGTTCCCCATCGGTCTGATAGATCCGAAATTGGTCCGAATCGGATAAGTGTCGGTTTTCGGATGATCTCGAATCCTGTCTTGACTGGCCAAGGGTTCTCGTGTCGACGAGCGATTGTTCCTGTTACATACCTTTAAGTTAATAAGTACTATAACGTAATGTCCGTGCACTATAATATTCTTAATTAAGTATTTCTTAACTTGGCAAGTGTCTACTTAATAAGCTATAATAAATACACTATTACTAGTGTAGCTTATTATCTAATAATAATTTAGTTTTTTAAATCCTATAACTAGCTCCCTGTAGCCTCTTAGATCTAATTCTTAATCCATGCTAATTTTAAGATTTCCTAAATCCTATACTATTTATATTATTATTAATATAAGGCGTAGGTCTCTTAGATCTTATTAGATTTACATACTCCTAGTATCCTATATTGTGGGCAATTTGGAGTAAGGCATTCGTTCTAGGCTAATACGCTATGTCCTAGGTAGTTATTAGAGGAAGCTACTTCCTCCTATAAGCTTAGGTATATAAAGTACTATAAATAATACTAGTTTTATAAAATTAATATATAATTCTTGTCATTTCCTAGCTATATGTTTCTTATCGTTGTATTAAGGTCTTAAGGGTCTAGGCCTTAGAGAAACTAGCTAGTCTTAAACTTCTATTATTAGTAAAACTCGTAGTTATTATTAAAGTCTTAGTATTATTTATTCTACTTATAGTAGTTATTAGGTATATTATATTAGCTTTTTTTTGTTAATAATACTCTAAGTCTCCTAGAAAGTATATAGTCTTAATTTAAGCCTTAAAGTGCTGTTAACATCCTTTACGCGTGTATTACCACCACTTAGCGTATTTATATTATTCTAGTATTGTAACCTGGCGTAGGTAGTGCTCTGGGAGGCCTCATAGCTTCTTGGCGAGCCAATAGGCGTCCCACGCGTGTGGTCCTTAGACGACCACCTTTGTCTTGCACTGAGACGAGTGGTGCAGTGTGCTACTACACATTTAATAGGTGTTATCTGCTAGTCGTTAAAAGACCTAGTATTCGTAGAGGACCTTTCGGTCCTCCTCCTATTTTACTAGTTCTAGGATTTCTTGCGTAAGGTCTATCTCGTCAGCTTTTGCCGGCGTGAGAGTAGTCATGGTCACGTGTAAGAGACTAGTCGTGCTAACCTTAGTCTTTGTTTTTAGGTAGTCCTGTGCGAAGTGGCCCTGTTCTCCGTATTAGAGGCAGGCTTTATTCTTAAACCTTTAATCTCGCTCTTCCTGCGAGATACTATTCTTGCCTTAGTAGCCCTTTTTTAGCTTATATTGCTACTTTCTTTTGCTATTTTCTTTTTATACTATTAGGCTTTATTAGTTATAATAATATCCCCGTCCCTATCCTTTCTTATAGACTAGATACTAGTTTCCCTCTTAGAGAGTAGTTAAGTGCCGTGCTATTTTCTAGCTTTTATTTATATTAGTAATTATCTATTTTAATAGTATTATTTATAAGTTCTTTTAGATTATCTGCCGTTTCTTAGTGGACTAGTTTATCCTTAACTATTTCTTTTAGTCTATTATAGTAGGTAATTATAAGTAAGACCTCTCCCTATTTATTAAGCTCCGCTATAATCTACTTAAATTTTAAAGTATAGAATACTATTAATGTTTTTTAATATAGGCACGAAAGGCGTATTTTAGCTTAATATTTTTTATTAATTATAGTAAATATTCCATTTATAGCTATATAAAAAAACTCTTAGTCTTTAAAGGCGTCCCTAGTAGTGTTTAAATTTCAATTTTTAAGTTTACTATGCTTAAAGAAGTTATTAATTATTAGTTTAGCCTATATAGCTACCTTATCCTGCATATTTATGTAGGTCACTAGAATCTTATCTTACTTTATCTTAAACCTTCCTAGGTTATAGCGGATAAATAGTTCTATCTAAGTTAGAAACGTTCCTAAGTAGCCTTTACTAGTGTAGGATTTAGGCTTTAAAACTTTTAGTTAGTGTCTCGCATCCTCCTACCTGCCTATTTTCTTACTTATCTTATTAATAATTTCCAAGAGCTAGGCTATCTAAGCTACTTATTTAGTAACTAGCTCTCTTAGCGTCTTTTCTTTGTACGCTAGGACTATAGTTATTAAACTAGGTCTTATTATTATACTATAGGGTAATTAAAGTGTTATAAGGCGCTTACACCTTATTCTAATCTAAGTTAATGTAGTAAAGTATTATAGTACTTTATAAATTATTTAGTAGTATAAGTTAATGCAATACTTAGCGCGTAGCTAAATAATTTAATCTTATAATAAATAAAATAACTATTAGTCTATATAGGAGAATAAACTCGTATAGAAGATATATAAGTTGACTATAAGGAGCGTATAAAGGAAACCGTCCTGTGTATATATATACCTAGCTTGCTTAATTGCTTAGTACTACTAATTAACTAAGCAGTCACGTGCTTGTTTAGTTACTTAGTACTACTAATTAACTAAGTAGTCACGTGCTTCCGGGGCTTAGCTTCTTGGCGTACTTGTTAACCCGTTCCTCGACCGCCTGTCCTTATAAGCGCCCATCCCTCGTCATCTTGCTTCTGGTTCGTAACAAAATCTATTATTATAATGGAATGTAATACTATATAAATAATTAAGCTAGTTAATAAGAAAATCTTTTAGCTATAAACTAAGCTTCCCCACATAAATATCTATAATTACTGGCGTTAATAGGAGGTAGTAATAGGATATATCTAAGCTAAATATATCTTATTTACTAAAATACTTGCTAACGTATTTACTAAAGTACTACTAACTAATAGGTAGAGAGGGCTCCTAAAGTAGTTAGGTTTAGTAGAATAAAAAGTGAGCGGAGTAACAACGTCTACGTAACTTAAAAAAAATCTAGACTTAAATTAAAAATATAGTACTTAACTAAGATTAAGCTTATCTAGCTTAAAATGGGTTTCTAAGCTAAGGGGGTATATTAGATAGAGGAGCTTTTAGGAATTAACTAATTAAGGCTTAGTAGTTAGACGCTAGCTAAGGGGTTAAAACTAGCTAAATAAAGTTTAGATCTAATATAATTAATATAATTATTACCTATTAAGATACACTATTGCATGCGAAAATCCTATTTAATAATTATATAAAAAGCGTAATATTGTGGCTACGTTGTAACTTAAAAGCTAGTACGCCTTTAGTAGCACGCTAAAGTTCTTTCTTACTTATAGGCTTTCTAATAGCTCTCATTTATAAAATAGCTTTTATAGAAGCCTTAAGGCTACGCTTTTTATTATTTTATAAGGTTTTAAGAGCGTATTAGAGTTATTTAATAGTCCTGTAAGTGGCTACTCTAAAGGTCTATTTAGTAGCCTTTTTAGCTTTTTCCTATTCCCTTACTAGCTTAGCTATAGTCCTCGCCTAACGCCTTACTTTCTTCTTCTTTACCTTTACCTGCCTTATCTCCTTACGAAGCCTATTTATCTTAGCTTTCTAGTTATACTTACTCCTCCACGCACTCTTAGAGCTACTAATAATTATATACCTTTTTAACCTTTCTTAAAAACTAAAATATAGCTTTACTATAATAATCTTTAAGCTTCTTAAGTAAAGGAGGCTTACCTTACTATTTACGTATTTTCTTATTAATTAAAGCCTTACGTGTGTTACGGTCCAGAAGTCGACGGTGGGACGGCGAGCCTTATAACGGCATCCGGGCCCCACCTTAGGCTTACGTAACGTCCCAGGCTGTTCCAGACGCCAAGACCATGGGACACCGTGGGACCACGTGACCCCGATCACGTAACGTCCTAGGAAATCCCATGGGATCCCACGACGCCAGGATATAAGACATCGTGGTATTCTATGGGACAAGGAGGGTATATATACAGGACGGTTTCCTTTATACACTCCTTACAGTTAACTTACATATCTTCTATATAATCTCCTATACAGACTAATAGTTATCTTACTTTATTATAAGATTAGATTGTCTAGCCGCGCTAAGTGTCGCATCAACTTATACTACTAAATAATCCGTGAGGCACCACGATACCTTACCGCCCTAACCCGGATCGGAACAAGGTGTGAGAGCCTCATAACAACGTGGGCCCTTAACCTTACACTTAAAAAAGTTTTTTAAGCTAAGATTTAGTAAAAGGACTAGTTTAGCTTTTAAGTTTATTTATTATTTTAATTTTTAACTATTTAATATAGTAGACTTTTAGTCTTCCTCTAATTTAATACACTTAAGATTAAGGACTTACTATTATATAAAGGGCTTAGACTAACGTACATGCATAGCGAGTAGCCGGGCATAGCAAGTAGCCGAAAATGCCAAGACCCTATTAAAATCTACACTCTACACAATAGTACAGAACGCACACAAATAGTAATAAGAAATTATAGTGGGCCAATCTACTTAGAATCTACTTTTACTTCTTTTTTACACGTGCGCGAATTATGCCTAGTCTTGCCATAGCGTCTATAGCACCATTAAGTTAATTTACCTCTATTAGCGCGTACCCTCTTCTTCGCCTTTTTCTTATTACTACGCGCTGTAAAGTCCTTTAGGGTAGCTAGTTGCTAGCTATTAGTAGTTATAAGGACCCCTTCCTACTATAGTCGCTTTCTCTTATATAATTTACGTCGTGTAGCAGCCTTATTAGCAGCTTAAAGCTTAGCGTTACGCTTTATTATTAATACTAGAGAATGCGCTATTAGCTTAGCGCCTTTTACGAGCTTTTTAACTGCCTTAACTATACTTATTAGGGAGCTATCTAGGTGCCTCTAAATCCTCTCCTTCACCAGCGTCGATTGTAACCCTAATTCTAGTGTGTTGCTAGGCGTCTGCGACTGCCACGTACTATCGCGTATAGTAGAAGGCGAAGGCGTACGCAGACGAACGTTAAGCTTTAATATTACTACTTCTAGGTTAAAGGGAATAAGGCTAGCACCTCGAAAGCCTTCTTAGATATTACTTTAAGTTATTATAGCCTTAAAAGTAGTAATAAAACAAGGTAGGAACTTAATTTTAGTAATATGCGTAATATAGTTGCGCATTAGATCCTTAGCTTGGCGCCTATATGCCTTCTTTAACAGCGAGAAACACCCCACATCTAGTAGCTATAGGAGGTGCGACGAATGTAAAGGCATATAGAGAGTAATAATCTTCCTATCCTTATAGTATTACTAGAATTTAAGCGAGTTATAGCTCTCGTGGCTATTAATAACAAGTAACTAATAGCTACTAATAGTACGCTCTTTTGTATGCGCGTTAAAGTGCTTTAGCTACTATAGACTAAGCTTGTTATTTATCTAGCCGTTCTTAGAGACTGCGAGAACCTAGTCGCGAGGTAGATCCTTCTTTTAGTACTAGACAAAGAGGTAGTGCTTGCCCTAAAAGATAAGGAAGGGTGGGATCGCCCACCCTATTGCGTTAATGCTATAAATAGCTATTATTTACTTTTAATTACCTTACTACACGCTCTTTAGCTTACCTTAACACTTAGAGCCTGTAATAACTGCTCCTATTAATATTATACCTATTATAAAGCTAGTCTCGTTAAAGTTGTAGGTATCTTTATCTAGGATACCATACTTGGCTTTAGTATTCTCTATAAGCTAGAACCAGCCCTGTACAACCTTAGGATCCTTACAGAGGGCTCTTTTATAGTCGTACTTTTAATTAAACTTAACTTGGAGCTCTAGCTAGCGCTTAATAAAATAGTAAGGCTACCTTTAACTAACTAGCTCGTTATAGCGTGTAGCTAGTAAAGAATTAGCTATATCTTTTATAGTAGCAAGCTAGGGCGGAAACCCTCGCGTATCTAGATTAAGTATATACTATATAATTGCCTACTCCTCTTTTATAGTAAGTCTTATTAAGTTAGGTGCGTAGTCGCGTTAAAAGGTAGTTCTAGCGCGTCTCCGTTGTAGTATTCTTTTAGCAACGCTATAGACTACTATAGCGCGTAAAATTAAGAGTAGCACGTCTTCTTTAATAGCTTAAAGCGTAAGCTATAATCTAGCCTCTTTTAATTTAGGTAGTTTGTTGCGTTGTTAAGACATCGCATTATAGTAGAACGTTTTAATAGGGTCTTGGCATTTTCGGCCACTCGCTATGCCCGGCCACTCGCTATGCATGTACGTTAGTATTAAATCTTTATAATATAATTTTAAATTAAAGGATAAGAGACTTATATCCTTAAAGGTCTGTAAAATTATTATTTCCTTAAAAAAGGCCCACTAAACTTAGTAAAAAAAAGGGAAGAAATTTTTCTTACTTATAAAGCTAAGCCTATACCTCCTCTCTATAAACGCTAAAATTATATTTTAGTAGGCTATTAATAAAGGCTTAAATATAATTATATAAAGCCGCTGTACCGTATAGGTTAAATAAGGAAACTTTATAAAAGAAATATATTTTAATTATAATACTGTTAGGATCCGTTGAGACCTAACATAACGCGAGGCGGGACATGGATACTTATCCGTGCGATTAGCCAAGATTCCTGACTCAGCCACGAGTCACGTGACCAAGTTACGCGTCCCAGAAATACCGGGCGTCCCAGAAGTATCTTGGCACATGGGACTTTGGGATTCCTAGGACTCTTAGGATTCGTGGGATGAGTTATGTATATAGGAACGCGATAGTAGTCTTCTACTATTATATTTAACCTATTTACTAATCTATTATTTAGATTTAAGTTAGGCTTTTGTTAATTTAATTATGCTATATATATCTTTAATACTAACGCCCCTTTAATACGCGCAAGCTATTATCACTCCTTACCTATATTACTAATACTCTTACCCGAGAACCAACCCTTACCCCTTTAGGACCAGCTACCCTATAGGGTTTTAACAAATACTTAATATAATTTATTATAAGGTAAGATTTATAGCTATTGAAGATAAGTAATTAATAAGAAGATTAAGCCTTCGTCTTTATACTATAATTAAATATGTCGGGAGGACTTGTTGCACTAGTGCTAAAAGGAAATACTTAATAACGAGTTACATTGGGTTAATTAATACTTTTTTTCTCGTTCTATCTACTGAGGAGTGAAGTATATCGCGGGGTATAGAAGCTAGTCCCATATGGGGTTCGCTCCATACACATAGTGTTTTACAACACGATAGAGGCCTTAATAACCATTAATAGAATGCTCGCTCCTCCGTACACGTACCTTCCTTGTAACATGCCTAAGGCTATTAAAGTTATTAATCTAACACTAAAAGTCTTTTCTTTCTCGATATTAAATACGCTAGGTAGAGAGTATCGGCCTCTACACCTAGCCCTTAACTCGGACTATTACCTTATTACTATTAATAAATCGTTCTAGGGCGTAGTTTAGTAATGCCTTTATAAAAGCGTCCGCAGGGTTATCTTCGCTATTAATCTATTAGATCTCTATAATCTCGCGGCGTTTGTATAACTAGCGCAGTGCTATAATGTTAATCATAAGGCGCTTTTCCTTAGTTGTCCTAAGCTTTACAAGGCACTCGTATAGGGAGTATAAGTCTGTACAAATAACTAAGGGAACTGCGGGCAGACTAAGGCGCTCTATAATTATCTATAGAGTAGTAGTAATGGCAATGCCTATATTAAACCCGTTAACTATACCGTAGATCTTAAAGGCTAATACGCTCCGTGTAACACGCTTATACTTCGTTAAGCTGTAGTGTATTATGTTGCCATAGATTATAAAGGTATTATCACCATCTGTAGACTTATTAACAAGCATGAGTATAAAGCCTAGCTACGAGCTAAGGTCCTTATTATTAGTAAAGGAGCTATCCACGAATACTATTAGCTTAGCGTTAATAAGGGTGATAGGTATATAGCGTAGTGTACGGTTAAGATTCTCCATCTGCTATTTAAGGCGCTTATTAAGCGCCTTAATATCCTTATTAAAAAGTTACTGCGCTTAAGCTACTATAGATAAGTTAAAAAACGCTTCTAGTTAACATGTTAATGCGATATACGCCCCGCGGGCGCGCTGTTTAGTATACTATTACGCGCGATTAGGAGTATTAATGTCTATAAGCTTAATCTTTCCTCCTTATTCTTTCTACTTAAGGTTCAGGGTTGCTTTGTAGTTGTCTATGTTACTAGTATCTATTATAAGTGTGTAGCTATTAAAGTCTAGTTGCGCGTCTAGTGTTAGCATAGTCTTTAGCTTTAATCTAAACTATGCCTTCTCGAGCATTTTCTCTTTATGCGCTGAGAATGTGGCTGTTCTAAGCATAAGGGTATTATTAGCCTATATACTAACTATGCTAAAGTTATCTGCGTTATTATTTATTACTAATAAGCATGGGTCATATGTTAACGTAGACATGTCTAGTTCCTTATAGTAATGTCTATAGTATATTATCCACTAATGGACTCTTGCTTTCGCGATTCTATATAGTGGCTTAATTACATGGAGCAGCGTGCCCTCTAGATATCTAGGTGCTAGCTTAGTAGGGAGGTGTGTTAGTATTATTCTCTTAAGATTTGTCTACGCCTGTAGATATGCCTACGTTATGTCGCGGAGCTTAAGATTTATCTTATATTGTACGAGTATAGGTGCCAGGGCTATAATTACACGCTAGCTACAGCGTTAAATAGTTAGAAATTACGTTAAGATAGCCTCCTTACTATAGTCCTGGTATCCTTAGATAATAAGACGGGATTTTTTATAGGGCTTAGTTATCTTTCCTTTGACTTCTCGTACTAGACGCAACTTAAATATATAGATTCTACTATACACTTCCTAATTATATTATTTAAACTTAAACACTCTATGGCCTACTAGGTTACTAATCTCTTAATTATTAGATGCCTTAAAGGGTGCGCTAGGTGTTATAATAACTCTATTATTACGTAGCTTTATAGTAAGCTTAAGGTTAGCCTCTTCCTTCTTAGTAATGTAAACGTTTGCCTTCCTCTTATTCCTTAATCCTAGTGGGCGGCCTCTTTTGCGTAGTTGCTTTACTAGTAGTACTATTATATTTATAGGTAACGCGTGCTGCTGCTGCGGCGCATTAGGGTTACTCTAAAGGTGGTCTAGTCTATAGTACGGCTTAATAACTGTCAACCGAAATGTTGTCGGGCTATTAACCATGTCGATAGTGACGTTATGGCCATCTATAGCAGCGATTTTATACGGGCTATTCCATCCATCCTTTTCTCTCTATACTAAAACCTTGCTTTGTAGCGGGAGCGCAAGCATGTCTGCGGTATTAGGTTTATTACGGGTGTTTAACGCATTTATAACTTAGCGTTTAGTAGTAAGCTTGCGTAGTTCTTTTATTGCTTTTTAAATAGCCTCGCTGCGCTTAACTATTAACGGTGATAGCGGTAACTCTATAGTTATACGTGGGTATGCGCTAAAGACAAGTAAAGTTAGGACTAGACTATTAGGGCCTACTTTGTTATTAATAGCTTTTATAGCTATCTAAAGAATTACTTTATTAGATATAGTGCTAGTAAGCTTAGCGTAGAGTATATTCTATGCGCGGTGTAGGGGCGCGTAATACCTCTCTATCTTACCAATAAACTAATGTGCCTCTGTAGGTACTTATTTGCATGTAACTCCCATAATCTTTACTTCTACGCGAAATTCTACACTTACGAAGTTCGTGCCTGCGTTATGTGTAAGAATGTCTAGTAGTCCTTAGTAGGTATTAATCCACAACATCCGCAGTGCCTGCTATGTCTCCTTAGCTAAAATAGCGTTAAGAAACTTTGCGCCTTAAAACAAAGTTGCTAAATCTACTACATGTAATATAGGCTTGCTTCTTAAGTATATTACATCTATAAGGATCTCGTAGTTAAAGTAATAGTTATCCTTAAGGGTGAACTTAAAGCGGCGCGGCGTAGAGCTATTAAGCTAATAATAATAGTAAAACTTCGTAATTTACTTAAGAGTTCTTTCTTTAAAGTTATTATAACCAGCATCTTTCAAGAGCCTAGCTAGTCTCATAATAGCTAGGTGTCCAAAACGGCGATAGAGCTATCTTAACTCTGTCTCTATAAGAAATGTAGTTGCACGCTCTCTCTTGTTAAGATAGAACTCTAGATATCCCTATTTGCGGATTACGGGGATGCGTATATTGCCCTAGACGAGCTCATCTGTAGTGTTGTTAAAGTAGACCTTTAGCCTGTCTATGTCCGCAAGGCATAGTAAGAACGGTGTAGGCGCATCTAGCACCTTAAAGTCGATTTTTCCAATCTCTATCGGAATCTATACGGTGCCAATAGACACCGTAACACTGCCTTTTCCAAATTTAATAGACGTTTTTCCTACCGTAGATATGTTTATTGTAACTGTTAGGTCTTCCTGTATGAGTGCAAGGTACTGTTCCTTACTAACTATAGATATATTAGCGGCGCCTGTATTAGGGAGGATTCCTTAGTATATAGATCGCGTGTATCGGTCCTTAATAAGGAATTGCGACGCTGGTGATAACGGTACGTCTCTATTATATATGTCTTCACTAGAGATATAGTGTATAAACGCTTAATCTACAAGTTATTACTTTTTAAAAAATTAATATTCCGCGTACGCAGTTGTAAATTGCTAATTATTAATATTATACTACTAATCGCTATTATTGTTATTGTCCTCGTAGTTTTTACTACCTTTATACTCTATAAGGTGCATAGAGAAGTCTGCAGGCAATAGTGTGCCTGTAAAGTAATATATAGAAAAGAACTATATGCGGGCAGCTTTACGTTCCTTATTAGTATAGTTAGTTAACTAGTAGCCCTCTTTTTAGCAGACAAAGCACTTCTTCTTCTAGCGTGGCGTTGTGAATTCACGTCTACTATCGTTGCTATTAAAGCGCTAATTGCCTTTATTACCTTAGCCTCTTTGGAATCCGCCTGCAAATCCGCCTTTGCCTCTAAATCCTCTTTAAGTTCTTCTATTCCTATTATTATAGCGGCGGTCGAGGTAGTACTAGTCTATAGCGATTGTCTTACTCCCTATAAGTATTTGCCTTGTTTGCTGACGTGCAAGATGCGTCTTAACTATAGACTATAGGTCTGTAAAGAGTTCTTTGCAGATTATAGCTAGCTTAAAAAGTGCTATTTTAAGTTCTAAAACTCCTTAGCACGCGTTAATAATAGTTATACGTAAAGTATTCTTGCCTTTAAAGTTCTTACTAAGCGCGCGTTGGCATAATTATAGCTTATTAAGCAATATTTATAGCACCTTATATAAGCTCTTATTAGGGTTCTCTATGCGCGTACGGGCGAAGGTTGTAGTTATTTAGTCTATGTAGTAGTGTTAATAGTGGACGTCGTGATTAAAGTAGTTCTTAATCACTATGTACGCATTAGAAAAGCTGTTACCTCTGTCCACAACTTATATATAAAATATCTCTGCTTGCCTAGTAAGAATACGGGGAAATATAGCGTAGAACTACTCTTTATAGATGTCCACCTGCCAATAGATGCTAAAGAAGATCTTAATTTTATTATTAAGCAGATTATACACATCTCTTATGTATTTCTTGTTATTATCCTAAAGCTTAGAGAACTGCGTAATTAAGTTAGCGTTAAGTTAGTCGTTACGGGACTAGCGCGGCGGCAGTATCTTATATAGGTTATATAGTAGCTCTAGTGGTCTGCCCGGTACACCGTTCACAGGTTATTATAGAAACGGCGTGATTTCGCGATATGTAATCGCTAGCGGCCGTGCCTGTATTTATAGTCGCTATTACTATAATTACGCATCTTATTCCTACTATTACTAAGACTAAGGTTCTTTAAGCGCACTACTTATAAAGTGCGGTTATTAATTATTATTACTCTGTCTTAGTAGTTAGATTTTATTTATCTAGTGCATTAGTTATAGCTCTCGTGTTTTAAATTAGTTTTAAGCGTTGTGTTCTACTCCGTGCTATTTGCTTCGCTGTAATTACTCTTACTACTGCCCGTCTTACTGCGAGTGCTCCGGCTGCTGTAACTACGGTGCATGTGTACTAGCTAGTAGACTGTCCTGCTATAGTTATTACTACTTAGCTATTAGAGGTATCCGTTTTGCGTTCTGCTGGCGCTTATATGCCCTTGATTGTTAGTCGAATATCATAGCTTTAAATTCCACAGGGTCCCATTCGGGAGTATTCTCTAGAGTAGATAGATTATAGAGGGAATTAGTAAGCCTCGCGCGGTTGTTGCCTATGTAGACTCCTCTATGCTGTAGGACTATCTTTAGAGATTTTAGTGTATTACGGTTAACCTTGTAGAATAGCTCCTTTATCTATCCTTTAAAATCGTAGTAGTAGTCTATATATAGATTGTTGTCCTAGGCTATTAATGCGTTATAATCGCGAATAATTTTAGTAACCTAGGTTATTGCGTGCATCTTGTCTGCGTCTGTTAGTACAGGTACGTCTTAGAGAAATGTGTTAACAGATTCTAGCGCCACTAGATATAGGCAGTCTCCTATAAGGTACTTTATAGTATATTTAGCCTAGCGCGAAGTAGCTTCCTAGCGTTTACTTAAGCTATACTTTGACTAATTATCGCGTAGTTAAGCTTAAGCTTAAGTATTAGTATTATCTACTACGTTATCGCTGCTTTAGTTATCTACTATTATACTAGCGGTGTTAACTCGTTGTTAATATAGTTATCTCGTCGATTAGTTATTTCTAACGTGTGTTAGTGTACGTAACTAGATTGTCTAGAGACGTTTGTATAGTGAATTATAATACGTTACTAACGCGCTCTGTGTCTGCGGATTAGCCTAAACTAGTAGCTTTAGAGGTTAATTAAGAGTGCTTCGTGTTATCTCTGCCTTGCTCTATTCTTAGCACAGTCTGTATTAACCCGAGATTTCTTACGTTAGGTTATTAATAGCCTGTCTCTTCTTTTTTACTGTCTGTGATGGCTTCTCGCGATTACTAATTAGTGTTAGGAGGACTTGTTGCACTAGTGCTAAAAGGAAATACTTAATAACAAGTTATATTAGGTTAATTAATGCTTTTTTTCTCGTTCTATCTACTGAGGAGTGAAGTATATCGCGGGGTATGGAAGCTAGTCTCATATGGGGTTCGCTCCATACACATAGTGTTTTGCAACACGATAGAGGCCTTGATAACTATTAACAGAATGCTCGCTCCTCCGCACACGCACCTTCCTTATAACATGCCTAAGGCCGTTGAAGTTGTTAATCCGAAAAAATACTTATTTAAGCTATGTAAGGCTAATATTACTATTTATCTAGCTAGAGGACGATAAGGAGATTTAAATTTAATAAGTTTTATAATTAAGAACTTATAGCTATAAGTCCTATATTAATTTTAAGCCTAACTAATAAATAAGAGCAGGCTTAAAGTGAGATTTATTAGTATAAATATAGGCTAGTAGCGTTATCTACTCTAATAAGCTATTCTAAATAGTACCTCTTCTTTTTCTATCTTCGTACGAGGCCCTACTAAAAATCTTTTTTAAGTAACCTATAATACTATGCATTTAGCCTTTTCTATTTATATTATAAATATAATATGTTTTAATATAATATTAACTAGTCTTCTCGTGTATGAAGTTAAAATAATGGCTATACTTTTTTTTTATTAGCCTTATTGTAATTATTATTAATCTATATTATTTATTTTAAGCTAAGCTTATTAAAATATTACTAGATAAAACCATTAATTTAGTTTACTTTAATCTTTCTTTTTATAATTTATAAGGTAAAATTTCTAACTATAGCTTATATAAGTAAGAGGCTTTAGCTAGTAAGTTATTTAATATAGTATAAAAGCTTTTACTTTTATTATAAGTAAAGAGCTTACTAATTTTAGAAGTAAGTATTAAGCAAAGCTAATACACCTTTATACTTATAAGTAAGTATTATAAGCTTAATACTATACTTTCTTATAATTTACGTGTATATAAGTTTTTCTTTAAGTTTTAATAATTCTATTGCTGTAAGCGTAGCCTTAATTAAGTTTATATTAATACAGTTACACGTTATTAAGATTTTGGTGTTGCATGCGTGGATTGGGCGTTTCGCCGTGGCGGGAGTTTCGGGGTGAACCTCGGTAAGATCGGACGAAAATACTGCCGAATCTGACATTAGCCCCTTAAGGCTACCCGTAATTCAACATCAATAGTATATCCACGTTCATAGCAGACGCACAGCTACCATCCCCATAGGCCCATTCTTGTTCGCCTTTTGATCTCAAATAGCACGAAATGAGCTCGACGCGATATTGGACCGATCGTGAATCTCTGTAACGGTTAGGAATATTCTACTCAGAAGGAGCAGTAGGTTAGCCTTTCGCTCCCCACTATCCCTCTTCGGATCTATGTGGTGTCACATCCCCTGGGCCCCCACATGCAGTATTGGACGGGTCTCGCGCGAGTAGGCGCGAGGTGAAACGCGCCCCCATCTAGGCACACCCTGCTGTGCAATGCGATTGCTGCGTTGGAGAGTGTAAGGCGAGGCGAGTATCGCTGATTGACGCGAGTGCGGCTGATGCTAGCGGCTCCAATGCGTGACTATACAGTGCAGGGCCCTTTTCGGAGGCCAAGATGGCGAAACTCGCCTGCCTCGTGAAAAACCGACCACTCGACCAACGCTCCATCGACCATCCTGTTTGTCAAGATGGCAGGAGCAGGGCGCCAGTTACCGGAGGCCATAGCCACATACTCGCCGCCGGCATATCCCAAGGAAAGCGATGCGCTAAACCCGCACAACGAAAAAAGAACGAAAATCGCATCACACTCAGTGACTTCACTTAACAAATCCTCTGGAAGCAGTGGGGTTTCAAAGCAATCGAAATGTAAGATTGAGCATCGTGGAACATGAAAGCATCGCTGATGTAGGATAGCGGCAGAATGGCTCCCTTACACCTTACGTCTGTCTCTGGTCTGGATTCCTACAGTACTCTCGTTGATTCTTGGACTGGTTGTCGCTCTTCTCTACTGGCGATCTCACAACAATCACGGCCTCTGCGCTGAGTCGGCCGCCGTGACTGGGTGGCGATTTGCTCCTACACTGGTGGCAGTCGTGTGGGCGCAGCTCATTACAATACTGTTCAATGATATCCAACGCACAGAACCCTTTGCACGTCTTGCGCGCTCATCCGAGAACGTCCCGCCTGCATCAAGAACACTTCTAGAAAGACCGAGACAAGTCTTGACTGCATTCGCTCATGCCTTCAATAAGAAGCATAATGGAGGCAAAAGGAGTTGGATCATCCTCTGGGCTTCAGTCGTGCTCGTTCTATCCTCTATTGTTATATCGCTATCTTCGGCACTACTCGCCTCAGAAGAAACACAGATTCAGCGACCATTTGCGATGACTAGACTGATGCCCCAAAAAGGTTCGACTCTACAGCCGCTTGTAGAGCGCGATACGTTCTTCCGGACCACTGGTGCGATCTTAAAAAACGTTACGACATCACCCTGGATTTCGGATCAATACACTGTACTTCCCTTCTGGCCTTCTGAGTCTGCAGTGTCCCCTTGGGATGCACAATATCCTTCCACGTCCCAGACATGGGAAGCTGAGACGATGGTCTTCCGTAACGACATGCAATGCTCCCCACTTGAGCTTGTTGCCACTGATATATGGTCCTATAACAACACCCAAATGTCTGAGATGGAGTACCGCATGTCAATTCGTCTCGAAAACACTGCGGGCTGCACATACAACCTGACCTTCAACGCGAGCGATGCCTCTGATTTCAACAGTTGGGAGGTTGGATCATGGTCCGAGCTGGATGCATACGTTGTCGGCATGGACTATGCACTGTCATCCGCCAACTACTATTACAACGGGCATCGGATCAAACCAACTTACAGCGAAAAGTGTTTGGGTGATGAGATCATCGTCATGAGCAGCCAGTGGATTGCTTACGGTTTCTACGGCTACCTGAACGATACGGCCAGGTTTCTTCCCAATCTTACCGTCTCGAGTTACTTGTGCAAAACTAATCACACCATGGCCGAGCTTCCAGTCCGTGTATCAACCTCAACCAACGACTTCAACGTTGACTTTGATGTGGAAGCTTTCCAAAAGGCTCAGCAGACAGTACCACCGAGTATCCTGAACACTTCAGGATTTGTCAAATACTATACCGACCCGGAGTGGTACACTATGATACCAATGCTCGGCATGAATTCTGGTAAACCTTTTTCCGGCGCAATGGCATTGGTAGCGACGCAGTACGAATTTGATTACTACAAGATGATGAACGATACCAAGTTACCGGAAACAGCTGCAAGACTTCAAAGACGGCACTTTGGCGAACTGCTGCGGACGTCCCTCGATGTCCGCGGCGCTTCACAAACTGAAGCAATATCGGGCAGCTTAGTGGTGTCCGAACGACGTATAATAGTACGAATGGAAGCCGCTGCGACTTTGGTGGCTCTCTTTGCGTTCTGTTTCTTCACCATGCTCGGTATCATCTGGCTGTCAAGTGTGCGGCGCCGGCCCTTACATTTGACCCACGAACCAGCGACGGTGCTGGGCGCAGTGTCTCTTGTGTCATCAAATCCTTCAGTTTTGTCATGTCTTCGTGAGTTAGACCAAGCATCAACAGGAGAGTTAAGAGCAGCATTAAAATCTCGATACTTCTCAGCTTCGCACGGTCATCTCAAAGAAGTTGCCGGGAATGGTGAGCTCGAAGTAGCTGGTAATGTTACAAATACTTAGGCCTTGGTTACACCATCTAACAATGGCAGAACCCACCCCGAGGATCCCCACACTCGCCGAAAAAGAGTCACCGGTTTGGGTGAAGATTCGCGTTTTGTTACTTCTCCTTTTTTACATCGCCGTGCTGATAATCGCCATCACGGTTGTGCACAAATTTGCCAGCGACTCGGATCTGAAGAAAGGCTTCTTCATCTATCGCCTGAACGTCGATACCCTGGGTCGTCTGGGTAGTTTCACTCCCTTTTCCATTATTCCCACTGCACTCGCTGTTCTCCTTGGCCTATGGTGGAACTCCTTAGACGTCACATTCAGAGTCCTACAGCCATATGTCTCTATGTCCCAAGCACCGAGAGAAATATCCCGAGGTGCTTACGTCTCCTATCAATCGTCTTACTGGCTATGGGCGACTGGAAAGGCCACTAAGAACAGACATTGGCTCCTGGCCCTTGTGACATTCGGAACGCTGCTTGCACAAGCATGTGAGTTGCCCAATTCCAACGTTTAGCGCACACTAACTCTTCAGTCACCATCGCCACTTCGGCTCTGTTTGAACAGACCACTGGTGTTATCAATGATTCTGTTCAGCTGAATAAAAGCCTCGAACTCCGACAAACGCCCCATATCTGGATGATGAATGAATCATACCCTCCAACATTTACCGGTGCGAAGGGCGCGTATGGGTATCAATACGTCGGCAATACTCTTATCGAAGTCTTCAGTAACCTTACCAACAACTGGCTTTATTCTGCTGTCATTGAGGCCACATTAAATGGATCCGAACCAAGCTGGAGTGCGGACGGATGGAGCTTTGTTCCTGTAAATCTGTCTGAGCTCAACGGGCACAAGACTTTTTCTGATGCCAATGCACCGGGCGCATCCGGCTCGCTAATCAACATTACTTTAACTAGCCCTGCCATTCGTGGGCGAGTAGAATGTTATCAACCCGAGGAGGTCAGGAACGGAGGCACAACTTGGAACACCAATACAACATCAGTCGACCCTAATACGAACAAAACCGTAAACATCAACTACCCAAATTATTCCATGTTCGGAGCCTCACTCGCGCCCGATGCCAAGTCTCTCTCGTGTTGCACAAATAACACCAATCCATCACGAAAACTAGCTGAAATGGCACCCCTAGCGATTGGCTTCTGGACCCAGGACTTGGGCAATAGCACGCAATCCGTCACCGGGTCGAACAATAACCTTACGGTTAAATGGATTTACGGAGACGGGTCCAACCTGGGAGGGTTTGAACAATCGCAAATCTATTTCCGCAAAATTCCAAAGATACAGGCAGTCAAATGCATGCCCATCTTCGAGACTTCCGAAGCGGAAATCGTGGTCAACAAGCAGACTGGTCGTGTCTTGTCTCATCGCATATTAAACGACCCGAGAACGGACGATAGCGCCTGGTCCGACTCATTTGTGTTCCATGAACCGACTGATCCAAACGACCCTGGTTTCAAGAAGGAGGTCGAAGAGAGTCACAAACAGTGCGATCCCGATCTTCTAAAGGAAGGTTTTTGTTTTCCACAAGTCAAACAAAACCTCACCGTCAGGTAAGACACCGAAATTCTACACATCCATGTCATGGATGGTGTCGCTAACCTCTGACGCAGTTATGGCAACATGTTCATAAGCTCGCTTCTTAGAGCCTCTCGTTTAGGAGCGCTTGATCCATCGGACATCAGCCACGGCTCTAGGGCATACGAAAATCTTGATGATAATGTCTTCAACATCAGGAACAACGTAACAGGGCTTTCGCTTGACTTCATGTCCTATGCCGCCTATGTGCAAGCAGGAAGAAACCCAGAAGCATTACTCGAAGAGAAGACGATGTTGGAGAGCACCCAAAAGATCTTCACAAAGTTCTTCCAACATTACGTGAGCAGCACAGTCTCGCTCACAACAGGCGGCTGGGTCTACCAGCCTATTGGCGCAAGCTTGAATGAGCTGGGAGCCGTAGTCAATGGGACATTTCCGCAATTCAACCCTGATGGTACACCCGCTAAGAAGGTCAGCGAGCTCCCCGCACAGAATACGCAGCGCACGGCGAACGCGACAATGTCAACGCGTGTGGAGGTTCTTCACATGAATCCAAGCGCGGTGTGGTTTTGTGTTGCCTTGCTCGGATGGCTCGCTATTACGACCATCATAGTCACCGCCATGCAGAGGTGGTATTTCGGTGAGCTGCGTCGCAACGTCGAGTCCATCGCCGATGTGCTGGTACTTGTGGCCGGCAGCGAAAGACTGCTGGCTGCGGTAGAGAAGTACGGTGTCGAAGGCTTGGTGAACAGCGACGTGAAAACGCGACTAGGGTGGTTCCGTACGGACGACGGAAGAATGAGGTGGGGCATCGAGATTGTGGAAGAGGGGGAAATTCTAATGAACTGAGCCACAACCTTCTGACAATACAACATATATTCTAACTCTCGATACCACGTCGCTAGCAGTCCTTCACAACCAACACCCGTACCCCAATAGATCCTTCTGTCCTCTTACTCAGGCAGCGTCCCTAGCGGTGTAGTTCCCGCATCCACAGTAGGACAGTAATATGCCGCCGTGCACGTAAACCAGTCTCCGTCATGTTTCGCCCGGAACTTGGTGCTACCATCCTTGAAGCATAGGAACGGCTCGGCCTCGGTACCGCCATCCCTCGCCGTGAGTGTCGCGCTTCCCGCAATCTCGCCCTTGGCCAAGCTTCCTGCTTTGGCATCAATGCTTGTCTTGAAGGTGCCATATCGCGAGAATTTTAAGCTGCGTGAAACGCCTTCCCAACGTGTGGAGCTCGTAGATGCATATGCGGTTGCCGAAGCAGTGGAGCCGCTCGGTGGACCATTGACAAAGTGTCCTGCGCCAGAAGTACTGACTACACAGGAGGCTAACATATGTTCCAGCACTGGAGGGGCGTCCATACCGCCAGCTGGATCGCACAAATCGATAGGACAGTCTGACGGCGTGCAGCTCGCGAGGAAAACGGTGTGTTTCGAGCCCAGAGTCTCCACCGGGGTCGACAGCACGATAGAAGGAACAAGAGCAAGTGCACCGAGGAAGATTGTTTGCTCAATCATATCTGCGGAAGGATCGTGATCTGCGAAGAGAGTGCGACGATGATCGATCATCACCAACCGGGTACTCCAGATCTTATACGTCGGCACACCAACCCCATATCCCAACGATCTTAAAAGAACACGCAGCACATTACAATTACCGCTGATAAATTTTTGCGTGCGGAAGCCAATAGACGTCTTGATTGGGTCCAGGCGGTCACTATATACAAATGGTGATACAAACTTCGAGTTTTCCTCACGCGTGCTGCATTTGGAGGGCTTTAGCCAAGAGGGCTGATTGCGAGTGCCGATTCCGGGACCTGTGGTGATATTAAACTTCCCCACAGTCCACTCGTGGGCGTGAGAGCGGAGATGCGATATGTCTTAGCCGGATATTGCCGCTGGCATTGGGATCTTGGGGCATGGGACGTTCAGGTCTTGTTGACGCGCGTCGAATGAAATTAGGGAAGATGTAATAGCGCGCAACACAGGTACTATGGGACTGAAGCCATGGCTCTATTGTGGTATGTCTCTTTTCTAAATGAGATTTCTCGGTACAATGACTGCGAATCTCAAGGCGCTGTCTCCGTCGAATTGTCTTTGGATTTTCGAAAAGCCATCCTGGCTATGCCACGTGGATTTTTCTGTTAGCTCGTTGAGTGCGATGGAAAATAAACGTTTGAGAGTGTGGCGTCACTCAGTGGCTTATGAATTTCTTTGTTGGGTATGCAACTCGGCTTTGCATTCCATCGCCACCTATCAAGGCCTTGACGGAGACGTTCGAATTCTCGCTTAACCCGAAGTGGTATTGAATAAACCCCGCTTAACCGGATGTGGTGTTGAATAAACACCTATATGAGGGCACAAAAAAAAGATAGCAGATATCTACCATCGTTTCTACTATAGCCCGCAAGTATGGCACCGTACGAGGACCACCTGCCCAAGCACAACGGCGAGGTCAAGAATGGCGAATACTCGCCCTTGACATCATCGAATGCCTTCGCCGACGAAGACGAAAAACTGCTGCACCTAGACCGCCTCGCACGCCCAAAAAGCAGATGGTCGAAAGCATGGAAGATTATCCGCCTGTCACTCGAGTTCATTGGCCTGTTGCTGCTTGTTTTGAACTTCTTCATACTCCTGAACTTCTCACGGCCGGTTACCGGTCCTGACCCTCGCATATCCTCTGGTCCTCTAAATCAACATTGGCAGTACGGATCTGATCCGCGTTACATGTCTTTCGATCACAAATACGACTATCTCTGGAAAGAAGCTTTTTCCCAAGACTATGGCGAAGTCGCTCTGCCCCCTTTCAAAGATGCAGAAGGCCTGTACAGCAAAGACCGTGCTCACAATGAAGGTGGCATCGGCATGTATCATGCCTTCCATTGTCTCGCATCCATGCGCACGGCTTTTCAGAAAATGGGCGAGGGGAAGTTGACCTTGGCTCAGCTCCAGAAGGGCGATCATGCGGCGCATTGCTTTGATTACATCAGGAATGTGATCTTGTGTTTCGCAGATGGTGAGCCTTGACTACACTTGAAGAAGGGTATTGACTAACGTAGCTTGCGTAGATACTTTCGAACTCGCTCGGAACAAGACAGGGCACCCGTGGGGAGGGGCTATCGAAGGTCAATGGGATGTACGCACCTGTCGTGATCATATCAAGCTCGAGCAGATCATGGAGAAATACGGGAAGTGGAGAAGGCATCCGGTCCCGGTGTATGATGATATTGTCGGCATTCACGATCCAGATCCGCCGCAAGCTCAGCTTCCAGAGGGGCATTAGCTTTGTAATCAAATTCGTGTAAAGGCTTCTTGCAATATGTCATCAATACATACAAGGTTAATTCCGGACTTGCAACCGCGATGGTCTTTTCTCACTTCATAGAGACGAGAATGCTAAAAGTGTGACCTTGGGCTCTACGGTGGACGACCAAAAAGAGCATTTATCTCACGAGACAAAACTGATGGCTCGCAGGAAAATATTGAAAGAGGACGAGGAAAGTTTTCGGGTGGCGGAAAAGGAACTATAAATGTGGCCCTCACCACTTTCGTAGGTGCTTAAACAATTAGTCTCAGACGACGAATAATTTTGCACTAATAAATAAAATTCTTTTAATCTTCACTTAATATGTGTGTACAGAGGTTATCTCGTAGCATGAAGCCTAAAATGGATGGTTTCACGGCATACGTTTATTAATATCTAACATAAGCAATTAAACTGTTAGTTTAAAGACGAAAAATATAGTTTCAAGTCGCGAAGCAATATTCAGTGCTCTTAATAAGTTTCTAAACAAGTAAGAGAAAGGTGACACGTCGATTAGAAGTAGTAGTAGTAGTAGTATTGGTTTTACGTCCTATATAACCTCCTAGGGGGTATGTAGACGTGCCCTGCACTTAGTAAGGGCCACTTATGCTAGTGCTACCACTGCTATAGGAGCGGCCTCTCTTGCTACTATCCCTCTCTAGATAGGGGCGACTTAGCTATTTAATCTAGCCTTTATATAATAATAGTGGGAAAAGGGGTGGCCTTCTAGCTGCCCCCAGTCCTGTACAGAAGCATGCCAAGACATATTAGAAGTAAGGAAAGATATATACACGCATATAGGTATACAAAAGAGAAAGCTAAGTCTTATATAGTAGATACCCTAGCAAGTTATAAGTAGGTAGCGTATCTACTTTGCCTAAAGCAAGGGTTTACGTCCGCTTACCTATAACGTAGTTAGCTAGTTACTTGCTAACGTGTGCTATTATTAACACTAAGTATAAGAAGGGTTACGTATTCTCCTAGGCTTAGCGCCTTAAGGTACTGTATTCCTTCTCTAGTGTCTGTTAGGGGATATGTTAGGCGTTATAGCTAATAGTTAAAGCGTCGCACTATTCGTGGGCAGTGTATAATATAGTCTAGGGCCAGGTCTACTCTATAGGTGCACGTAAGGGTCTCCTTATTATACTTAAACTTCCTATAGTACTAGGCGTAGTTGCCGTGTCTTGTCCTTATGGATAGGAGCTTAGTTAGGGCGGGGCGTGTAAGCTCTAGCTCCGGCAATTGCCTAAAGGGGGTGTATGCTAGGCCCTACTAGTTATACCATATAGAGAGATTTAGTGTACGTATACGCTACTACTCTTATTATATAGCGCGTATGTATACGCGCGCATTAAATCGTAGACCTAATATTATAGGGTTAGCTACCTTTCCTGTAGGTAGGCGTGGGTCCTTAGCTACCTTATCTACTAGCTAATTAGCTAGCTTATTGCCTTTAATGCCTATATAGCCTAGTAACTATTAGATTTAAATATCCTAGGTGTCCATGGCTTCCTAGCAGCGTATAAAGGCCCACTAGGATAATGGCGCGGGGTCTCTCCTAATGCCCTAGATAACTAATATGCTGTCTATATACATCTAGATCTGGCTTAGGCGGTGCGCCTAAGTCTATAGCACGTGTTAAAGACCTCTCTAGGCCCCCACTACTTTTGCGTTAAAGACGTGGGCCCGCGTGTTAAGGGAGCCTTTGCCTATGTATAATAGACTCTGGCCCTAGTACATAGCGTATCTATAGGTTACGTAGCGCTCGCCGTTTTCTGTGCGCTGTTCCGAGCCGTCTAAGAACACTATAATTGTCTTAGTAGGCAGGCTTGTCCACCATTATTTAAATTCTTTAGTAGCGAGCTTTTTAGGCTTATTATTTATAGGGTCTATTTAGCACTAGTTAGAATAGTGTAATTATAGTAGTATAGGGTGGGGTACTAGTGCGAATAGCTGTATAAGTAGTTAAACTTTTATATATAGGCGCTATAGGCGTCTGGCGCCTCTTTCTCTATATACTATAGTTAGTTACGTGCGCGCTATAAGCAGGTAATCTTTATTAACGTAGTGCAGGCGTATAGCAAACCTTGCCTTACACTCTTTAAGCGCTATAGCTACTAAGGGAATGCCTGCGTCTTTATATAGCGTGGTAGTGGGCGTAGTGCGATAGGTAAGGACGACGCCTCTAATCGCTATTATAAGGGCCTTTTCCAGGGCGGCAATATACTACCTAAGTTATATACTAACCTTTTAGTTCTGCGTAGCTCCTATAATCTTGGGGGGCTTTGTGCGCCCTCTATACCAGGCCTTATTTTTATATAGTAGGCGTGGTAGTACGTATGAGATTACTGCTTTACGTAGTAAGCTGGCTAGTAGGCCGTGCTAAATCCTAGTAAGGCTATAGATATACTGTGTGACTACGCGTCCTTTAGCTACGCAGGTAATAATATATGTTTTAAAATTAAGCTTCTTATTAAAGTAAATACCTAGCTAGCGTAGCGCCTTGTCTAGTAGTGTAGGTTAAAGGATAAGCTAATTATTAATCTAGATAGGTAGCGAATAGTTACTTTTCTACTTAGTTAGGTGTATTATTTTAAGTTTCTCTAGGATAAATGCCACGTAATTAGCGTCTCCCTAGGAATTTATAGCGCCTATATCTTCTGCTAGTATTTTTACGTTCTAGTCTAGGGAGTAGGATTGCCTATAAAGGCAGATATTGTCTGCGTACCTAAAGCGCCTAGTAGGGTCTTACTAAAGTAGCTCTACTAGATAAAGTGTATATAGTACTAGTAATAGTAGTGAGCCCTACGGCGTCCTGCACTATACTAGGTAGGGCGCTATAGTGGCTTCTCCTAATTATACTTAGACGCGATAGTCCTAGAGGAAGTTTTTTATAATTAGAAGGGCGCTGTTATACTATCCTTAAACCTTTATTCTGTATAGAAGTTAATTTTTAAAAAGTGCATCGAAGGCGCCTTAGACGTCTATAGTAACCATAGTAACATGCTGGCTATTAGAGAAGGCGTCCTCTACGTTATATATAAAGGCGGCTACTAGGTCCATAGCTAATCTCTTAGGGAGAGCCCCCCCGTGTTAGGGGCTTAGTATACCGTGTGCTATAGTAGTGCTAGCAAATCTCCTTGCTAAGATTCTCTCTAGGCCCTTACTAAAACAGGATAGCAGGGCGATAGGTCTCTATAATCTAGGGAAGGATTTATCCTTTTTACCTATCTTAGATATTATAACGACCTCTGCGACCCTCTACGCGTAAGGGAAGTAGCTAAGGGCTAGATAGCGCTAGTATAGGCTAGTAAGATACGTCTAAATATAGTGCTAGCATGTAGTAAGCATGTAAATAGTAATTCTATTTATACTAGGTAAGGTGCTTAAGACTCTTATTATGTTACGCTTAACCTCTTCGAGAGAAAGATATAGGTCCTAGGGGAGGGCGTAATAGCCCTACAATTCTTAGACGTTAGATTCTAGAGCCTCTAGTAGGTTATTACTATTATTAAAATAATAGAGTATTACTTATCTAAGCGTCTCCGCTTTCTCCTACGAGTTAGTAATATAGCGCCCCTCGTAGGCCAGCGGCGGGTCTAGTCTTATTGGCTCTAGCTTATGCCAGTCTATAATTTAAAAAAGGTTAGAGTCCTCCTTTACGCTATTAATAGTATGTTGCTAGTATTGTCTCTTAGCCTTTCTTACTATAGTTAGAAAGCTACAAGTCTCTAGGGTCTAAGTGCCTATATGGCCCTGTCTAGACTTAAGGTGCACCTTCACCAACTTCTAAATTTTAAGAACCTGTTAAAATCTATATATTTTTTATTAGATTTAATCTTAAAATTACCTAAAACCTATCTCTACGCTATCCTCTGCCCCTGCAGTGCCTGTAGCTAGTAAATAATAGTATGGAGACGCCTGCGAGACTCCCCCTAAAAGCCTCTATAGTAACCCGTCCTGCCGACCCAGAGTTAGCGAGGCACCTTAATATAAGCCACCCCTTAAGGAGATAGCCGCAGTAGCATGTAATAGTAATACTATATCTTAACCTAGGTAGAGAAGTGTAGACTAGAAACGCGCCAGCTACTACTATAGTAACTAAAGCCCTAATAACCCATATCACGGTCGCTAAATAAGCTATCGCCACCTAGGAGGCTATAATCTATACCCTAGCACAGGCTATAGATAGCTACCTTAATGCCTATAAGCTCCCTAAAGAGTAGGTAGTTGCTAACGCCCTTTGCCAGCGCGTTATATAGGCCCTAAAAAACTCTACTTTAGCGCTAAGCCTCTTGCGTATAGACTACACTAAGAGTATTAACACTAACGCTAGTACTAGTGCTAGCGATAGTAGCCGTAACTATAGTAAGGCTATAGGGCTAAGAATATAGGCAAACGTAGCTACTAGCGCGAACCCCTTAAGTATAGAGTATACTACCTTTAGTAGTAACTAGAGTAGCACTAGGGCCACTACTAATAGATATACTTACCGTAGTTAAAGCGATACTAAGGACCCTAGGATCCTTATTACCGTGCCTGCGCTAGAGCGGCTCTTATAGAGCTTATTATATATAATTAGAAAGGCCATTTGCGACACGCTAGATCTTAACCTTAGCGCTATACCTAGCGCCTTAAAGACTAGGATAGGATAGGCCGTCACCCCCGCTAATAATAAGATAAGAGATAGCCTTATAGAATAGGGAAAGAAAGATTTAATAATAAGCGCTATAAAAGGCAGCATAGCTAAGCTACTATAAAAATAGTTTAACTATACTATACCTAACGTCCCTAGCGCGTACTAATTCTTGCTAGGCCTAGAGGTGCTAGTTACACACGATATAATAAAGGATAAGGTAATTATATAGATAGGCTTACTACCTGCTAACTATAAATAGTTAAGGCATAGCGCTAATAAAGATAGAACTATTACCTAGATTATCTCCTTTATAAAGAAAGTGCGATAATTTAGGCTCCTAGGTAGTAGTAGCGCCTTAAGGGAGATTACTAAGACCCTAACTATATAATAACACGACCTAGGCTACTAGGGCTTCTATACAACCTTACTTGCCATTACTAGTAGTGGTGTTAAGTAACGCTTTAATTGGCGGCGTAGGCTCTTACGTGCGGAGTAAGAGGGAATATAGAGGTATACTCTCGCTCGTTTCCTCTACTTAGTATCGTGTTGGCCCAATCGTAGACTATGTAGAAAGTAAATATAACTAACTATATATCCGTTAATTGTTAAACGCTAGGTACTAAGGGAGGAGGAAGGGTGAAATTTGCGTAGTATTTATACGAATTTCTATAGTAGTAATAAGGTAGTAGGTAGATAGGGGCATTATCTAAATGCATCTATTAGTAATTAGTAGGGTAGCAAGTAGAAATGAGAGACTAAGTTAATTATAATAAGCTAAATAGTGGAACTGCTTAAGTAGCAGAATCGTGATCAGCAACTAGTCTACATTAGGTTAGTAATATTATGTAATATTATATTCTACTCTAACACACCTCTTATAGCATAAAGGTAGCGGAGTGCTGTTAGGTAAAATAAAGTAAAACGAGTGAATAGAGGGCCTCTAGGGCACCTCCCTAGGAAGAACTCTATTATGCAACAAACCTATTCTCCTTAAAACCAACACTATGTTGGCGGATATTAGTTATTCCTAGTTGCTTTAAGAATCGCTTATGCTTACTAATATTAGAGAGAGACTTCGTTAATCTATTAGCAGGCATATTAGTAGTTTCTATCCAGGTAACGTTTATGTTCCCGGCTTGAACTTGCTCGCGGATCCACATCTAATACACTTTAATATGTCTTAGTTTTGTGTCGAGCTTTTCTTTATCTTTATTCGCGATAGAGACCGTTTACTAGTTATCGTAGTATAGTGTAGGTCGAACCTCTAGATTAAACCCAATAGCTTTAAAGGTGTTTATCTACTAGGATAACTCGGTGCCAGCAGTTAATAGGGTAAATAGTTCGGCCTTAGTAGTTAACTTAGTAACAGATCTTATAATTTTTGCCTTCTAATTAATAACCATGCTATAGAGCTTAAACATATAGGCAAAAGAGCTTCGAGTAGTATCAGGATTATTAGTAAACGCAGCATTAGAGGCACTAAGGAATAATAACTCCTTAGTATCCTTATTATTAATTTAATAAATATAGTTAGCGTTCTTAGAGCGTGCTACTAATGCCCTAATTACCTAGAATCGGAAGTCGTATAAGTACTACCATATAGATTTAATGGCAGCAAGATGCTTTTAGCTTGGATTATTAAGATGGCGGGCGAGTATTGAGTGCGCCTTTGCCACATCAGGCCGGGTAAAGTATGAGATAAAACCCAGGTATCTAATTAGGATCTGGTACAGGCGGGTGCGCTCCTTATTAGGTTTATCTATACTTAGAGGAAGGTAAGACTCGCGCAAAGGGACCTTTAGGTGTCGGCTTCCCTAAAGAAGATTATAGTCATGGCAGACTTTTGTAATATAGGAGTCTTAGATTATCCAGACCTTGCCTTTTATATAGTCTCTAATAATGCGTATTCCCAGGAACCACCCTAGTTCTCCCAAGATCCGTGTCTTATATCGTTTTGTAAACTCGCGTTTAAACTATTAATGATGTTGCTAATTGCCTTTGCGGAAAAGGACGACGATATTATCTATATAGTAGAATAGTATTAGCTTGCCATTAGTGAAAAGGCAAGGGATACCCCTCACTTGCGTAAAGCCTATATTAATAAGTGTCTTTTTTAGGTGTTTGTGCTATAGCGCTAGAGTATTCTTAAGCCCATATAGTACTCGGCGTAATCGCATTATATTGCCTAGCCTGTCTCGGAACCTATCTAGAGTCCAGATATAATAAAGTCGGGCCAGGTACACATTAAGAAAATCATTCTTAACGTCGTACTAGTAGGCAAGGAGCCCAAAGGCGCACATAATAGCAATAAGAAAGCGAAGCGTTTAAGCCATAAGGGTAGCTACGTAGGTATTATCCTAAGTTGTCTGCAGATCTCCTCTTACGACTAGTCGAGCCTTGTAGCTAGTTAAGTAGCCATCAGCATTAAACTTGTATATAAAAACCTATATTAGCGATAGAGTCTTAGTATCTGGGTGCTCCTTTACATTATCTTTTACCTTCTTAAATATACCTTTATAAAGCTGCTCCTTAATCTCCTTGTCCGTAGCAGCAAACCACTTATCCGCATTAGGGTAAGGTTTAACTTTAATCTAGTTCTTTAGTGGCGATAGTAGCTAATCACGGTGTACCTTCCACTCTTCCTTTAGCGGCGGCTATATAATTGCCGTAGTAAATATTTACTAGTACAGGGACGCGTGCGTACTAAAGTGGTCTTTAGGCGTATTATCTTCTTTACTACCTCCCCGGCGACGGGACCCTAGAATAATATTGTCTACAGTAATACTAGGGTTTGTTCGTTTTAGAGTATTATTCTGGCGGCGGTTTAGCGTAGTATCTCTAGGAGTAACCTCTCTCTAGCCTTTTAGTTAAGTGCGTGTTAATTGGTTCGGAGTAATCGGCGCTGGCGTTTCTTAAGGTTTAGGTAGTCCTCTAGTAGCTTCCTGCTAAATTTACACTTTGGCCTTATTCTACTTAACAGCCTCCTCCTCTTTAGCAGCATCCTTAACTGTCGGTTAACGAAGTATTATATTATGGCGGATCTACTTAATAACAGGGTCTTCCTTATCGTCTAATAAATTAATATTAAGAATAGCAACCACATGTCGTTCCTCCTCGGTTAAAAGTTAAGATTCCAGCGGAGAGTACCGTTATTGTCGTAGGAAAACAACGTCTCGGGTTTAAATAACCCTATCGCTTCCTGGGACCCAGATACGAAAGATATTTATTTCTTTATATTTAACTAACTATCTAGTAATCGCTCGCGATTTAAGCTTATGTTAGAGTGGAGTACGGTATCACATGATACAAACCTGATGTAGACTAGTTGCTGATCACGATTCTGCTACTTAAGCAGTTTCTCCGTTTAGCCTGTTACAATCAACTCAGTCTCTCATTCCTACTTGCTACCCATCTTATCCCTTACAACTATCGTAGCAGAAGACTTGGAATGTTTCTATTATAATATTAAGAATGCGTTCACTAAATCTTACCTTAAAGAATAGATTCTCCTAAAGTAACCTAAAGGAGTTCGTGTTAAGAAAGGACATGTTCTAAAAGTGCTTTAAAGCCTATACGGACTAAAGTAGGCTACTCGCGACTAGAACCTATTAATAAAGAAAGAGCTTCTTATATAGGGATTTGTGTAAAGCCTTACAGACCCTTGCATGTTTGTCTATAAGGAGAAAAATATTTAAATCCTAGTCTACGTTAACGACGTTCTTGCAGCGGCAAAGGAGCAATCCTAAACTAAGTGGTTCTAAAAGAAGCTTTCTAAATAATTTAACGCCAAGAACCTAGGGGAGGTATATAAGGTCCTTAGAGTATAAGTTACAAGAGACAGAAAGCACCGCATAATTTTTCTTAACTAAGAGTAATATCTACGCACAGTACTTCATAAGTTTAAAATATTAAGTAAGAAGTATAAGGATAAGCAAATCCTATCTGCCAATTACACTTTATTTAGACTAGCTACGGACAACGATAATTGGATTAACACAATAAAGTACTAGCAAGAAATTAAAAGTCTAATATTCGCTATAGTATTTACACGTCTAGATATTGCATTCACCCTTAGAAAGCTAAGCCAATATATAAGCAATCTAGCAGAACACCATAGCCATGCATTAAAGAACCTACTACGGTACCTAAGGTTAATAGTTATAATAAAACTACGCTACGAACTAGGGGGAGCACACTTATAATTTGTTATCTACTTGGACGCTAACTAGGCAAGTAATACTATAGATTAAAAGAGCGTCTTAGGCAGCACTGCGATGTTCTATAGAGGTCTAATCTTATAGTTAAGTAAGAAGCAACGATTGGTTGCAACATTAAGCTATAAGTCTTAATATATTACACTTTTAACATGCTATAAGCAAGGCCAGTAAATTACCTAAGTATTTAGGGATCTTGGATTCCCAAAGTACATTGGAAAAGACACTAACAAGGTTTAGATATTAAGAGACAACCAAGGCGCCATCGCACTTATAAAGAACCCTTACCTCCACGAAAGATTAAAACATATTAACGTTTGTTATTACTTTGTCCGGGACATGGCAGAATAAGGTAAACTTAAGGTGGCTTACGTGCTAACTACTAACATAGTTACTAATAGAATAATAAAGCCGTTACAGCGAGTCGCATTTAAGAGATTTAAGAACCAACTTAGAGTTGTCTACGGACTAGACCTGTCTTAAGGGGGAGTGTTAAGAATATGTGGGTTTATTCTAGGTTAGTAAAAGGAAGGGCCGTAGTGCCTACTATGTAAGGGAGGTACGGCTGACTATAGCGTCCTTATTACTATTTACACGGAAGAGGAATAATATAATAGGAGAGTTAATATAATACGTTACAGCCACCCCGCCTTATCCCTCCTCCTACTCGGTTATCCATGGTAGTCATGCTACTAGAGGGACCTTGATTTAAATAAATTCTACTATAAAAAGTAATTATGAAAAAACAAAAACGTAGAGTACGTAAAATACGGAAACTAGAATTTAAAAGCAAAAGAAAAATTATAAAAAGAATTTATATAATATAAAATATAGATAGTAGGATTGGATAGTGCGAAGATAAAAAATAAATTTATATATAAAAATAAAAGTGTAAAGTTTTAAATTAAAAGAATAAATAATAAACTCTAACCCAGAACGTCTAACCCAGAACGTCTAGAGTATTATTACCAAATACATCCAATCCTGTATCTAGTTTCTCCCTAGCTAATTAGCCTAACTTTAACGCACGCTTAACCGTGTTCGCGCTAGGTAGGACCCTAGCTCGCCTTACTAAATATTATAACGCGAGAGTCCTTCCTACGTGTTTATATATACTACTTAGCTATCTCTTTTTACCCTAAGTAGTAAGCTAGCGTAGTTAGGGGGGTAAAGGCTATAAAACCCACGCGTTATGTTCGCGTTTATAGTTAGGAGTCTTATTACCCCCCTTTCTCTTTCCCCTTTCCCCCATCTTCTCTCCCACGTGTATATTGCAACCTGGCCGTCCTTACCAACTACTAGTGTATTATTATAGACCTCTTTTACTTCCTACTAGACTACTAAATATAGATATATATCCTATGCGGCCATGGCGTTAGGCTAAACTAATATATATCTTACTTTACGCGTTTGCACGTCGACTATCTAAAACTTAGCCTATTAAAGAAAGCGTAGATACTACTAAGTAATAAGCTTATACTTAAGTATCCTATAGACCTAAACTTGCCTAACTTCTAGTTACTACCTACTAGCTAGCTTACTCTACTATACCTCCTTATATATAAAGGGCTATTATATCTAGAGTGCACCTATACTTGCACAGTAGTAAGAGGGCTAATAAAATACTTTAATAATAAATATACTACCTATAAGCGTGCCCTAGGACGTTAACCTAAGGCTACTATGAGATTTACTCTCTAGTGGAAAAATATTTCGTGCTAGTAGCTATTTAAACGAGGACCTAACTATAGCTACTTTATCGTTATCTCGCATGCGAAAAATGCGGAAAATAAAAAAGTATAGAGTTACTAGAAGATAGTAGTAATATTATTTAAGGTAGAGTACATACGCGCGCAAATTAACGAGGCCCTTAAGAAAAATAAACAGAAGAAGTATGCGCTAGAGGACGTGATTCCAAATAATACTATGCTAATAAAAGTCTTGCCTTAGCTAAAGATAACACGATAGCCAAAATATCTTTAAGGTTACTCTTTTAATAACGTTACTTTATTAGTAACTCCTACTAATCCCGCATTAGAGCCACTCCTTACTAAATTCTTAGATAGCCTAGACTATATTATAGAAGAAGCGCATCGCTCTATCTAAGATAATAAGGTTAATGTCTTTAATTAGGCGCGCATTAATAGCTTTATCTAGTAATAATAAGCCTTTAACTAACTACTACTAACTAAACTTCGCGACTCGACGTATTAGAACTATAAGTAGGTATTTAAGAGGTTAATCTACTTTACCTATTAAACTTTTTAGCTAGAGAACTATGTCGCGCTTGCCTATTATCTAATAACCTCCTAGCTTAGGCACCTCGATTGGATAATAGGTGTTGGTAAGAAGCTTATTAGGCTAAAGTAGGGCTAAACGGGCAAGGAGGGCGTTAAACTAAACCCTAAAGCTATCTAAAGGCTACTAGAAGCCTAACTTAACTAAGCTTGCCTTTATTTCTGTATTACCTTACTTAATTACACGTTAAAGGGGGACCTTTTTAAAAACACGATAGTTAGGTTCCTTACCACGCTAGCCGTAGACCCTAAAAAAAAGATACTCTAAGACACTTCCTACTTCACGTCTAACTTATTCGCGTTTGTTAAGATATCGCAGATGCTCATTATTTAGATATTAGTACTAATAGCGAAGGAAGGGCGGGTCGAATATTTAGTAAATATACTTAATAAAATATAGGATTAGTTTATAATTTATAAAAGTTAGTTTTTATTTAACTAGGTACTTCGATTGCGGGCGTACGGTAAAAAGATTAAAAATAGTTCTACGAGTCTAGGGTACATCTATTAGTCTAATAACTATAAGCGACTCACTTATAAGTAGCTAGAGTTAAACGTAACTAATCTAAAGAAGTTTATTACTACGTAAGTAGCGCTAGCGTAGGCTAAGCTTAAGTGGCTCTTCCTAGTACACGATAATAAGAAGCAAGAAGACGTAATTCCTACCTTTAAACTACGCGACTTATAGGACGACCTAATAGAAAGTGCTAAAGGTTAGAGCTTTCGTAAGGATCCTCGTAATAGGGATATATTATTAGAGGGAGGATGCTAGATACTTAATCGCGTGTTAGGATCTAACACACTACGCGCTAAATTTATAGAGTTATATAAAAAAGACTTAAAGGTTATATAGAAAGCACCTATGGTAAAGAGATATATCTTAAAGGTTAATTTATTCTTTAAATAACTCTTGCTTCTTATTTATATAACTGCAGGCTAGCCTACTCGAGGAATAGAGATCTTTAGCTTATAACACTATAATATAGTAAATAGGCACCATTAAAATATTTTTATTAAAGATAGTCTAGTAAGCATAGTAACTGCGTATTATAAGGGTTATAATATTATTAGGTCTATAAAAATTATTTACTATTACCTACCTAGAGAAGTTAGCAAACTCGTTATTTACTATTTATAGTTTATCTTACTATTCTGGAAAAAGCTAGATGCAGTCGTATAGATAGATAAAACACTATTACCGCCTTTCCTATAGTTAAAAAGTAATATAACTACCTAGGATAGTGCCTAATTAACACGCGTGTTAAAAGAAGAGGCGCGGATACACTTATAAATAAATCTAAATATTATCTACTACTAGCACGCAGCTATTACTATATCCCGTATATATCTAAAGTATGGCGGATTTAAGCGGGACTATAGGATTAAAGAGAAGAAAGTAAATAATTAGGCAAGCTATATAACGTGGATTACAGGCACTATATATACTTAGGGGTTAAAAGAGGCTCCTAGGGCAATAGAAGCTAGGAGAGCCAAGTATTAAAATATAAGTTAAAAGTAGCATAGCTTCCTTGGATTTCGCGCGTATATACCCCAACGTAAGTGGCTAGCGTTGTTTAAATCGTCTAATAAGGAAGAAAAGGGGTTGTATTATAAGAAGAAGCTATAATATAGCTAGGTTAAGTAAATAATATTTTGCCATCTCTCCACCCTAGAAAAAGGTGTACATGTTACGTATATAACGCTAGATAGTTAGTAATAGTACTAGTGCTACTAGCCACTACCCTTTTCTCGCGTGAAAGAGTCCTACGTACTAGTTTACTTAGCGGTAGCGCGAGGCGTAGGAGGCGTTAGTAAAAATAGTAAGAGAAGTAGTAGAGGAGGAAGAGAAGAAAGAGATAAAAGAAATAAAAGATAGAGATATAGATAAGGCGATAATAGACAACGTAGATAGTGCGGTAAGGGAGATAGAGGCTAAGCAGGAGGTAAAAAAGGGTAAAATTATAAGTAAGCGTAAAGCATTATTAAGTATTAAAAAATCGTGTTTAGCGTTTTGCGTTACATTATTAAGCTAGTCTATTACCTATAAAGAGTACGATAGCCCGTTAGTGTGTGTATTAGCTATATTAGGGGTAAAAAAGGATAGGTAGAAGGGCGCTAAGTAGTACCTGCCTATTTTATTAGCTATTATTAAGGTTACCTAGTTTATAGTAGTATAGCAGGCGTTGGAATTATTAAATCTATTTATAGGAGACGATATAAATAGTAATAGCGCGTACGAGAGCAATGGGGATAGCACTTAGTAACAAGGCCAGTTAAAAGGGTGTTTATAGCACGTCTAGTAGATAATAAATAAGTTTATAGTGCGCAGTAGCCATAGTCCCATATAGTAAATATTAGATTTATAGACGTACGGGTTAAAGATCTATTATAATATAACGTTACGCGGCCACGTAGAGTGGGTAGGGCAGGACGAGTTATTATATAAGGAGCTATAGTTTACTATGGCCTAGTTCCGTAGCATAGTGCACGGGTTAAGAGAGAAGAGTTAGTAGTTATTAATAAAGAATTTATTATTTAGTAATAGCCCGTTCGCTAAGCCCGTTTCTAATATCCCGTGGGAGAGTTTACGCGATAATCTAACTAATAAGTAACTAGGATAGAATTTTTTAAAAGACTAGCGCACCCGCATACCCGTGGATAGGAAGTAATAGTTATATAAGTAGGTTAATTAGGACGCCCGGATTAGGGACTAGCTTATAAAACTAGGCACCTATTTAGGCGTTAACTAGCAAGAGGTTAGGCGGTATATAAACTAAGTAATTATATTTAGGGAGAAGTAAATCGCGTTAATATACATTATAGGCGGATAGCCGGCCAGGGGGCCTAAGATTATAAGCATTTAGCATAGTAACACGGTTAAAGGGGCCTATTATAATATATTCGTTAAGGATAGTAAGATAGTGTTTATAATAAGATACTATAAAGGGTATACTATTAGTAGCAACGTTAAGATTATTTACTAGTATTTACCGCGCGAGGTGGGCGAGTTAGTAGTATATTATATATGGCTAGTATTGCTGTTCCAGCAGCGGATAGAGGCAATAGTGTAGGAAAAGAAGGTAATTTCGTTATATATATAGTTAGCCAACCCTAACCCAGGGCAGCATGAACATGTAGCCCTATATATTAATAGGACCCTAGTTTTGTTAGGGATAGAATATCCGCGCTAGGCCAATTCTTCTATGTATATCTAAGAACGTAGCCCGTATATTAAAGATAATTAACCCCACATGTCGATAGGTTCCTATAGTCCAATTAACCTAAAATTTTAGTAATAGATTTAGTACACTAAGTTACACGTCCTAGTTAATTTGCAGCACTAAATAATATATAGTTATAGGCGTTAGGGTTGCGCGTTAGGGTTAGGGTAAACATAATAAGGCGGCGATTAGACACTAGAGGTAGCTCTGAAATAGAGACTAACGCGTAGCACAAGTAAAGACGCGTTAAGTCACGAAGAATTCCACGCGTTAAAAAGGCTATATAGTGCGATAGGGACCTATTATTAGAACCCACTCGCAGCAGCGTTAAGTCTGCTATTATAGTAAAGAGTAGCATCGTAAGCGAGTATTTTAAATATTTACCTAAGTATTTATTAGCGATACGCAAAGAGTGCAGGTATAGGGTTTAGCCTAGCTAGGTAAGTAACTATTTATAGTAAATTTATTAGGGTGTTGGGCGCACGCGAGCGTAGTTAGTAGTAGATAAGCTTAGTAGCTAGGCTAGTTTACTTTAGTATACTAGCGAGCTAGAGGTGCCTAGTTAAAGTATTAAACCTATTAGCTAGTTACTAGTATACACAGACGGATTAATGTGCTAATTAGCCCTAGGCTAGTATTATTAGATTATTTAAAGTTTCCGCGTTATAAAGAACCATTGGCGCTATATTTATAGTTAGTTACTAGTAGGTAGAGGTAGCTATCCACGTTAATTAGAGAAGTAAAGTATATAATTACGTAGTAATTAGGGTTGGAGGCGCGTCTATTGCCAACGATTATTAGCCTAGGGCGCCAGTTCGCAGTATTTCGAGGTCTACTAACCTAAACCCACCCCCAAACCCGTGGACGGCGAGGCCGGGTGGGTAAGCGTTGGCAGGAACATGGACGAGGCGTGGGCTAACGTATAAAAGCGGGCTAAGATAATAATCTAGAACGGCGCGCGAGACGAGGTGAACCCGTAATTAAAGTAGACTAGGTAGATACTATATTTAGTAGGTATAGAGTAGCCCGAATTATTAGCGAGCGTAGAAGAGCCTAAAGCTAAAGAAGAGCCTGTGGTGGCCACTATATAGGAGGCTATAGATGGGTTAGCGTAGTTTAGCCAGGCGTTTATTATCCACCGCACGGGGATATTCGTGCGATTAGAAGTAATCTAGATAGAAAAGCACTAAACGCGGTTTACGCTATTATAGCTATATATAAATAAGAAGGCGGTTGGTGACTATGCCTAGCTATAGAAGTAGATATTAATATTTTTTTAGTAAACGTAATAAGCGCACGCGTGGAAGAGCCCTACGTACTAATTTACTTAGTAGTAGCGCGAGGCGTGGGAGGCGTTAGTAAAGGCGATAGGAGGAGCGATAGAGGAGGAAGAGGAGGAAGAGGAGGAAGAGATAAAAGAAATAGAAAATAAAGATAGTAGTGTAAATAAGGTAATAATAGATAACGTAGATAGTGCGATGGGAAAAATAGAGGCCGAGTAGGAGGTAGAGGAGGCTAGAATTATGGGCGAGCGTAAAGCGTTATTAAGTATTAAGAAATCGTGTTTAGCGTTTTGCATTGCATTATTAAGCCAGTCTATTACCCGTAAAGAGTACGATAGCCTGTTAGTATATATATTAGCTATATTAGGGGTAAAGGAGTAGTAGTAGTAGTAGTATTAATTATCGTCCAGGAACGTAAAGTTCAAGCCTCCCATAGGGCATGGGGACGCGCCGAGCAGCTGCTTTAGGGCCAGCCAAAGTAGTAAAGGCGTTTCTTACTATAAAGCTATTGCCGTCTCTTGCAGTGGCTCGTGAGAGTCCGCCCCCCTCCGTGCGGGGGCTAAATCCTTGTCTTCTTGCCTATAGGCTGAGGTGTCTGGGTTTATCTATTATACATGTAGTCTAATAATAAGAGTAGAGTAGGAGCAGCTTAATCTTTTATAAGCTTGAGTAGAAGTTAGAAATTATTTGGCTCTAGTGCCTTTAGGTATTCCACGCCTTCCCTAGTGGTGTTAGGGGGGCACGCTGGCCGCTTTGGCCAGTAACTAAACTTTCGAACTAATCGTGGGTAGTGTACGATGTGGTTAGGCGCTAGGTCTGCGCTATAGGGGCATTTCGTGACGGCGTCTTTATGCCTAAATTTCTTATAGTACTAGGTATAGTGTCCGTGGCAAGTGCGCATGGACAGGAGCTTAGCAAGCGTTAAACGTTAGAGGGTAAGCTCCTTTAGCTATTTTATAGGGTAGTAAGTAAGGTCCTACTACATATACCATTTAGATAACTTGGGTAAGCGAGCGCGCCACTAGTCTATCTTAGCGCTCCTCGTGTGGGCGCGTACGTCTAAATTAAGGCCTAAGACTATAGGCTTAGCTACCATGCCGTATAGAGGTTAGGAAGACTTTGCCGCGTCGTTAGCTAGCTAGTCCGCTAATTTATTCCCTTCTATTTCGCAGTAACCTAGAGCCCACTAAATAGTGATGTCTAGGTTCTCCATTGTCTCCTGGCACCTAACGAACGCCTATTATAAAGAGGGGGACGGGTTACCTCTTATACACTATATAATAAAAGTGCTATTAATGCATATGTATATGCGTCTTAGCTAGTAGGTAGGCGTAATAAGCGTGTGGGCGAGTCCCCGCCAAGCGCCAATAGCTTCGGCGTTAAAAACGTGGGACCTAGGGTTAAGGGAGCCGTTGCCCTATAGAATAAGGGCCTATCCTTCGTATACAGCGTAGCTATACGTAACGTGTTTAACGCCGTTAATCTATTATTTAAAGCCGTCTAAGAAGATAGTAATAGCGATTAGTGGGAGGAGAGCCCACTACTCCTTAAAGAGACAGGCGGCGTCCTTCTTAGCTGCCTAGTCTATAGGGTCGGTGCGGCTCCTGGGGGAGTAGTAGGGGGCGCGGAAATCTGGTTAAGGTACCGGGTTAAAGATCTATACGAGTTATTATACCTTTAAGCGGGCTCTTTATGAGAGGCCTGCGCCTTAGCCTCTTCTAACTATAGGCAAGAGGGTCCTAGTAGTTAGCAAGTGTTTATTATTAACTATTAGCAAGTGTGCTATAAAGCGAAACTTATATATCTTAAGTGCTACTACCGCTAAGGGGAGTCCTGCGTCCCGAAAGACGGCGATAGTAGGTGTAGTCTAATAGGCCAGCGCGACGGCTCTACATGCCTGCTTAAGGACTTTATTAAGTGCGTTAATGTGCCAGCCTAGTTAGGTGCTTACCTTAGCGCTTCTTAATTAGCATATAATTCTAAAGGGCTTGGTTCTGCCTCCGTACTAGGCTTCCGCACCGTAAAGGAGCTGTGGGAGGATATAGGTAATTACCGCCTTATAGAGGAACCCTAGTAGGGGGCCGTGTTTAATCTAAGCTAAGCTATAAATATAGTGTATAATAACCCTTGTCTTAGCGGCGCGAGTCGCGACGTGGGCCTTAAAGGTTAGCTTTTTATTAAACTATACGCCTAGCTAGCGCAGGGCCCCGTTCCTACTCCTAGGGAGAATAGGGTGTATAGTAAGGTTCTTATTAATAATACAGGGAGGCGCGTAGTCTCCTTTCTACTATATAAGATATATTATTTCGAGCTTATCTAGTAAGAAAGCGATCTTATTATCCGCGCTATATCTAATAATATTGCGGACGTCTTCCGCGATTTGTTCAACGTTGTAGTCCAGGCTATGAGTGGCTCTATATAGGTAAATGTCGTCAGCATATCTAAATCGCAGCGTAGTATCCTAGAGGAGAAGTTCCGCCAGGTATAGCATATAGATAACCGATAAGAGGGGCGAGCCCTATGGGGTGCCGCAGGCCACTGGGTGGCGGCTGGATTAGTGTTGGCCATGGCAGATAAGTATGTATCGGTTCGTAAGAATATTGCGCGTAAGCACGAGCACTTTTTAGTGCCAGTCTTATCCTTTTATTTAGTATAGCAGGCGGTTAACGAGGAGGGCGTTAAAGGCCCTAAGCACGTCTATAGTAACTATAGTGACGTGCTAGCCTTTGCTAAAGGCCAGTTCCACGTCGTGGGTAAAGGCGGCAATTAAATCTATGGCTAACCTTTTTGGTAGAGCCCCTCTATATTAGGGGCTTAGTACGCCATATAGTATAGCTAAGTGGGCTATGCGCCGGGCGACAATCCTTTTAAATCCCTTACTAAGGTAGAGTAGCATGGCGAGGGGTCTTATAGAGCCTAGAACCGTGTAGTCCTTCTTGCCATGCTTTCTAATAAACACGATCTCTTTGTCCTTCTAGGCGGCGAGGTAGTAATTAAGCTTAAGTAGGTCGCGGTAGATGTCGCAAACATACTATCTAATGTGGTTCCAGCATGCTGTAAGTAGCTAAACGGTTATACTATCTGCGCCTAATAAGGTGCTAGAAACCCTAATCACGCAGCGCTCCGTCTCTTTAATAGATAGGTATGTGTCCTAAGGGATTATGGGGTTCTCTTATAGGGAGGGTAGTTCTAGCAGGTTGTCCTCTGGCGTAAATCTGTAAAGTAGTGCTTATTAAAGTATCTTAGCCTTATTCTTATCCTTAGTTGCCTCTACGCCTTTAAAGACCATTAGCGCCTAGGTCCTAGTGGGTTCTAGCTTATGCTAGTTAATAATTTAAAAAAGTTCTTAGTTATTTACCGCGTTATTTATAATGTATTATTAGTATTCCTTCTTTACTTTATAGACTATTACTAAGAAGGTGCGCGTCTCCTTAGAGGGACCCTGCCTAGTGTGGCTATCTAGCGAGTTTAAGTGTGCCTAGTAAGCTTATTTGCAGGCGTTTGTCTACCATGGCGCCAAATGGCCTATCCCTCTTTTCTTCCTGCCTACTATCTCTAGGGCGTTTATAAAAACTTCTTCTAGGGCAGCGACGCGCCTGTTAACGTGCTTATAAGTCCGTGGCCCGTTTAAGCTAGGGGTGCCCTTTATCCTATTAGCGATAGCGTTAATAAATAGCAGGAGCTTCGTAGTAGGGATCCTATATTAAAACTAGTTAAGTAGCTCTTATCCCCTATTAGGTATTATAGTAACTAGCGTGTTGTGGTCTAAGCCGCAGTTTATGTCCGCTCGTACCGCTATAGTAGCGAAGGGGATGTTATAAAAGGAGAGGTCTATAACGTGTCCCGCACGGTAGGTAGGGACCCCAGGCTTTCTAATATAGTCCATGCCGCTATTTATGGCCCATTAGGCTAGTTTGGCGCCGCCATGTGTAGTCGTGACACTAGGTTTAAACATGTTATATTTAGCGTTAAGGTCGCCCCTAGCTAGGCATCTGTTAGGCGGGGTAAGGTAGGTAATATAGTTAAGAACGGGCGTAGTCTGTGGCGCCTAGTAGGCATTAAGTATTAAGATTCCGTTAACGTTAATTTACTATATGTCCTAGTTATAGAGTAGAGTGCGTGGTGTGATTTTTAATTAGTTTCCCTTATAGGTAAAGATAAGGACCCGGGGGCGGTCTACCTCCTAGGTCTCCCAACTATCCCAGCTATCTACTAGTAAGTAAAGATTATAGCCAGGGTGGTTCGAAGTGCGTGTGCCTGGCCAGGTAGCTGGCTCTTATATGTAGATAACGTCGATGCCCTCTTTAAAAGTAATCTTAAGGGCGACTATATGTGCTGGGCCGCTTTTACTAATATTTATTTAGTATACTTTAATGTCAGGCTCCCTGCGTAGGGTGGGTCTGCGGCGATTATTCCTTATTAGCTTAAGGATTTATCTATAGTCTAGTTCTCCTATAAGGAGAACTGTGTGTGCTCTTCCTGTCTCGCGCTTTTAGCAGAAAGCGCGGCGAGGTTTAGGCTATCGCTTATGGGCGTAGAGGACCGTATAGGCCTATTTAATAGGCGTAGAGCGGCTTATCGTAAGGCGGTGTCGGGGTACGAAGTCGAGCGTCGAGGTCCTCTTAGGGGATAATAGCTTTGGGTTACCAGTTCCTGCTCTAGCTAACTTGGTATTATTAACACAGGCTTAGTTTAGTTATTATCTTCTCCGCTAGGGGAGGTGCCCTAGCCCTAGGCGGTAGGCTTAGGTTAAGAGTATAGGTTGTGTAACTAGTTAAAGGCCTTTTGTTTAGCGCGTCTTAGTGTCGCTAGTTCGCGACAAGTTAGTTAAATAATATAGCTATTTACTCGCCTAAATTTAACTAGGCAGGTAGGGTTGTCTGCGGCGTGTAGGCCGCGATAGTTAGGGTATTATTATTTATAAGCATAGTTATTTCCTATTAGGCCTTTATGCTCGCTAGGTTTCTTTTTATAATTATAGTAGCGGGGTGTGCGTGTGCAGCGTGCTACGTTATAATAGCCCTAATAGCTAGGGTTATGGCGTTCTATAGCTCGCTTCTTACTTATCTCGCGGGAAAGGTCGCTAGCACTAAAGAGGTAGAAAGCCACCGCAGGCTTTTTAAAGGACACTATTTAGGTAGTATATTTAAATTAATTAGGGCCGTGTTAAGAGGGATAATAGTTTATAGAGTGTTATTTTATCTACGTGTAAACCTTATTCGCTATTATCTAAAGGGAGTAGGGCACGTCTTCCCCTAGCAGCGAGCGATAGCTACTAGGTACTCTAGGTATAGTATAATTAACCTATCGCGTGGATAACTTAGCGCTATTAGCTTTAATAGATCTTATTATTAATTTCTTCTTTTCCTGTTCCATAAGTTGCTATTATATATTGTTAGAGGCTAGGGTGATGGCCCACCCAGTGCGGGTTCTTATGGCCGTAAAGATAGCGCTAGGGTTAAGCCCTATAGCAGCGTAGATAGCCGTTCGTATAGTAAAGGCAGAGGTCTGGCCTAACTAGTTAGCCAGGTCCGCGACTGTAAGTAAAATCCGTAGGTCTATTACCTGTCTAGGTGTGGTTTACTACTTATCCATAGTTATGGATTTTCTACTACTGCCTGTAGTCGTCGTGTATCCACTATCTTCGTGGAAGGCGGATGCTACGCTTGCCCATGTCCTCTAGGGCTGGGCGGCAAGGCCGCTGTCGCTGTTCGTAGTGTAGGCGATAGTTGTCGAGTCGTAGCTAGTCCTAGCTACATTCGGACAAGGGCTTGGCGTAGCCAAATTTTTTAGTGTCTATATAAGGTAGTTATAGAGGGTAGAGGTAGCCGCTAGCTCCTCTAGGCGCTTAAAATTAGTAACGTAGTAGTTAATAGCTTTAGCTATAACTATTATAACTTTTTTCTAGGTCTCTATCGCCTTGCGCGTAGCCGTAAGGTAAGAGGTAAGGGCATTAGCCGCTGTGTCTATAGTAGCTTCTAGGCGGATAGGCACGCCTCTACTAAAGGAAAGGCGTTTAGGAGGGCGGATATTAGTCTATTAGCGCTTCCTAGAGGGGTGCTGGATGTTAGTCTACCGCGTAGACTTAGGGTCTGCGGGGCGGGTTGCTGTAGAGGCCCCTAAAAGGGGCCTCTAAGGCGTCTTTATTACTATTATTAGCCTACCGCACGCGTGCGGTGCCTAAGAATGGCTAGGAGTAGGATTTTAGGTAAAAGTAAGATGAACGGGATAAAGATTTCGCAATTTTTACCACTTTCTCGAAATTCCTAAAGTTGGTGAAGGTGTGTTAGGGGTAAAGGAGGACAGGTAGAAGGGCGCTAAATAGTACCCGCCTATTTTATTAGCCGTTATTAAGGTTACCTAGTTTATGGTGGTGTAGTAAGCGTTAGAATTATTAGATATATTTGTAGGAGACGATATGGATAGTAATAGCGTATATAAGAGCGATAGGGACAGCACCCAGTAATAGGGCCAGCTAAAAGGGTGTTTATAGTAAGTCTAGTAGATAATAAACAGGTTTATAGTGCGCGGCAGCCACAGCCCCATGTAGTAGATATTAGATTTACGGACGTACGGGCTGAAAATCTATTACAACACAACGTTACGCGGTTATATAGAGTAGGTAGGGCAGGACAAGTTATTATATAAGGAGCTATAGTTTACTATAGCCTAGTTCCGCAGCATGGTGCACGGGTTAAGGGAGAAGAGTTAGCAATTATTAATAAAAGATTTATTATTTAGTAATGGCCTGTCTACTAAGCCCGTCCCTAGCATCCCGTGAGAGAGTTTACGCAATAATCTAAATAATAAGTAACTAGGGTAAAATTTTTTAAAAGACTAGCGCACCCGCATGCCCGTAAACGAGGAGTAGTAATTATATAAGCGGGTTGGCCAGGATGCCCGAATTAGGGACTAGTTTATAAAGCTAGGCACCTGTTCGGGCGTTAACTAGTAAGAGGTTAGGCGGTACATGGACTAGGTAGTTATATTTAGGGAGAAGTTAATCGCGTTAATGTATATTACAGGCGGGTAGCCGGCCAGAGGGCCTAAGATTATAAGCATCCAGCACAGTAACATAGTTAAAGGGGGCCACTATAATATATTTATTAAGGACGGCAAGGTAGTATTTATAATAAGATACTATAAAGGGTATGCCGTTAGTAGTAATGTTAAGATTATTTACTAATATTTACCGCGCGAGGTGGGCAAGTTAGTGGTATATTATATATAGTTAGTATTACTATTCTAGTAGCAGATAGAGGCGATAGTGTAGAAAAAAAAGGTAATTTTGTTATATATATAGTTAGCTAACCCTAACGGGCGTAAGTGGACGACGGACTAGTTATAAGAGGTGTTAAAACGCAAGACTAACCCAGGGCTGCATAAACATGTAGCCCTACATGTCGATAGGACCCTGGTTTTATTAGGGATAGAATATCTGCGCTAGGCCAATTCTTCTATGTATATCTAAGAACGTAGCCCGTATGTTAAAGATAGTTAACCCTACATGTCGATAGGTTCCTGTAGTCTAATTAACCTAAAATTTCAGTGACAGATTTAGCACACTAAGTTACACGTCCTAGCCAATTTATAGTACTAAATAATATATAGTTATAGGCGTTAGGGTTGCGCGTTAGGGTTAGGGTAAATATAATAAGGCGGCGATTAGACACTAGAGGCAGCTCCGAAATAGAGACTAACGCGTAGCACAAGTAAAAACGCGTTAAGTTATAAAGAATTCCACGCGTTAAAAAGGCTATATAGTGCGATAGGGACCTATTATTAGAACCCACCCGCAGCAGCGTTGAGCCTGCTATTATAGTAAAGAGCAGCATTATAAGTAAGTATTTTAAATATTTACCTAAGTATTTATTAGCGATATGCAAAGAGTGCAGGTACGGGGTTTAGCCTAGTTAAGTAAGTAACTATTTATAATAAATTTATTAGGGTGTTGGGCGCACGCGAGCGCAGTTAGTAGTAAATAAGCTTAGTAGCTAGGCTAGTTTACTCTAGTATACTGGCAAGCTAGAGGTGCCTAGTTAGAGCATTAAACCTATTAGCTAGTTGCTAGTATATATAGACAGATTAATATGCTAATTAGCCCCAGGCTAGTGTTGCTAGATTGTTTAAAGTTTCCGCGTTATAAAGAACCATTAGCGCCATGTTTATAGTTAGTTACTAGTAGGTAGAGGTAGCTATCCACGTCAATTAGAGAAGTAAAGCATATAATTACGTAGTAATTAGGGTTAGAGGCGCGTCTATTACTAACGATTATTAGCCCAGGGCGCCAGTTCGCAGTATTTCGAGGTCCACTAACCCAAACCCACCCCCGAACCCGTGGACGGCGAGGCCAGGTGGGCAAGCGTTGGCAGGAACATGGACGAGGCGTAGGCTAACGTATAGAAGCGGGCTAAGACAATAATCTAAAATAGCGCGCGAGACAAGGTAAACCTATAGTTAGAGTAAACTAGATAGATGCTATATTTAGTAGGTATAAAGTAGCCTAAATTATTAGCGAGCGTAAAAGAGCCTAAAGCTAAAGAGGAGCCCGTAGCGGCTGCTATATAGGAGGCTATAAATAGGTTAGCGCAGTTTAGCTAAGCGTCTATTATTTACCGCACGGGGATATTTGTGCGATTAGAAGTAATCCGGATAGAAAAGCACTAGACGCGGTTTACGCTATTATAGCTATATATAAATAAGAAGGTAGTTAGTAACCATGCCTAACTATAAAAGTAGATATTAATATTTTTTTAGTAGATATAGTAAGCGCACGCGTAAAAGAGCCCTACGTACTAGTTTACCTAGTAGTAGCGCGAGGCGTAGGAGGCGTTAGTAAAAGTGGCAAGAGGAGCGGCAGAGGAGGAAGAGGAGGAAGAGAAAAAAGAGATAAAAGAGATAGGAAATAGAGATAGTAGTATAGATAAGGCGATAATAGATAACGCAGACAGTACGGTGGAAGAGATAGAGGCCAAGTAGGAGGCAGAGGAGGCTAGAATCATAGGTAAGCGTAAAGCGTTATTAAGTATTAAGAAATCGTGTTTAGCGTTTTGCATCGTATTATTAAGCTAGTCTATTACCTATAAAGAGTATAACAGCCCGTTGGTGTGTGTATTAGCTATATTAGGGGTAAAGGAGGACGGGTGGAAGGGCGCTAAATAGTACCTACCTATTTTATTAGCCATTATTAAGGTTACCTAGTTTATAGTAGTGTAGTAGGCGTTGGAATTGTTAGATGCATTTACAGGAGACGACATAGATAGTAATAGCGTATATAAGAGCGATGGGGATAGCACCTAGTAATAGGGCTAGCCAAAAGGGTGTTTATAATAGGTCTAGTAGATAATAGATAGGTTTATAGTGCGCGGTAGCCATAGCCCCATATAGTGGATATTGGATTTACGGACGTATGGGCTAAAGATCTATTACAACACGACGTTACGCGGCCATGTAGAGTGGGTAGGGCAGGACAAGCTATTATATAAGGAGCTATAGTTTACTATAGCCTAGTTCCGCAGCATGGTGCACGGGTTAAGGGAGGAGAGTTAGTAGTTATTAATAGAGGATTTATTATTTAGTAACGGCCTATTTACTAAGCCTAACCCAGGGCTGCAACTGGAGTCAGGGCTGAGTTTAGTTTTGTAGTTAACTTTGTTAGGGATAAAATATCCGCGCTAGGCCAATTCCTGTGCGTATATTTTATCACGTAGGCTGAGTCTAGTAAACACTTACTCGCCAGTCTAGTTAGGTTCCTATAGGCTAATTAACCCAAAATTTAGGCTATAGATTTAGCACGTTAAGTTACACGTCCTAGCTAATTTATAGCGCTAGAAACTATGTAGTTATAGGTATTAGGGTTGCGCGTTAGGGTTAGGGTAAACATAATAAGGCGGCGATTAGACACTAGAGGCAGCTCTAAAATAGTGGCCAACACGTAGCACAAGCAAAGACGCGTTAAGTCGCGAAGAATTCCACGCGTTAAAAAGGCCATATAGTGCAATAGGGACCCATTATTAGGACCTACCCGTAGCAGCGTTAAGCCCGCTATTATAGCGAAAAGTAGTATTGCAAGCGAGTATTTTAAACATTTACCCGAGCATTTATTAGCGATATGCAAAGAATGCAGGTACAGGGTTTTACCTAGTTAGGCCAGAAGCCATTTGCAGCGTGTCTATAGGCTTAGTAGTAAGGAAGCGCAGCTGGTAGCAGATAAGCTTAGTAGTTAGGCTGGTTTAATATAGTATACTAACGAGCTAGAGGCGCCCTATTAGACTATTAAGCCTATTAGCCAGTTGCTAGTGTATACGGACGGGTTAATGTGCCAATTAGATCCAGATCGATGTTACTAGATATTTCGAAGCAAAGAGGTTATAAGGAAGCATTAGTAAAAGGTGCATAATTAGTTACTAGTAGGCAGAGGTAGTCGTCCCAGTTAAATAGAGTAGAAGCGTATACAGTTACGCAATAAGCAGGGTTATAAAGCTATCTATTATTAGCGATTATTCGCCTAAGGCGCCAGTTCGCAGTATTTCGAGGTCCACTAACCCAACTCTACCCCTAAACCCGTGGACGGCGAGGCCGGGTGGGTAAGCGTTGGCAGGAACATGGATAAGGCGTAGGCCAACGTGTAAAAGCGGGCCAGAACAATAATCTAAGACAGCGCGCGGGATAAAGTAAATCCGTAACTAGAGCAGACTAGGTAGATACCGTATTTAGTAAGCATAGAGTGGCCTAAATTATTAGCGAGCGTAGAAGAGCCTAAAGCCAAAGAGGAGCCTATAGCGGCCGCCATGTAGGAGGCCATAGATGGGTTAGCGTAGTTTAGCCAGGCGTCTATTATCTACTACACGGGGATATTCGTGCGATTAAAAGTAATCCGGATAGAGAAGCACTAGACGCGGTTCACGCTATTATAGCTATATATAGATAAAAAGGCAGTTGGCGACCATGTCTAGCCATAGAAGTAGATATTAATATTTTTTTAGTAAACGCAGTAAGCGCACGCGTAAAAGAGCCCCACGTACTAGTTTACTTAGTAGCAGCGCGAGGCGTAGGAGGCTTTAGTAAAGGCGGCAAAAGAAGCGGCAGAGGAGGAAGAGAAGGAAGAGAAAAAAGAGAAGAAAGAAAAGGAAGAGGAGGAAGAAGAGGAAGAGATAAAAAAGATAAGAGACGGAGATAGCGGTGTAGATAAGGCGATAATAGACAACGCAGACAGTGTAGTGGGAGAGATAGAGGCCAAGTAGGAGGTAAAGAAGGGTGGAATTATAGGCAAGCGTAAAGCGTTATTAAGTATTAAGAAATTATGTTTAGCGTTTTGTATCGTATTATTAAGCCAGTCTATTACTTATAAAGAGTACGACAGCCCGTTGGTATGTGCATTAGCCATATTGGGGGTAAAGAAGAATAGGTAGAAGGGCGCTAAATAGTACCCGCCCATTTTATTAGCTATTATTAAGGTTACCTAGTTTATAGTAGTGTAGCAGGCGTTAGAATTATTAGATACATTTATAAGAGATAACATAGACAGCAATAACGCGTACGAGAGTAATAGAAATAGCACCTAATAATGGGGCCGGTTAAAAGGGTATTTATAGCACGTTTAGTAAATAATGGATAGGTTTATAGTGCGCGATAGCCATAGCCCCATATAGTGGATATTAGATTTACGGACGTACGGGCTAAAGATTTATTACAACACGACGTCACGCGGCCATGTAGAGTGGGTAGGGTAGGACGAGTTGTTATACAAGGAGCTATAGTTTATTATAGCCTAGTTCTACAGCATAGTGCACGGGTTAAGGAAAGAGAGTTAGTAGTTATTAATAGAGGATTTATTATTTAGTAACGGCCCGTTTACTAAGCCCGTCCCTAGTATCCCGTAGGAGAGTTTGCGCGATAATCTAACTAATAAGTAATTAAGGTAAAATTTTTTAAAAGACTAGCGCACTTGCATGCCCGTAGATAAGGAGTAGTAGTTATATAAGCGGGTTAGTTAGGACGCCCAGATTAGGAACTAGTTTATAAAGCTAGGCACTTGTTCGGGCGTTAACCTATAAGAGGTTAGGCGGTACATAAACTAGGTAATTATATTTAGGGAGAAGTTAATTGCGTTAATGCATATTATAGGCGGATAGCTGGCTAAAGGACCCGAGATTATAAGTATCTGGCATAGCAATATAGTTAAAGGGGGCCACCGTAATATATTTATTAAGGACGGCAAGGTGGTGTTTATAACAAGATACTATAAAGGGTATGCCATTAGCAGCGACGTTAAGATTATCTACTAGTATTTACCACGCGAGGTGGGCGAGTTAGTGGTATATTATATATGGCTAGTGTTACTGTTCTAGCAGCGGATAGAGGCGATAGTGTAGAAGAAGGAGGCGATTTCGTCGTATATATAGTTAGCCAACCCCAACGGGCGCAAGTGGACGACGGACCAGTTATAAGAGGTATTAAAACGCGAGACTAGCGTTAGATTAGGCTAGTTATTAATAATTACCGCGTACTATAAGATTACTATTAGTATTAGTCAACGGTTTTTGCGCGGGTCCGCGGCGTTTTAGCTAAAAGAAGGAGATAAAAGCAAGGCATAGAATAAAGAGAATATAGTAGCGTTAGTAGCGAATTTACAGGCTGGGTACACGGCGCACGTGGCGGGTATGGTATACACACGAGGCATTATAGAGCAGGCTAGGGTAATAGTAAATAGGCAATAGTAGTTTTAGATATTAAGCACGAATTGGCATTAATTTTTAGGGTTTTTACTAAATAGTAGCGAGGAGGATAGGTGCAGGAAGCGAAAAAGGGCGCTATTTAAGAGCAAGGCAGACGAGGCCAGGATAGATTAGTAGGAAAGGTTAAGAAAGATAGACACCGTCGAGTAGTTATAGAGGATGGTAGGTAAGATAATAATATTTTAAAGCGTACAGCGAGAGGCGATTAATGCCATCGTGGGTAGAGAGAGCCCCGTAGTGGCGGTAATACTAATAGGGGCAGGTAAGAGCATGTTGTTTATGTTACCGGCGTAGGCTAAGCAGGGCGGCACGACTATTATTATTATCCTATTAATTATATTACGAGGCGATATAATATAGTGGTGTAAAAAGCTAGGAATATTGTGTGTAGCGTAGGAGAGCCAGCGCCCGCCTAACGTAGCCACGATAGTGTTAGTAACGCCTAAGTTAACTATTACGCAGGGGTTTACCACATTTATAAACTATTTAAGAGTAACATGGTAGTTAGACTAGATTGTGATTAACAAGTGCTATATTATGTTAAATTGGTAGTACACATTCCGTAAGCAGATATAGTAGTTAGGCAAGTTAGTAGCTATAAAGACGTAGATAGTATTATTAATAGTAATATTACTACCTAGTAAAGAGAATAAGTTATTCTAACGGATGCATTTTAATCCTAACTAGGTTAAGGTATTCCAGGTAGAGACGGCGCGGACGAACGTGGCATATTAGGTAATTAAGGTAGAGAGGGCAGCGAAGAAGTAAAAGGTAGAGGGAATAATATTAGGCATGGTGCGGTAGAAGTTACGCAGGTATAGGCAGGGTAAGGTAGTAATATATAGTAATTTAGTGCGTAAGGTTAAGGCGTTAGCGTAGTAGTTAGGGTGCCATGCGTATTATTACAACGCCGTTAGCAAGATAAGCATGTTAGAGGATTTTATATTAGGTAATAAGCGGGTTATTATAGCCACGAGCGCGTTAGGGATAGGCGTTAATATTTCTAATATCTAGTATATCGTCTATATTAATTGGCCGTTTTCCGTGTTAGATTACGCGCAGGAGAGCGGCCGGGCAGGACAAGATAGAATATAAAGCAAGGCGGTTATAATAGTGCAGGAAGGGGCATAGCGAGCAGCCAAAGATAAGTAAGAGAAGAAGGAGCATGCGTTAGTATAAGTATTAGCAAAAGAAGGCGGGGCGGCGACGTGCAGGCGGGTAGTGTTAGGCGGGTATTTGGATCGCAGAGAAGTAAAGCGGGTAGGGTACGAAGAGGGGGAAGAGAAATGCGATATTTACAAAGGAGGCAAAGAGACGGAAGAGGAGGAGAGCAAAGAGGGTAGTAATAAAGATAGTAGCAATAGAGAAAAGATAAACGTAGTTAAAGTAAAGAGAAAGAGGGATAGGGAGACTAAAAAGGAAGTAGTATAGTATATATTCTAATAGTAAGAGTAAACACGACGGGGTCCGCGACAGAGGTTTATATAGGACTAGTAAGAGATATACGCTAGTATAGAATAGTTGCGTAGTTAGTTAGCGTAGTAGGCAAATTAGTGTAGGATATATAAAGGTACAGGCGACGGACAGAGCGCACACGACATTTAGCGATATTAGTAAGTAGAGAGCTAGCAGGCAAAGGAGCTAATTAAGAAAATAGAGTAGTAGATTTAGTACGAGCCATATTTAGGTTATTTTTAGTGCGGGGTGCCACAGGAGATATGCCATTAATGGGAGGAGAATAGACAAGGGCGTTATTAGCAGGTAGTAGGCGGCGAATACTAGTATTATAGCGTTTTAGTAGGTAGATTAATAGGGATCGTGCATGGCAGCGAGGATTCCGTTAAGAACTATTAGGTTAATAGATTATTATGTAAGAGGGTTAATAGATCGTTAATAGATGGGTTAGTTTAATATTTAGGGACAAAGCAGGCATTTGATTCGGTAAAGAGTAACCGTTTAGTGGCTAAGTTTTGTTAGATTACCCGATTATTAGGAGAGTAGGGGTATAAAAGAAAAAAAGAAAAAAAGTTTATATATTAATATATAATTTTATATATATTTTGGCTATATATTTTAAGTTTTGTATAAACTAAAAAGAATAAAAAAGTAAAAGGGTGTAATAATAGTAAAAATATAAAAAGAAAAATAGGAAAAAGTTAAAAAGAAAAATATATAATTTTATATATAATATATAAAAAATTTATATATAAAAGAAATAAAAAAATAAAAAAAGTAGAATAATAATAAAAATAAATAATAAAAAAAGGTACAGAATTATTAAAATAATTAATAAATTAAGTAAAGGGCAAAATAGTAAAATAGTTAAAATAATAGATTAATAATAAATAAATAGTTTATAATAAAGGTGTTTAATAACATTTATATATAACTTAAATATATATATAATAAAATAAAATTAATATAAAAAGTTTAGAAAATAGTAGTAAGAAGTTTAACATAAGAATAAAATAATAATAAGAAAATTTAAAAATAGATTTTTTTTTTTAACAATAGTATAATAGTATATAAAAAAAATTATATTAAAAAATATTAAAAAATTGTTAGCATAAAAATAATAGTAACAAGTATATAAAATAATTATATAAGTAGGAGGAGAAATATATATATAAAAAAAAGTATAATATAAAAATAATAGTAAATAGTAAATAAGAGTGTAAAATAAAATAAAATATATTTTTATTAAAAAAAATTTATATACAGAAAAGAAATAATAATAAGTTAAAAGTTTATAAAAAAGTATTAAGTAAGTTAAAATTATATAAAATTAATAAGTTAATATTTTTAAAATTTATAGGGTTAAAGTAATAGAAATTATAAATTAAGATTTAAAAAGTTAAAAGAACTACACTTAAAAGTATATATATAGTTAAAAATAAATATAATAAAAATATTA